>SSNS01000378.1:450246-518244 GCA_006937985.1 Aphyosemion australe
AAGAGACAGTCCCTAAATAGCTACCGTATTTCAAGATGGAGGATGACCATGGAGCGTCGACCACAATTTATGTATTAAAAATGTAAAATTTGAAGCTGAGAGGAATATTTAGAATTGATGTTGGTGAGAAATATTAATGAAAAAGGACAAGTTTGTGCACTGGATACACAGAATTTGGTAGTAAACAGGTAAAAATATTACACATTGTGGCTTTAACATTATACTATAATATACGAAATTCCTGGCAGTAAAAATGAATAAACCATGTAAAAACAAAAACTACATGTCAAGCTAGCAGTTAGCAGATAAACATCAGCTCCTACATAGATGTTCTGGTAAATGCTAACAAGGATGTTTCTAGCTACTGCTGTTAGCATAGCCTACATGCTAGCTTAGCTTTAGCCTGAAGATAATTAATCGAACAGCATGACAGCAGAAAAACTGTAATAAATTAACTTAAATCTCTTCATCATCATGTGACAGCCTGGATAAAGGATTCATTCTACATTTCTTACATTAAAAGTATTTTCTTCTCACAAATGCTGATTTTTATTATCTGTAGCACAAACTGCCCGTTTATCCTGGACAAATGCTGAGTCATAGAGATGGAGCTCATGCAGGTTTGGTAAGAATCAGAGAAATCCTTCACTTTAACTTAATTAAAATAAATAAATAAGGTGTCTCGGTTTTTGTAGTCAGTTCTTTTTAGAGATTGTTGTTTGTTCCTGTGGTGGAACTTCATTTTAGTTTTTGTTTTCACAGAAAACTCCTGCTTTAAATGTAATAAAATCTATTATTGAAGGTAACCAAGTGGGTCAGAACAAAACCCTCGTCTAAATTCTACCCATTTACGTTATAGAAAAACACGTTTTTAATCCTCTGAGTGATTCTTTTGTTTCTGATCTAACAAATGTGCAGAAATTAAAACGGAGGAAGTAGCTGCATATAATAAAATCAGTAAAATGGTTTTTATTTGTTTCTAAAGTAAACAAAACCAGGCTCATGCACAACTTCCCTGTGGACTAAATGCTGACCAGTAATGAATACCTATTGTATGAAAATCCAAAGAAGTTCAGTTCTTATATATAAATATATATGGTACAGGCTCAGCATTAACGATAAAGACACGATTCATCTTTGTCCAACACCTGTTTTCTGTTGAAGCTATGATCGATGTGTGATTCAGGTGCATCAGGAACGGCTCGTTTTCGTGCTGCAGCACCGCCATCACGCTTCATTTTCTGTTCCGTTTCCACCTGAACGCTGCGAGGAGCAGAGATCGTCTTTACACTCCGACACAAACTTCAGAGTAATCTGTGCTGTGGAACAGAAACCTGCGTTCTCCTCTGGTTCAGGTGTAGGTGTGAGTGATGGATGGAGTGAAAGAAATGCTGGTGGACATGCACTTCTTTTTTCTGGTTTGCATGCAGGTGTGAGAGAGAGCGAGAGTAGGTGGAAGCAATAAATAATAACTGCAGCGATTGACATGTGGGGTTGGATAAGGACGGGGGGACCCTCATTAGCTGCATCCATCTTGAGCGCCATGTTTCTATGACATTGTCAAATGTGCTGCCTATTAGTGCCACTTACAGAGACGTGCCCCTGCAGGGAGGGAAGCACATCCAAGTGGAGACCCTCACCATGGCAACCAGTTGGAGAGAGTCTGTCCTTCCTGTGGCACATCACACTCTGCTTCAGTAAAGGCCACGTCTCTTTCCTGGGAGAAAACTTTGAAGGCGATACACGATAAAGTGAAGTGGCTCCGTTTAACTTTGCCTAACGGTGACATGAATCTGGCAAATGTTTCAAATTGACACAAGAGAATTGTTTTAGTTGTTTTCTGGTCCAAATCTTGTGACGAGTTTATGGAATGTTTACAACAAAATGAGACAATATACGTCTTAATAATCCAGTGTGATTTTTCCTACCGTAAAGAACTACATGTATTCATTTTAAATAATTGATTCATATTTTAACAAGTCCAAGAATGAAATAAACTTTTAGTTTAAAGATTTAACTTCATTGCTTAATTATCATTTTCTGACTCATGAAGGTTAAAATTTGTGTGAAAAGAAAGGAACAAACTGTGAAATATGACCTGTGAACCTGTAGAAATGGCCCTTTCTCTCCATACTTTTACATTCTGATGTCTCCCAATAAGAAAACTTTATCATCAACGTATAAAAATATGAACTCGACCCTGGAACCAAACCTGGAAGCTGCAGAGTAAACAGTGTTCCTCTAGTGGCTGGTTCCAGTACAAGCTTTAAGGCCCGCCCACTTTGTGTAACCAATGGGGGAAAAAAAAAAACAGTGCATCCCAGATTAGGGCCAGGCGATGTGCCCTCAGATCAATTTTACGATAAATTTGGTCGATGCTGCCAGCTTCCACTTATATACCTAATATGTTGACAAAGACAAAATGACGTAGTGCATTTTTATACCGGTGTGTTTTCGGTGTTTTGCCCACCTCTACCTCAGATAATGTTTTCAGTTCTTTTGTTGATTAACATGAATCTGATGTTGCTGATGTAGCATCAATAAAGTTGTATGATGCAAAAAAAAAGATAGTTCCAGATGAGTGGGCGGGACCTTCAGCTCCACAAGTTCTCACACACTCTGATTCCAAGAAGCAACTGGGCAGATCAAGAAAACGGGGTGTCATCATGACTTTACCTTTAAGCAATGGTTGAGATGTCTGGTCTAGTTATTCTATATCTGTGCTGCTGATGGCTCGCTACAGGGGCCTGAAACCGTCTAAACATTTGTGTTTCTGCTGGAAAACGTCTTTGCAGCAGAGGGTTTCCTGTCTGGTTGGTGGGGGAAACTGAGGATGTTCCATATTAGCTGTTTTTTTTACCAATATCTATATAATATAACCCAAACTTCATCACGGATCTGTCATATTTTGACTCAGCCTCAGGTTAAATATGCTACAGCCTAGAAGGCCGAGGGTGATAGAGTCACTCAACCACAACCTCCGTTAGCTTCAGTTAGCTCATAGCTATATCAGCTTAGAGTTTGATGGCTGTCAATCATCTGCCCCCACCCTCACAGCCCCGCTCTCAGCTCCATTTTTTAATTTTCCGGGAGTGACGAAACGCATGACCAAGATGGCGATGTGGGGACCGCCCTCTGGGGGTTCTTCAGAACTCTACAGGTGATGCATGGATGGTCATTAATCAAAACACACCTTCTTCCTGGATTTACTTCTGCTAGCCCCGCCCCCAGACAGTCTGACCAATCAGCAAATTCTCACCTCGTTTGACGTGACGTGTTTTTATTTTTGTTTTCTGCGTGAGAAGAAACAGAACCTAGAGAAAAAGCTACAAGTCGATTAAATAATGAACTGATTTGGGCCGAAGGACCGACCTGAAGATGTTTTATTCAGGCGGGTTGTGAGACAACAGACGAGATGTGACTTCCCCATGCACCTCATGTCACGCCGTCTGGATTGTTGTAAGGATGTAATTACAGATAGCGCTTTGCACGATGTGAGACGCTGCAGCTGACTCTGCTGACGGATTGTCAGCATCAGAAGCAGGAGATAAGCTTTTCATCTGCATTTAACTGCTTTTGCTGCTGCAAAACACAAAATCCCTGTTAACAAAGCGAGCTGAGGAGGCTCTTCCATCACAGCAGAGAAACCAGCCGTCACGAGGATGTCGGAAGGAGAATACTCACTGCTGCTTTGTGCTGAAATGTAAAAAATGAATTTGAGCTGTTTTGTGTCCTTCAGGTGGCTGGAATTAAAGGGATGCTAATCGCTAACAAGAGGCAGGACAACCAGGTGAAGACCTACATCACGTACAACAAAGGCCGGGACTGGAGGCTCCTGCAGGCTCCCACCGCCGACCTCGACGGGAACGACATCCACTGCATCCTGGTAAAACAGCATTCCGTGTTTATTAGAGCTTTAAACCTAATTCTGCTTCTGATTCCAGAGATGTGATGTGATTATTCCAAGTGGAACTGTGCCAGGCCTAATTAGGGTTTATGATTTATAGTTAACAGTGTCACTTTATTGAAGCGCACACAAATAATAGGCCATTAGTTGGAATTAAATTACAACTAACCTAGTTCTGTTTGGCATCAAATTTTAATGCACATATGTTGGTACAGTTGCTGCTGAAGGGCACACCGGAGGCTGAAGCCAGTGTGGAAACAAGCTGCAGCAGAATAAAACTAAACAGTATAAAGATCAAATAAACTCAGAGTTTTAAACATGAAAGGAAGAAAAACAACTTTAAACCTGAGCCGCAGGGAAAACCTCCCGTCAGAATCCACACAAACAGACTCGTTTGTGACGTCTGAGGATATTTTTTTAGAGTTTATTGTCTTGAACTGAAACTTGACACTTTCCAATGCAACATGTTTGTTTTGTGGATGATGGAGACGGTTAGCCTGGCAAGCCATCCTATATATGTGAATATATAGTCTGGCCACAACCCATTGACGGCTCTCAGTCGTGAGGCGGGATCTACGGTTGTCTTTCAAAATGTCAGCACGCAATTGGATAGCGCTAGGACCAATCAGAGTAACGAACAACGTGACGTAATCACGGCGACGGAAAAGCGGGACGCAGTAATGGCGTCTAACATCAATGATTTCTGTCGTTTTTGTATGAAAAACATGTGAATATCAGGTGTACTGGGACATTCCACTACTTTGTTTGATAAAAATAAGAAGCCGCTAAGTATATCAGACAGACTTACGCACGTTGGAGTCTAAATAATCCAATGTTGATGACAAAGCAGTTTCAAACGAACGTGGTTCCTGAGTTGCCGCCATGTTGCTTGGGTTTGCGGCCGCAGCTCTGACGTCATCGGCTACTCCCGGTCTGTGATTGGCCCAAAATATAGAGCGCTGTGATTGGCCCAACCAAAGCTATAGCGAGCTGTGATTGGACAGCCACAGGCTGCGAGGGTTCCAATGAAGCGTGCCTAGACCAAACTCTGCAAAGCAAGAATTTGGTCTAGTTCACTAGGCTAGGAGACGGTTGTTGGTGCAGATTCTGGTTCTGTTAGGTATCATCCAAGGAGCCTTTTCCCACTTAGACTTAATGTAACACTAAATCATGTTAGGAAAAAACAGCTCATCAATAAAGCATTAAACTGTGTCAGATCTCAGAAGAGAGAGAGAGTGTGTGTGTGTGTGTGTGTGTGTATGTGTGTGTTGTGTGTGTGTGTGTGTGCGCGTGCGTTTCTTTAGTATTTAAAGTAACACTAAACTCTAAGCTAGAGCTTTATTGATCTCAGCGGTTGTTGAGTTAGAAACTTGACCAGTTTCATATTTGACACCACTCTGCAGCCCTCTGCTGGCCAAAAACTGCACTAGATAGTTTTGTGGAGTGGGTAGGTGTTCTAGTGGGTACTATTATACCTCCATTATGTCTGTTAGCTGTAATGCTAGCGGTTAGCATTTTCAGTTCACCAATCATCAATAAAGAATATAGAAAAAGAAGTTTGCTTTTTCTGTTGGCATCATGGCTCAGCCTGGAAGTAAAAGTAACAGAGTAATGTCTTTGGAGGTGCAGCAAAGAGCTAAAACCAGAGTGAATATCGACGCGGCCTACGCTAGTTTGAGGGAGCTAAAGGAGGCTACAAAATCACGGACTGGTGGTGACCTGGCTTTGTTGCTACTGGACTTGTCAGTAATAATATTTTTGTCCAACGTTGTGGATCTTTTTACATTCTTGTTTATTTTAGTATTAGTTGGCTCATGTTAGCGTTAGCTCGTTGTTAGCGCTAGCTACAGCAGGCTGCAGCAGGGTTGTTTACGACAGTTGTAATTCCACTTTTAACCAGTAGGGCGGAAGATCAGGAACCTGCTCTGTGCTACTCTAAATTTGTTTTCAAGAACATTTAAATGAATATTTTGATCATTTTGTCATTTATTTACAATAAGAACCAGGTGAGTTTTTAAAGCAATAGTTTTTTTAATACCAGAAATAAGCTACTAGTGTGTTAGCGACCTGGCTAGCCTTTTTCAAGAGACCCCGCCCACTTTAAAGGTCACCAGTGAGTGTGGTCTTTGCAAAGATAAATAACTAATAAAAAAAAGATAAAGAACTGAGAGACATGACTCAAAAATATCCCTTTATGTTTAACATCTGAGGGAGGTTTTTGTGTCCATCAATCAAAAAGCACAAACACCCGAGGACCTCCGCCTGTTTTATCACCGTCACCAATTATTTAACAAACCACTAAATTTACAAATATATTGTAACCCATAATAATGCAGCATCAGAAACGTTGATTTTCAGCAGACATCTGTCTGTAAACCATCATCATCACTGCACTTCACTGTAATTTACCAAACACAGTCTTCTGACTGATAACAAGCCCTTTACTCTCAGCAAAAAGCTGCGATTCCCTCCGTTGTTTCAGGTTCTCACATTCTCTCCGTGAAGAAAACAGGTTGTGACACATTTAGCAGCTTCACCCGTCCAGCAGATCAATCGGCTAACCTTTAGATCACGCCACACTTGGATTCACCTTAACTGGTAAACCTTTAGGAGGTTTAGGGAGGAGCTTTTAAACTGTTTCAGAGACATCACACTAAAGTTTTAATGAATTTATTCTGATCCAAGATGGTTTAAAGGTCATGTCCATCTTGGAGTCCATCATCCTAGAGACAGATAAAAGAGCTGCCAATCTTCCCAGGAGTGGATGTCCCTGCAAGGTCAGCCCAAGGTCAGAGGTAAAAAATAAAAACCTCAAGAGCTCCATCTCAGAGACACCACAGCCTCTGGTTGCAGGTTAAAGGTCATGACAGTTAAAGAATGAATTTCTGGAGAAAGCCTTTACAAAAAGATCATGACAGGTCAGCTCAGGGTTGCAGGTTTTCACCTGAACAAAGTGGAGCTGTTTACCACTGCAGCAGCTTTAGAGAACACAACAATAACATATCAGCTCAAAGAGTCGACTGAGATGGGTCATAAAGCTGGACAGAGGTCCCAAACACAGCCAGACTGACTCAAGGGCTGTTTGTGGGACATTAAGGGAGCTGCTCAGCTCAACTAAAGCAACATTGTGAAGAGGAAAGAGCCAGAACTCCTCAGGTCATTCAGACGATGATTAATTCAAATTATGACTAAATTTGTCTGCTTCTGTCTGAACGGAGGCAACAGAAGATGAGACTCATTTTACGATTATGACTCATGGAGAGCAAAATAAAAACCTGAGCCCAAGCATCAGAACCAATGTTTGTGTTGAATATGAAGTCCATCCATCCATCCATCCATCCATCCATCCATCCATCAATCAATCAATCAATCAATCAATCAATCAATCAATCAATCAATCAATCAATCAATCAATCAATCAATCAATCAATCAATCCATCCATCCATCCATCCATCCATTTATCCATCCATCCATTTATCCATCCATCCATCCATCAATGCATCCATCCATCCATCCATCCATCAATCAATCAATCAATCAATCAATCAATCAATCAATCAATCAATCAATCAATCAATCAATCAATCCATCCATCCATCCATCCATCCATCTATCCATCCATCCATCCATCCATCAATCCATTCATCCATCCATCCATCCATCCATCCATCCATCCATCCATCCATCCATCCATCCATCCATCCATCCATCCATCCATCCATCCATCCATCCATCCATCCATCCATCCATCAATCTCCAAGGCTTAGATGGACCACCTTATGGAGGAAGCTCAGCTGGATGGGCTGTTGTTCCTTCATTCACGGTCCCAACGCCATGACCGCAGGTGAAGATTGGAACGCAGACTGAACAGTAAATCATGGCTAAGACCTGGTTCACGCGGCAGGACAAAGATCCTGGACACAACATCACGTGGCTATAAAAAAATCACAGAACCATAGGATATGAACTACACACTAAATGGTAAATAGTCTGTATTTGTATAGCATCTTCTAGGGTTCTACAACCCCCCAAGGCGCTTCACATCACATCAGTCATTCATCCATTCACACACTGATGGTGATGAGCTACAATGTAGCCACAGCTGCCCTGGGACACACACAGAGGCGAGGCTGCCGAGCACTGGCACCACCGGTCCCTCTGACCACCACCAGCAGGCAAGGAGGGTGAAGTGTCATGCCCAAGGGCACAACGTCTGACATGACTGAGTGGGACTTGATCCTACAACTCTTAGGTTACAAAGCCTTACTCCTCTACCACCATCTCCACCATGTACACATGAACCGATCATAAAACACGTCAATATCAAAGGTCACTTTTTAGAAAACAAACATGGTGGAGGAGCGTGCACCGCGCTTGTGTCACCTCGTTTTCTGATTGGCTACACGTCACATTCGACATGCAGCACGCTCGTTTGTCCTCGATATTCAGACCAAGATGATCCCACACGTTAAATTTTACCAATTTATGATCTGAGTGGTCCCAACATCCTCCTGATTAGACCAGAGCACTTTCAACACACCACACACGGCAGGACTATCTGATAAGATTATCTTTAGAACTGTTCTGGTAATCTGAAGTGTCCGATTGTCTGAATGAGAGGATCGGATAAAAAAAATCCTTAGTTCATTCTTCACCATAACATTCCCCGATCTGTGGGCCCAACTCTCCTCCATCCTACCAAGACACCAAGATGGATGAACTCAGCTTTACACACAGACTCACCACCAACCTGGAGGGAGCCTTCAACCTTTTTTCACTCAGATTTGGAAGCACTGAAGGCCCAACCAAATGCCAAGAGGAGATCATGAGGCTCCTAAACCAGACGCCTTGTTCTCCCCGAATCTACTGAGTTGATCCAAACAGTAACTTCTGTTAAAGTAACAGACTGCACCAAGTCCTCACTCAAACCCCCCGCCCGCCCTGTTGAGTAAACACTGGACCACGATGGGCAGCGACTCCAGCAGAAGCCGACTCTGCTGGGAGCCGTCTGGCTCGACCTGTCGGTGTGAGACGGGGGCAGCGAGAGGAAACATTAGCGGATGAGAAAACGAGGCGACTCTGTGCCAGAGCGACAGATCCAGATCCACGGCATGTGTTAACATTTTGTCCTCATTAGACAGCCTCCCCACAACTAAAACTAACAGGCTTACTGTTAGCAGGAATCATGTTTGGAGACATTAGCGAGACTTCCTGCTGCTTAAGAGGTGATTTCAGGGCCATGCGCCGAGGCTTCCAGGTTCCCTGTGATTGCACATTCTTGTGACATTTTAATTACTGCCATAGATTCCTTTTGATTACCCTGTTCAGTCCCGCTGCTTTGATGTCCTCACACCAGTGACACGCTGTCTGCCGCTCAGATGAAAGCATGCATTGTTGTTTCTGCTCTGTGAACAATTGTAATTGTATTCTGTTTTGAGCGTGCCTCCGAGGCTCGGCTTCATACTTTAATGCAAATTTCATCGTTCTTTGTATTAATGACAGATTAAATGCAATTAGCAAAACTTTACAAAGTAAAAGTTGTTGTTTTTTGGGACTAATGAATACAGCTTTGTTGTGTTTATTTTTACTTTTCTGCTGTGATCATTTTTAAATGAGATCTGCTCTTTTTCTGTGACAGTTAATTTAAACAAGTGATGATTTATCACATTTACAATCAATACAATTAATAATGCACCAAACAAAATGATGATTTTACTAAAATGTGTGTTATTTAAATTAATCTCGCACGTCTTTGTTCTAAATCTTTGTGCATTTGCATTTTTTTCTTTCTGTTTCAGCCTTTTTGTTCCCTTCATCTGCAACTCCAAGGCTCCGAGAACCCTTATGTGTCTGGAGCGATCTCCAGTAAGAGCTCGGTGCCCGGTATCATCGTCGCTACAGGTGAGCAGAAGCGCCAGAAACACGGAAACTGAACTCAGATCCAGTTTAAAGAACTCCTTCACTCAGAAACCAGTTTTTACTTCTAATTTTCCTGCATTAGCTTGTGATAGAAAACAGACGGTGAAACTCTAGGATTAGAAAATCCTGACAGATCTACGTCACACTGTCACTAACATTCATGGACTCACCCATCTTGACTCACGACGGGGAAGGCTGTTGTTGGTTTAGCGTCCAGGAAACAGCAGAGAACGTCTGGGCTAGTAGAAGCTAACCGTTAGCATTAGCAACTCCACCTAGGGATGGGTACCTTTGACATTTGAATCGATACGGTACCAATTCCCGGTACCTATGAATCGATACCGGTACTTCACGGTACCTATTTTCGATACTTTTGAGTGTTTAATAATTATTTAAATCTCATTTTTAATTAAAAATTTATTTTTTCTCAATATATAACCATATTTGATAAACATAACAATAAATAACATACAACTGTTTGTATTTTGTCATCGTAGTGTTGTACAAAATTCTTCAATATGAAAACCTTTAACCACAACTGTTTCTAAATGATGCAGAAACTAAAACCCAGCTCCATGTGCTCCTATTCCTCTCCTTTCCCCTCTGGACAAATTGTGTGATGGTGCGTCCTTGTAGTATTAGAAACTGCTGTGAACTAAATTTACTGTGCATCTTCATTCATTTTGCCGTTCTTTTTCAAACAGTTGATTTTTCCTACTCGGAAGTCGGAATTTCCGAGGAGGAAGTGAACGCACCATTAGCTGATAGCAATGTTAATGATAGCTAAAATATCAAGCTAACACTATCTTAAACATCTGCTGGAGCAGATTAAGATGATGATGCCTCACTTAGATCGTTGTCGCTGGTTTCATCATCACCCAATCACCCACTGCATTTAGTGAAGTGAAGCCAAACTTTATAGCGCGTTCGCTTTCTCCTAGTCGAAATTTCCAAGTTCCGAGGAGAAAGCGAACACACCATTAGCGGAACAGGAGCTAAAATATCAAGATAACGTTATGTTAAACAGTTTATTTACCTGCTGGAGCAGATTAGGACAATGATGCCTCACTTATATCATTGTTGCTGGTTTCTTCATCACCCAGATAGCCATCCCATTTAGTAAAGTGGACCCAAACTTTAGAGCTCTTCCTCTGTGCCATGCTGCTTGCTCTGTTTACAGCTTGCCTGCAGCGACTAGCGACTTTCCGCTCAATCACCGGTGAAACACTTCTCGAGGGGGGAACACATATCGACATAACACCGGCGCTGCTGTCCATTTTTGGCAAATTGCTGTCTCGCAAGTTCTTGTTAGGTCAGGTACCGAAACAAGGCACCGTTTCTTGTCATGTGAATCGGTGCTCGTTTGGTTCGACGGAATTCGGTCGGTGCCTTAAAAAGTACCGGTTCCGGTACCCATCCCTAACTCCACCACACAGCAGAACTCCTCCAGGCTTGTGTTATTTGTGGAGATAAAACATCAACGTTGCAGAGCAAACAGAGTCAGTGGTAGAGTCGTGTTGTTGTTAGCCAATCAGAGCAGAGATGTCCAAATATCAGGAAGTAAGGCTCCAAATCCTGTCGTCTGAAGCTACCGGTACTTTCTCATCCAGGTGACTTCTACGTTCTCATTCCTAGAGACCACTACAGATGTATTATAACTACGAGTGAATGACCTCTTTAAAAGCCAGATGATCCTGTGGAACTTTCCTTTACATTTTGGCCTCAAACTCCTTTATTTAGTCTGAATTAAAGTGATGAAGAACTTCTCCTGTCTCCGACCCCGTGACCCTACTGCTCTCATACTGTCTCAGCAGTTCTGTTTGCTTCTCTTAGCGGCGCTGGCTGCAGCTTTTTCACTTCTTCCACATGCAGAGCATCAGACTTCTACCTATTTTGATGACATGTATAATTATCCAGTAACTTCCACGCGGCAGAAGGGCCTCGCTTTGTTTTCTGGTGTGTCTGCAAATGCAAAGGAATAAAGACAAATGAGGCAAAATTGATCCGTTAGCAGCAGTCTGCCTGTTCTGATGAGAGTGTGCACATTTATGATTAAGTGTGTGTGTTTTATTTTTTCGTCCTTTGGTGTGTAAAAGTGCTGACAAAGCAGAAACCTCCATCGCCTTGGCTGCACGATGAGCAGTGTGTGTGTGTGTGTGTGTGTGTGTGTGTGTGTGTCTGAGACTTTGCTTTGGCATGCTGAGCCACTTTACCTGCTGCTCCTTTTAAGACGTCAGCTGGTGCAGAGATTATTTCACCAACATGACAAACGGCGTCCAGATTAAACGCCGTCTCGTTTAGTGAGCTGCAGCCTGGAGAGCAGATCAGGACAAGAAAACAATTAGCTCGCTGCACAATCGCTAAACAAAGAGAAGCATGCTGGAGGAAGTGAAATGCTGCTACACAGCCAGAGGGAGGCGGGGTCGCTCCTCATCCCGCCCTGCAGTAAAGAATGATGCATCTATAGAAATTAACCTGTGGAGTAATAATTGGATTAAGGAACAGCTAGCTGACGTGGGAAATGAGCCAAAGGAAGATAAATCTCAGACATGATGTGATGCACGAACACGAAGCTCGCAGCGTTTCATCTGCATGATCTCACGATGGCTCTGCTGTCGTTTCCACTGCAGGAAACATCGGGCCGGAGCTCTCCTACAACAACGTCGGCATGTTCATAACGTCAGACGCAGGAAATAGCTGGAGACCGGTGAGCAGCACACCAACACTTTAGAGTGGATTCAGGCTCAGGTTACTCAGACTTGACTCTGTCTCCTTCAATAAGGCCTGGCATTAACAAAAATCTAACTCTGATTTTATTAAAGTGTTCATTTTCTTCAACGGTGGGACAGAATAGCTCCGGGTCAAGCAGGACCACCATCGGGGGAAAAATCGGCCCACGAGTCGTTCGTTAGACATCACCGCCTACAAAGATGCTGGATAACAAAATGTTTAATTATTGTGTAATTACTTTATTTTATCTTTAAAACTCGACATACGCATTAATGTGAATTAAAGCAGCTTTCAGAGTCGGTGGTGGTTTACTTTTACCCACAACAACACAGATGTTTAACATCTGGATCTCCATTCAGCTGCTGTATGACGTGTTTATGTCCACATACGTGTTTTTAGAGCCCCTAAAAGCCTGATTTGTTTTAAAGCCATACTATGCAACTTTTTTATATCATGTTCTTGAGCCAGGATGTGCTAAAATGATCCTTTACAGGGCTAAATGTTACTCAGACCTCCACCACCCTCTGTGGCCAGAACACCGCACTTGCAACTTCAGAGTGGCCTCCGGTTCCTGTTGGCCTTAGTAAAGTGGAGCTGACATGCCTGGTGCTGCAGTCTGCTTCCAGCATGTTTCCTGCATGTTTTAGATCATGAACACAGCTGATGTGTTTGATTTAGTGATGAACCGCTCCTGTAGACACTAATGAAGGCTGAGGAGACGTTTCAGCAGTTAGATTAAGGTGTTAAAAAGACGAACGCACAGCGAGGAGGAGAGTTTTACTTTTGTTTCTACTAACTGGACACTAGGGGGTGCTAAAAACAATCCAAAACTGCCAAGTGTTGCTTTAATTGGACTTTTCATCTTACAGTGATCAGAGAATCTTCAGAGGTTGTGGGTAAATTCAGCAAATGTTTCAAACAGAAGTTTGAGTTTAAGTTTTGTGAATCTGAGACTTTTCGCCACAGACTGAGCTTAAAGTAAACTTCACATTCTTCTAATAAACTTTAATTACATCAAGATGCAGCAACAGCACCTTGAGTCTTTATCGTAAAACTGTTCAGATAAAATCAAAAGGATTATGTCATGACGTCAGACTGGTACATTATCTAAATTTTATCTTCTATGTGTGTGTGTGTGTGTGCGTGCGTGCACGCTCAGATTTTTGAAGAGGAGCACAACATCTGGTTTTTGGACAAAGGCGGAGCTCTTGTTGCTGTAAAACAGCCGTCTGTTCCAACCAGACATCTATGGTGAGTTTACTATTATAACCAAATATTTGCAGCTTAAAGGTTGAATATGGAACAATTTAATAAAAAGCTACATTAAAAAAATAATCCCTCCACGGGGCGTTTAGAGGTGTGCAGAATGAAGGTGCAGTGTTTCCTTTAAAAGCTATATTTAATTTAAAAATATTCAAATATTTATTTTGACGGGCACAACACTGGGTTTATGTTTTCTACCAGCCACTAGAGGGCACCATTGCCGGATTCTAAATACGGTAAAGAGTCCGCTCGACACAGCGAGGCTGGCTCTGTGGAAAATGGCGGACTCTGCAAGTCAAGCAGCTGCTTCTGAGCCCAGAAGATGTCGTTATCCTTCTCAGAAGAGGAGCGACCAGAAAAGATCTAAAACCAGAGTGAGTTTAGGTGAAGCCTACAACAGATGGACCCAAATAAAAAATGTTCACGGCATCAAAACACGCAGAAATGGCGAATTTTCTCATGGATGGGTGAGCTATTGTTGCAACTACAACCTCCACACACTAGATGTCGCTTCGGTGTTCGTGTTCCATATTCAACCTTTAAGAAATGAACACGTGCTGATCACCTTTATGTGTGGATAATAAAAAAGGCCTTGTACTTTCTGGAGTATCAGAGTACTTACTGGAGTACTTACAAGGATGTGTACTTGTCTTTATCCATGTGAGCTCTGGGCTGTTTTAGGTTTCGCTAACAAAAAGGTTTTGTTATCATAAGCAGACAGAATCTCCCCCCCCCCCCCCCCCCCCCCACACACACACACACACACACACCTGCCCATTATGCCCTTTAGTGTTCCTGTTAACTCATTCCCGTCCTCCTGCCCAGTCGGATGCTTATGCTTGGCTTTGGTGCCGGCTAGCCCACCTGAGACCAGATCTGTCCTCCGCTGGTTTTTGCAACACTTTTGAGACGAGTCCTGAAACCAGTGACGTGTGGCCGTGCTGGTGTTTTTGTCTCCAGCCTGATTTAGCGGGGACATCAGAGAAGGTCCAGTCAGAACCGGGCCGTGTGAGCGAGGTCACAGCTGGTTCTGTGGTTAAACACTTCTCCAGGATGAACCCGGTAACAAGTCCACATCACTGCCTCCTCTGTTGTCGCTGCTTGTAGTGAAGTGACAGCAGAGGGCTTTTTGAGCCAACTTGAGGGGATTTTCTTTCTTTTTTCTGAGTGCAGGCATCAGCAGTGCTTCAGTCCATGTCAGATCCTGGTACTTCTAGTTGTCCTCACCTCAGCACGGGTGTTGATAAGCTGTCAGAATCAATAACGCCCTGGACCCGATGATGAAAGATGTCCAGTTTTTATGCTGTCTCATTCTCTCTCTGCACTTTTGTACTTGAACATGAAACGCTGCTATTCTCTTGTTTTCTCACCTTTGAGCCAACTTTAAACCGGGACATGACACAGCTTCTTTTCCTTCTCGACAACAAAACCTTTTCTCCTTTCATGTCCTCTGGAGGAGATGTCTTTGATAACCACGTTGAACGTCTCTTAAACACCCTTTAATGTTCAGCCGTTTGATATTTACCCAACGCTACAGTAGCTAATTGCACAGCGGCTCTGAGACTGCTCTGTTGAGACAAGCCAGTCACTCTGATCCCACCCCCCCGTGACCGGGCTTATGTAGAAAGCGTCTGTTTCCGTGTTCGGGTTTGTGATGGCGATGTGTTCTGACTCAGGGTCAGCTTCGACGAGGGGAGGCAGTGGACCCAGCACAGTTTCTCCTCCGTGCCGTTGTTCGTGGACGGGGTTCTGGTGGAGGCTGGAGCTCAAAACCAAATCATGACGTAAGTAAAGGAAAGTCCTTTTTTCTTTTCTAACTCAAAAGAGATTAAAAGAGACCTAAAGATGTCTGCAGCTACGGTTAACCCACCTCGAGGGACGCTAGTTAGCTCCACGTGTGAAACCTTCAACTTCCTCACCAAGAAATAAGCAATAAACTTTGTTTTGTTTTTTGTTGTTTTTTTTTTTGGGGGGGGGGGGGGGGGGGGGCGTCAGTGAGGTTTAAATAATATACAAATAAAAAAATGGGTGCCACTTTACAATACGCTCTCCCTCAAAAACAGTAGAGTTTATGTAATTAATTCATCATTATGAAGCCTTTATTAAAGAGGTCCTTCACTGAGAAACCATTTTTATTATTTTTGAAAATGGTCACTCTGAGTGTTTCATGCAGGCTGAACATGAAAATAGTCTCCTACTCCTATCTCCTCATTAGCTTCTGATAGAAAATAGACGAAAAAATGCTTGGTTCAAAAAATCCTGACAGATCTACGTCACACTGTCACTTAACATTCATGGACTCACCCATCTTGACTCACGACGGGGAAGGCTGTTGTTGGTTTAGCGTCCAGGAAACAGCAGAGAACGTCTCTGCTAGTAGAAGCTAACCGTTAGCATTAGCAACTCCACCACACAGCAGAACTCCTCCAGGCTTGTGTTATTAGTGGAGATGAAACATCAACGCTGCAGAATAAACAGAGTCAGTGGTAGAGTCGTGTTGCTGTTAGCCAATCAGAGGAGAGATGTCCAAATATCAGGAAGTAAGACTCCAAATCCTGTCGTCTGAAGCTACTTTCACCTCTGGCTGACTTGTCTGTGCTAAAACAGGTGCGCCGGAGCATTTTTTCCCCAGAGTACGACTTACAAGGCATTCATTCCTACTAGAGACCACTGCAAATATATTAAAAATATCAGTGAAGGACCTCTTTAATTAATAGGGTGAGAAAGAGAGAAAATTGACTAGTTTCTTGCCAAATAGTGAGCCAAATCTGTTCTATTTCTCCTAGAGTTGATATATTAAACGTCTCAGACTAAGTTATGTTATATGAGATTAGGATTATTTATACCTTTTACACATAAAATTATTCCAGAAATACTCAAATATCCATTAAAGGGGACCTAGAATGTAAACCAACATGTTCCTTCTTGTTGTTGAATAAAGACAGCTTGGGTGCCAAAAAGTCAAAGCCGTGTTTGACCTACTTTTTATGTAAACTAGAAAGTTGTTCTGAGAAATCCTTCCTTAACACGTCATAAAGGGGAGCCACGCCTCCTCAAACCTGCATGTCTCCAGTGTCTGAGGCCTTCTGGGGAAACCAACCAATCAGCAAGCAGCTCATTATCATATTCATGTTCTGGCCAAGTGGGAGGGGCTAACAGCTCTTTTCACAGCAAGGCTGGTTTAGGGGGTTTAGAATGGCCTGTATCAGGGCTCCTGGGACAGATGAAAGCCTAAATAACATTTCTTGTGTTTTTAGAGGCTCAAAGCTGTTTTAGATTGTTGATTAACTGCATTCTAGGTCCTCTTTAAAGTTTCAGGACTATAAAAAAGAAAAGTGAATCTCTGGATGTGTTTTTTTTTGTTGTTGTTCTGCAGCTTTTTTGGGCATTTCAGTCACCGCTCTGAGTGGCAGCTCATCAAGATAGACTACAAGTCCATCTTCAGCAGGAAGTGCACAGAGGAGGACTACCAAACATGGCACCTGCACAACCAGGTGAGGCTGACGCTCCATCGAAGAGCCGCTGTGTGATGAAACGCTGTCTGCTAACAGCTGTGTGGCTTCTGGGCCTGCAGGGCGAGCCGTGTGTGATGGGTCAAAAGCAGATTTTCATGAAACGCCGGCCAGGAAGCTACTGCATGCTGGGAAAGGACTACTCCAGAATCCTCTCAGCTGAGTCGTGTATCTGCCGAGCTCATGACTTTGAATGGTGAGACAAAGCCTTTGTTCTCTGGCTCCTTTCTTCACAACAGTCCAGGGGGATTCTGATCCTCTCCACCGCGGCTAAAGCAGAACCTCATTAACAGAAACACAAACACACACGAAGGACATCCTTTATTCGCCCTGGTTGAAACTCTCACTCAGTTGAACAGAAATGAGTGTAAAATAGGCAGCTGCCAGATACGATTGAGGCTCTGCGGGTCGTTTCATAAAAGCTACGTCCAATAAAAAGAAATCTGGCCCAATAAAAATCTGCTTCTTTTGGTACCAATTTGTTCATTTCAGTGCATCCGTCCATCCGTCCATCCACCCATCCATCCATCCATCCATCCATCCATCCATCCATCCATCCATCCATCTATCCATCCATCCATCCCTGTTAAAGTCCACTCAGACGGCTCTTTAGGGCCGGCCCCGTCTGTCAGAGGCTCAGATCTTAACAAGCTGCGTTTGCAGCAAACAGACAAATAAATTGCTCAGATTGGGGAACATGGTTGAGTTGACCTGCACTCAGATTCTCGGCTTCTGTCCGAAAGATTTTCTAACGACCTCGTTTATGAGCAAATCCAATCAGCAGACCCAGTTTCCTTTTTCTGGAACTCCACCTTAATTGAGTTTTTTTCCTGTGGAGAAAAAAGACCAAAGATTCTCTGAGTCATTACAAAAGCAGAATAAATGAAGCGTGTTATTGTGTTTTTTTTAATCGGTGAACGAACGAGGATCCGCCCACACAGGAGAAGGGTTCTGTTCTGACTGGTTATGGAAACCAGTTTGGATCCATCCAGGTGAAACCAGTTACACCTGCTCTCTTTTTATTCTTCTAATCATCTGATCGACTCCATGAAGTTTTACAAGGTTTGCTCATGAATCCTGCCTCTGTAACATCTGTTAACAGGTTTGCTGTGTTTATAATGCTGCTCCGACCGTGCGGGGGTGTAAATACGTTCAATTTATATGCAAATTCTGAGCGGTTGTAGTTTTCTTTTTATCTTGTAATGACAGAACAGGAAGAAAACATAAATGTCCAACAATTAGCCGCTCTGAGAGGCGGTTTGTTTAAAGTTTATTATAATCTTCTGTAGCTCTGAGATGGTTTCCTTCTCATCCTTCATTGGTTTCTCTCTGCAGATTTACAGCAAGTTTAAATTTCTAAAAGAACACCTGAAAAAGCGTCAAAGCATGAGACAAAGAAGAGCTGGTGTGGAAGTCTAATGCCAGCTTCTCACTGGGCTTCGGTGACTATTTGGAGATACAGTTTAACCCTGATATGCTCCTAGTGTATTTTTTTCATGCAGACAGGTGTGTTTTTGTGAATAAATTTGGCTATGCGATTGCAATTTATCTAATTTTTTCACAGGATGTGTATTTTTGGGAGACCCAAACTGGGTTCGAATGAAGGCAACTGGACTTCTTTGGTTTCTTGAAGACGTTTCGCTTCTCATCCCAGGAGCTTAGTCAGTTCTGACTGGAATATGGGAGGGATATTTACGAGTGATCAGATTTATGTTTACATCTGTGGTTGCTATTTTTGGGGGAATTAATAAACTTTTTTTTTTAAATCCCTTACTTAATATAATTCTGAAATAATTTTTGTAGCGTTCTTGCTCCTTTGTCATTTTTTTGTGCCATTGACTCCCATGTAAAACTTTTTTTTTGCCTAATAAGCCTAAATATTTTCTTTTATTATTCTGTCTGGGTTCCCAGACCAGTCACATTCATAGTTTTTACTGTTTTCCACTAGATTGCGTAATTTCCCCATATATATCAGGGAAATGACTAACACTGCATTCAAATAAAAAAATAAATAAAATAATTTTTATGCCCATTTGTGACACTCCAAGGTGTTGAAAATTCACCCCCAAAACAAATCCTCAGGACATAACACACAAAAATGATTTAGTTTTTTTGAATTGTTTACATTTCTGGTTTTGATCAAAAACCTGGCAATAAAGGGGTTAAATATCAGAAACACACAAATATTTTATTATATTTTCTGAGGACTGAATCCAAAGATGAAATTCATGTAAAAATGGGACTTATGAAATATTAAATGAGGAAGTTTTGTTTCAGCATTTGTTTGTGCACAAAGACTAAAATCGTGATTTTTTTTTAGAAAATATGAGCAAAAATGCCCATTTGTGACAATTCACCCCCAAAACAGGACCTCTGGACATAAAACACAACAAATTATTTGATTTTTTTTTCACATTGTTTCACAGTTCTGGTTTTGATCACACACCTGGCAATAAAGGGGTAAAATCTCAGAGGATGAAATTCATGTGAAAAATTGGGACTTTTTAAAAATATTATATAATATTTCTATAGGAATATTTAGTTTCCGCATTTTTTTGTGCACAACGAGTAGAAATGCTGGAAAATTAAAGGATTATATGAGGGTTAAGTGAAAAATTTGTAATTTTCAGTTTGAATCACAACTTTTGTATCTGGTCAGGTCATCTGGGGCATATGATGTATTTATACGTTTTTCAGTTGCAGGTGAGTTACCAAATGTGTCTCCATTTGTTCATAATTTCATATCATTTCATTCCCAATCTTGTCTCCAACTCCTCTCGAAGCTTCTCTTTCACTTGTAACACTTTCTGACTAATCTGAGACGGGCTTCTGAGACCCACGACGACTCGGACACTAGGCTAGACTCAAGCATTGAAAACCGGAACCCTCGATTACATTTCCAGATGTTTTGGAAACTACTTAACAAATGTAATTTTTCAGTTTGTCACCTGCACGTGCAGCCCAGAGAGAAACTGGACTAAAGCATGAAATCTTCAGCTTAGTGCGTATTATTGACTTGGGTTGTGTGATGCAATACCTACAGTGGACAGCAGGGGTCTCACTTTGGGAAATCAAGTAGGGAGGGGTTGTCATGGAGTCCCAACTCCTTTCAGAGGGAAACAATGATGTAAAACTCTTGAAACAACTAAATCATGCCAATTTGTAGTTTTGTTTTTCTTTTATGACTCAAAAGAGACAAAAAAGAGACCTAAAGATGTCTGGTTAACCCAGGGACGCTAGCTAGCACCACGTATAATAAAGTAATTGCAGCTTCAATACTTCACAAATATCATGAAACTCCCCCAAGGGGTAGCTATGAACTTTGAAGCACCACTTCCTTTTTATTTAATCCAGTTTTTTCTGCAAATTCTTCCAGTCCAGATGGCGGGCTAGCATTCTCCCAAAAAGGGGCGGAGCAATGCACTGAGGTCAAGTACCAGGATGTGTTGCTCCACTTTGTTCAGACTTAATTAAAAAAGAAAACTATTGCATTAATGCAGCTGCCTTGACAGCTTTTTAATGACTAATTCCCCGAGTCGTACCGACGAGTCAGCTGCTGGCTTGTTAGTTTTGTTTATTTTCTTTTGGCTCAGTAATTACCTGATAAATCAACGTCACGACCGTTATGAGACGGGACACTCGCCTGCTTTGCTTGGTTGCATGTGAATCATGTGCTGATTGGAAAGCGCTGGCAGCTGTCTGACACACAGATATTCTTATTTACACCAGCAGACCTTTGCCCTCAGGTCGCGTGTCCCGGTGCACTCGGCTTCACACTCGTGTATGTGGCATATTTCAGCGGGAGCCTTAATCAATATGTAATAATGATGCATCTCTGTGGCAGACGGGCCGCCGGTCACCCGCCATAAAGAGGAGATAAGATGTCCGCTGAGGGTCCCTTTACTCATGCTGATATTGATCAGGTGCCGTGTGGACGCTTTTTGTTGTCTGACAGTGATTATGGATACGAGAGGCGCAGCGATGGAAACTGTCGACCGTCCTTCTGGTTCAACCCCTCCACCGTATCCAGAAGCTGCAGCCAGGGTCAGAACTACTTCAACAGCACAGGGTAAGCATTTATGTTCATATCTCGCTGCATCTTTCTCACATTCCTTCATTTAAAGAGATTTTTATGTGGAACAACTGGAGAATTTCCTTTTTTTCAGAGCAGATAGATTTTAAACCTCTGCTGGTTTGGCCTGAAATGACAGTTATTTTGTTTTCTTTACCTATAATAAACATCATCTGTTACCCTTTGTGGCTCAGCTCAGCTCTGTGGACGACAGCTACATCCTCATTACTGCAGATGAAGCTTCAGCCTGTTGGGCCATCTCTTGCCATCATTCAAAACCAGGACATTGTACACAAAGCAAAGACTCCCTCCCAACCCAGAGGAAATATTCCACCTTTTTCTGGTCCAGAGACATCTCATTGGTGCTCATGG
Organism: Aphyosemion australe; assembly: GCA_006937985.1. Classification (NCBI taxonomy): domain Eukaryota; kingdom Metazoa; phylum Chordata; class Actinopteri; order Cyprinodontiformes; family Nothobranchiidae; genus Aphyosemion; species Aphyosemion australe. Next base: position 472,023 of record SSNS01000378.1, read on the forward strand.
CCTGAAGACGCCAAGTAGAACCACATCAATGACAAAAATCAGAATTGAGGACCTGAAGTTCTCAAACCAGCCAACTCTCCAGAATTATATGTAAAAGATGCGACAGCAAATCTACAAAACAAGCTTTTAAACACCAACACGGTCACAGAACTCTCACATCTCCCATCTGCTGTCATCCCTAGGCCTTCTTCTCCTGATTCCAGAACTTGCATTGCTACAGTAAACAGTTTTCTAGGTCCAAACTTTTGTTGTCTGTGACTTCAAATGGTGTTTTTCGTTTTGAGACTCTGGTAGTTTGTCCTAAAGTTGAAGTGGTAGCAGCCGGCTGTTTCTCCTCCTGGAGCAGAGGTCACTGAGGTGGTCAAAAAACTCCTCGGTGGCAAGGCTCCGGGGTGGATGAGATCTGCCCGGATTTCCTTAAGGCTCTGGATGCTGTGGGGCTGTGTTGGTTGACACGGCTCTGCAATATCGCGTGGACATCAGGGGCAGTTTCACTGGATTGGCAGACCGGGGTGGTGGTCCCCCTATTTAAAAAGGGGGACCGCAGGGTGTGTTCCAACTACAGGGGGATCACACTCCTGAGCCTCCCTGGTATTCAGGGGTTCTGGAGAGGAGGGTCCGTCGGATAGTCGAACCTCAGATTCAGGAGGAGCAATGTGGTTTTCGTCCTGGCCGTGGAACACTGGACCAGCTCTATACCCTTGGGGGGGTCCTGGAGGGTGCGTGGGAGTTCGCCCAACCAATCTACATGTGTTTTGTGGATTTGGAGAAGGCGTTCGACCGCGTCCCTCGGGGGGCCCTGTGGGGGGTACTCTGTGAGTATGGGGTACCAGGCCCCTTGATACGGGCTGTTAGGTCCCTGTACGACCAGTGTCAGAGCTTGGTCCGCATTGCCGGCAGTAAGTCGGGCTCGTTTCCGGTGAGAGTTGGACTCCGCCAAGGCTGCCCTTTGTCACCGATTCTGTTCATAACTTTTATGGACAGAATTTCTAGGTGCAGCCAAGGTGGTGAGGGGATCCGTTTTGGTGGCCTAAGGATCAGTTCTCTGCTTTTTGCAGATGATGTGGTCCTGTTGGCTTCATCAGAACGTGATCTCCGGCTTTTGCTGGAGCAGTTCGCAGCCGGGTGTGAAGCAGCTGGGATGAGAATCAGCTCCTCTAAATCCGAGACCATGGTCTTGAGTCGGAAAAGGGTAGAATGCCTTCTCCAGGTCAGGGACGAGGTCCTGCCCCAAGTGGAGGAGTTTAAGTATCTCGGGGTCTTGTTCACGAGTGAGGGAAGGGTGGAGCGTGAGATCGATAGGCGGATTGGTGCTGCGTCTGCAGTGATGGGGGCGTTGTACCGGTCTGTCGTGGTGAAGAGAGAGCTGAGCCCAAAGGCGAAGCTCTCAATTTACCGGTCGATCTACATTCCTACCCTCACCTATGGTCACGAGCTTTGGGTAGTGACCGAAAGAACGAGATTGCGGATACAAGCAGCCGAAATGAGTTTTCTTCGCAGAGTGTCTGGACTCTACCTTAGAGATAGGGTGAGAAGCTCGGTCATCCGGGAGGGGCTCGGAGTAGACCCGCTGCTCCTCCACATCGAGAGGAGCCAGTTGAGGTGGCTCGGGCATCTGATTAGGATGCCTCCTGGACGCCTCCCTGGTGAGGTTTTCCGAGCACGTCCAACCGGGAGGAGACCCAAAGGAAGACCCAGGACACGCTGGAGAGATTATGTCTCTCAGCTGGCCAGGGATCACCTTGGGATTTCCCCGGAGGAGCTGACCCAAGTGGCTGGGGAGAGGGAGGTCTGGGCTTCCCTCCTTAAGCTGCTGCCCCCGCAACCCGACTCCGGATAAGCGGAAGAAAATTAATGGATGGATGGATTCGTGATATGCAAATACTTCACCTCTGATTGGCTAACAGCAACAAGACTCTTCCACAAACAATGCCAAGGTGGGCGGGGTCATGAATACTAATGTTCCCTGTGACGTAGAAGAGACTGGCTTCTTCTGAGCCGATTGTTTTCCTGTTTCCGTTCTGCGGCTGATGCAGGAGATCAGGGGTGGAGAACATTGTCATGTTCAGCGTGTTTGGCATGCATGTGCAGCACAGAGTGACCAATACTATTTCAGAAAGAACATATATTGCATGGTTTCTATGGGAACTAGACCCAAAAAGATCCACGAAGGCCACAAACAGGAGACAAGAGTGTCTTAGCCCCGATGGTCCAACCTGGATTTGGAAAGACCTCGACTCAGATACAAGGATGAGAACACAGCCCCCCCACACCCACACTATCACAAAAGTTGAAAAAAAAGGAAAAAAAATGCTGAAGGCCATTAGTGAAGTTAAACTTCTTCCTCCTTTGGATTTGTCCCTTCAGGTGCCTCCATTTAGTCCTGTCTTCTGCATCTTCTACCCTCACCCCAACTATCTTCATGTCTTCTTTCATCCATAAATCTCCTTGTTGGTCTTCGTCTCAGCCTCTGCCTGGTAGCTCCAGCTTCAGCATCCATGAACTTGAAAATTAAAGTATTTAAAAAAGAAAAGACATGTTTTTGTTTTGGCTGCCTTTATTTACTTCCTATGAGAGCCCATTTGCTGTGGTTCAGTGGGAAGTGTGTCCTGTGTGTTAGTTTTGGAGACGCCCCGGGGGACGGACACCTTGCAAAGCTTAATCACAGCAACAGCGTTTTATTCACTGCAGCTCTGATTAAACTTCCTGGGGTGTCGCAGCCTCTGACACAGCTTGTCTTGTCAGTTGTCATCTTCTCCCAGAGGCTGTTAACACGCTGCAGCTTCACTCTGCTGAGTTCAACTCTTACTATAAACCAGCAGCTCCCGCAGCATCAAGAGGATTTGTTTACCACCCATAGCATAACTGCTTTAATTTGATTAAAAACAGAGTATTTACTATACACTTTTGTCTGTATCGTCCCCTAGGTACCGTAAAGTGGTGCTGAACAACTGCACTAAAGGAGTTAAAGACATGTACACGGCCAGAAAGCAGCAGTGTCCCAACAGACCTCCTAAAGGACTCATGCTGACCAGCAAAGACGGGAAGCTCACCGCCAACATGGGCAGTAACGTCACCTTCCTCGTGCATCTGGATGAGGTGAGAACTCAACATGGAAAAACACGGAGTCAGAAATGTGTTAACTACTACAGCTGAAGGGTGCTCCCTGTTGGATAAAAGTCACATGGCCATTTTTTTTTCTAACTCTAGCCTAGAAATCTGGACAGACCGTAGCAGAAGCAGAATGATTATAATCTGCTTGTTGGTCTAGTCACGCTCCATTGGAGCCTCAGCAGGCCTGAACAGTATTGTGTCCTGCCAATCACAGCGCTCTAACGGTTTGTTGGGCCAATCACAGCGCTCTAACGGTTTGTTGGGTCAATCACAGCGCTCTAATGGTTTGTTGGGCCAATCACAGCGCTCTAACGGTTTGTTGGGCCAATCACAGCGCTCTAACGGTTTGTTGGGTGGGCCAATCACAGTCCTCTAATGGTTTGGTGGGTGGGCCAATCACAGTGCTCTAATGGTTTGTTGGGTGGGCCAATCACAGCGCTCTAATGGTTTGTTGGGTGGGCCAATCACAGTCCTCTAATGGTTTGGTGGGTGGGCCAATCACAGTGCTCTAATGGTTTGTTGGGTGGGCCAATCACAGCGCTCTAATGGTTTGGTGGGTGGGCCAATCACAGTCCTCTAATGGTTTGGTGGGTGGGCCAATCACAGCGCTCTAATGGTTTGTTGGGCCAATCACAGCGCTCTAACAGTTTGTTGGGTGGGCCAATCACAGCACTTAACAGTTTGTTGGGGGGCCAATCACAGCGCTCTATCGGTTTGTTGGGGGGCCAATCACAGCACTCTATCGGTTTGGTGGGCCAATCTTGTGACTGAGCAAATTAACAAAGATGGCGACAGCTCTTTTGAAATGGCTTTGACATCAACTTTTGACCATTTAGACATGGGTTTTTCTTTGAGTCAAGAGCAGATAGAGTTACTTAAGTCCTTTATTTAGAACAAGGATGCATCTTCTAGGTCATTGTATGGCGGACTGCCCCGTTGACTGACATCCGTAGCGTTGAGTATGTCACGTTGTTTGTTGTCCAATAGCGTGCGGAGACAGTTTGAAAGACAACCGTAGATTCTGCCCCAAGACTGAGCTCTGTCTATGGGTCATGGCCAGCCAGACTATATATTCACATATATAGGATGACTTGCAATTTTCATTATGTAGCCTCACAGAGGCTACAGTATGAATGTCTCTTGCTTTGTTATGCTCCAAGTGCAGAATTAGATGACCTGAAAGGTATTTAAGGTGCTAGCTCACTCCTACCATCTGGTTGATAGTGAACCCATGTTTTTTCACAGACAGAGGAAGGTAAATTACATTCTTCTGGACCAAACATTTCTTTTTCAGCATGACAGAAAACCCTGCAGTGTCCACACCAACTTTTACTCAGCTACCTACTTCATAAGGTCTGGTACTACAGACAAGAGAAAGTCCAAACCCTTCAGGCGTACAACCAGCTGATGCAAGGCTGGTTGAACTCCACTGGTGTTTGGAAGGTGCCAACAGCGAGTTTTTTCTCCTGTTCATGGACAAAGTGAGGTGTGAAACACACCAGACCAGCCTAAGATCCACAAGGAGGTTTAATATTGGATTGATGTTAAAAGGATCAGCTTTGGTTGGAAAATAATCTAAAAGAAAAAACAAGCTAGTGTTGGATTTCAGCAAGCTCCGGCATGGAAACGTAAATATACACTTAAAGTTACATATCTTGTCTAAATAACTTCTGTGAATCCCGGTGAGTGAGCTTGGCTCTCAGCGTCTAGCTGCTGCTCCTGCAGCTAAGAGGAACCAGCTGAGATGGCCGTTAGGGTGACTCCTTCAGGGGGGAGACCCTAGGACTGACCCCCATGCTTAGGCTGGGGACCAGGACGATGACATAATTTTCAGACCTGGTTCTGCTCATTCCGTGGAAATCATTGGAATAATAGAATTATTTTGTCGAAACAAAAATATTTCTTAGATTTTAACCACAGATTTCTGGTTGAAGCAACAACAAAAAGATGCAGGTAGATCATGTGACTGATGTGAGCTAAAGTCAAAGGAATGGGACGGGTGGGAGCAAAGCGGAAATGTGCCCTCCCACTTAAAGGTGCATTTGTAAGAATTTTTCTGTGAAACAAAACAGTCTAATGTCTCAGTCATGTTGGAAGGAAGGTTAAACTGGAATAGATTTCATTCTCAGCCGGCTGGGGGTGTCAGTCAATAAAAACGAAAGTGGGACGTAGTGAGGTCGCTGAATCTGCAGCGTAGCCATTTGTCATTGAACACCAGCAGGCAAAAAGCTCCAGAGTTGTTTAAAGAACTGAAGCCAGTAAACAGGAGCGACCCAGAAGTTATTTCTTGTACCCCTAAGAAGCCACGCCATCTTTTTGTTTTACTCTCGGGTGAAGCAGGCTAGAGGCTAATGTTGAGCTAACAATGCTAACGGTGAATTAGAAGCAAACAGTTGTGTCTAAAAACATCTCAAGCTACTTTTTCAATCACCAACAACTTAAATATTACACTGAAATGTGTGTTTGAAGTAAATAATGAGTCTGTCGTGGCGTTTTACTTCCTTTAACGAGTCGTTCAGAAACAACACTTCCTGTAATGCCAGAGAAATATTACCGTGAAAAGTTCTCCCTACCACAAAATACCCAAGAGTGCTAACACCAGATAGGACAAAGTATGACTCATCTTTGCTTGTCATCTCGAATCTTCTGGTGCTGATCCATAACTGGAAACAGCTGTGAAACTCACAGAACAGCAGTAGCTACGTTTACATGGGCACAAGTAATCGGATCAAAAAGTCGTCATGTAAACATGTCAATCGGAATATTCTGATCCGATTCGGCCTGATCCGAATGAAAATTCATTCCGATTGAGAGACGTGGTTTTGTCCGATCGTCAATCCGATTGGCGTCCATGTACACAGCCATTCGGATCGTTGGGGTAAAATAATCCCACTGCGCATGTGTGCAACTGCAGCGTGACCTCTTTCCGCCTCTGCGCATGCTCAGGACAGATCGAAAACATGGCGGGTGGTAAACAGAAGTGATCTGTTGCCGACGCTATTTTTTACTGGAAATACTACGGGAGCTCAATATTACTGAACGTCTCGATGGCCGAACGGCTAAAAATGCCGAGTTATACACTCAAGTGCATCTAAAGATGCAGGAAGCGAGAATTCACCGAAGCTAGAGAATAAGCAAATAAAAATTCTCTTCCGGGAAAGACAAGTCTGCACATGCGCAAGCTATGGTGCGTGCATCGCGGCGTGATCGGATCATTCCAGTTAGTGTCCATGTAAACAGAGGTTTGGGATTTCTGATCAACCAAGATTTGAATCGGATTGGGGAAGTTTAGTGCATGTAAACATAGCTAGTGAGAGAATAATATTTTCTTTAAAAAATGGACTTCAGTAACTATATTTGACCACAGGATGCTATTCTTACAAAATGCTTCTTTAAAAGAGAATTAAAATAAAGTATTAAAATAAAGACATTAAATTTTATTAAATAAACATTCAGACAAACCAGAAAATAGATTCAAGTTGCTGCTGTCTTATAGAAAAGCTTCTCCTTTTTTCTGCCTCTGGAGTTTCTTTAAGTCGATTTTATTTCTTCGTGGCAGACAGAGACCGAAGGTTCTGTGTGGACTCGCAGCACACATCATCCTGTTTGTAAAACTTTATAAAACATTCTTCCCCGAAGCACAAACGCAGTTTCAGAAGCGTCTGGTGTTTTCTTGGAAAGCCGCTGCACTCCAAAGCTCTCTAAAGTCAAACACAGTCAGCTCCCTCCAAATCGCCCACACCGAGACGTGTTCTGAGCCAGAAGCAGAAATAAAAGGCCTCACCAGAGACCCAGTTAGCGGGTGAGAGGTGCCGCGTTCAGAACCGGGCCTGCCAGGCCACCAGGAAGCTGCTGCATGTTTCTCTCTGATTGCTCTCTGCTGACATTTGCTGCAGGATTCAGGAGTTTGCTGCAAAAAGTGTTTTCCTGCAACCCCTCATAGGGGAACGGCGAGGTCCAGTTGGATCGCACAATTTTTTTTCTCTGATGGAGAGAGAGGGAAGGAGAGATGGGAGGACAGGAGCAGAAGGGATCCTGGTGGCATCAACTTATTTGAGAAGATTCTCATGATGAATTCAAAGTTTAATTTATATTCATGAACTCTGCGATGGCTGTATTTCTTGGGGAGAGCAAATGGCTCTAAATATTTAACGAGTCCGCGGCTCCGCGTTTAAAAATAGAAATAAAAAGAGCAAAAGCAAAACGTATTTTAGGGATGAAACCGGATCTGCATCCCTTCTGTTTTTGAATTGTTCCGAAACCTTTTATTGTGTGAAACAGAATATTTACGGATTCAGATGGGTTCAGGTCTCAGGAAGATGTTGGCGGGGGCGAGACGGCTCAGATCTGAATCCCTATCAACCAAATCTCAAACGTTCTGCGTCAAACACAGAAGGATGCAGAGCTGTCATTTTTCATTTCTCTGTTCATCATTTATGTTTCTGATGTTGTGGAGAGAGACTTCTGCTAAGAGGAATGCTCAGATTTAAAGCTACAATCCAGAGTTTTCCCCTAGAAACCTGTAAAAGTGATAGTCCTACCCTGCTGTGATGTAATGTGAGCAATATGTCATTTTTTGTCGCTAAGCCCAACCCCGTCCCATAGAGCCTCATGCTATTTGAACTGAGCGCTGTTTAGCGTTAGCCAATAGTGTCGGACATTCACTTTATGACAGATGTCAATCACAGAATGTACCTATACAGGTGCAGAGTCGGCATAATCCTTTCTTAAAAAAATAGTGTGTGTGTGTGTGTGTGTGTGTGTGTGTGTGTGTGTGTGTGTGTGTGTGTGTGGGTGTGTGTGTGTGTGCGTGCGTGCGTGCGTGCGTGCGTGCGTGCGTGCGTGCGTGTGTGTGTGAAAATAATGTGTTTTAGATCTCTTGGCCGGCTAGAGGTGTGGGTTCACAAACAAGAGGCGTTGCTTTTGGCGTAAACACAGAAGTGGTGAGAAGAACCATAGACATGAATACGTAGACGCCATATTGGGCGCTGGAGAGCATAACATCATTGCCGCCATATTGGATGGGTTCCTCACTCTCCAAACCCGACTGGAGTCAATGCAGAGTGGGCAACTCTGCCCGTTTTTTACAGCCTACGGTTGCAACAACTGCCGTACTATTGAAAACAGATCACGTGAGATTACTATTGACTTTTCTAGCCTACCTGTTGGGATTTTGTATATTAATTTATTTTGTTTAATAATATTTAGATTTTAATTATCATGCCATACGATTTGTGAAAATAATAAAATGTGTTTTAGTTGAGTAAGCACCTTTCTCAGTAGAAGTAAATGCACTGGGGGTGAATGGAGACCCATCCAAGATGGTGGTCGGCCACTACGGCAGCGGCAGTCAACGGGGTCTCTACGTATATATGTGTTTCAGCTTTTTATTAAATTGTTCCATATTGAACCTTTAAAGCCAGCAGAAGAGGTTGGAACCTGAGATTTTTCACCAGCAGTTATGTTAATTTTCACACAACAGTCGAGTCTAGCTGGACTTTTTACATTCCCAGTTCTAATAACAAACTGATGACAGGACAAAACTTTATTAAACCATCTCATGAAGCGTCGCAGAGCCGTTTCCCTGAAGACAGCCAACATTGTTTTACTGTGAAACACTCAAAATGACCCCAATCTGTAATAAATAATCAACAGATCACAGTAAACATTAACCTGTTCTGCAGAAACACCTGAAATCTTGTCTGCTTGCTGCTGATTCTCCTGTTCTTTTGAGACGCCACGCTGACACGGTAGGATCAGGTGTGACAGACACCTTAACAAACGCTGCCTCATGTTTCCAAAGTCCCGTCAGTCAGCTCTGTCACCGGGAACCAACAGCCTCCAGGCTCCAGACCACCAGGTGTTTGGATCTGCTGAGCCCCCGGAGACACAGACACAAAAACTGACATTTCAGAGAGACTGGTCAGCATCAGTCTCATGTAGATGAGCCAATCCCAGAGGGGCTCTTAGGAACAGGAACACAAAGTCCAGCGCAGACCCTGAGAGGTGCTGAGTGACACCCAGCCACGGACCTGTTGGTGTGCCAGCTCATTACAGGCCTGAACAATACCCACAATGTCAAACCCTGGCCTTCGCTGCTTCCTATTCTTCCCATCCACTTATTAAAAGGATCATCTTCCAGTCAGAGCAGCCGCAGCATCCCAGAAGTCCCCTGCACTTCCACACACCGATGCACACAAGCGAGAGACAGGAGTACAGGAGGAAAACACAAAAAGAGCAGAGGAGGAGAACAATAGATTTATTATTTGGTTTATTTATTGTGTTTGTTGGCAGAGCTGCCATGCTAATGCAGCGCTGCAAATAAACATCCCCGTGGTTTCATGCTGGTTTCGGGTCAACGGGAGTCTGAGAGTTGGACTTCACAGCGCCGGTCGCCGTGGCAGCTGGAGCCTCAGACGTCAGACCGCACCAGATGTGATTCCCAAAGGAAACCAGAAATCCAGCATCTAGAATTCTGTTTTCCTTCTTCACACAAAACCAGACTCACAGTCCAACGGGCTACAAATAACAGAGCTGCTCTCAGGAGCTCAGAATCTCAATTATTTAAACTTTATGTTTAACTCAGATTTATGAATAAGAAACATGTTTAAAAAAGGCTTGTTTAGAATCTGGTGTCAGAAAAATTTCCCACCGTGTTGCATCTTTGGTTCTTTGAAGGCACATTTGGCAGTTTTGGCTTGCTTTTAGCACCCCCTAGTGTTCGTTAGCAAAAGCGAAGGTGAAACTCATCTCCTCGCTGTGCGTTCATCTTTTCAACACCTTAATCTAACAGCTGAAACGTCTCCTCAGCCTTCATTAGTGTCTACAGGAGCGGTTCATCACTAAATCAAACAAATCAGCTGTGTTCATGATCTAAAACATGCTGGAAGCAGACTGCAGCTCCAGGCATGTCAGCTCCACTTTACTAAGTCCAACTGGGACCGGACCGCCACTCTGAAGTTGCAAGTGCTGTATTCTGGCCACAGAGAGCGGTGGGGGTCTGTAAAGGGTCATTTTAGCACATACTGGCTCAAGAACATGATTTAAAATATGAAAAAGTTGCATAGTATGGCTTTAAAGGTATGGAACACTTGTTTAATCAGTAAATTTGCAGTGGTCTCTAGTAGTTATGAATGCCTAATAGGTCATACTCAGGGAAAGAACGCCTATGATGGGCGCACCCACTTTCTGTCATGGAGCTGGCTTGGAAACAAAACTAGACCCAGGAGGGCTGTGTAAGACCAGGCTGTAAGGAGCTGTTTTAGGCTGAGTGGTGCTCTTGGAAATGTAGCTTGAAAGAAACTGGAAGCCAGTGTAGATGGTCCAAGACAGGCTCTGCATTCTGGTGCAGGTCAGGAATCTAGCTGCAGCATTATGTGCAAGCTAGAGCCGAGCAAGTGCAGTCTTGCTACCTCCTGAGTACAGGGAGTTGCAGTTTGCTCGATACTGAGCGGTTAGTCTGCTGCGTGTGTGCTCGTGTACACGCGCAAGTGTGGGTGCTTGTTAATGACTCGTTTTTCTGACTGAGGATCTGTCAGACTTTTCAAATCCTAGAGTGTCACTGTCTATTTTCTATCAGAAGCTAATGCAGGAGATAGGGGTAGGAGACCGATTATGATCAGAAATAATCATTAAAAATGCTTTTTCAGTGAACAACACCTTTAACAGAACCCGGTCACCATTCCCATAACTGAGGAGCTCTGACTCAAAGCTGCTGCGTTCGGTAACCTTGGTTTTCTGGATGTTTCCATGTATTTTTTTCATAATGATTGACAGAACACATTTATTTCTTTGAAACAAGTCCCTGAATGTGGCACAAATGATTTTTCAGCTCTTTATTTCTGACTGTTTTATAAATCTGTCCTTGAGAAAATGCATCTGCAGCCGTTTCAAAATGAAAAAATTCAAAATAGAGCAAACCTGGAAACCCACAATTTCAAAAAGACATAATCAGCTTTTTTTAAAATGTACAACATGCTTTTAGAGCTGCTTTTTCCCTTCAGTCTGGTTCTGAGTGTTTGAAGCACAAATGTGATGCTTGTTGGTAACGTTATAGTTACAAGATCACCAGACTACACAAACAGCTTCCATCTATTATCAGAAACACCCCACCTGTCATACTGAGGTGACCCTGATGGGAGGTGGTGCCTTTTACCTTTCACTACAGAGCTGCCCAACTCGACATCTAAAGACATCATCACTCTTAAATTAGTCCAGATGATGAAAATTAGGTTTGGATTTACCTGGTTGCCCAATTTTAGCCAATAAGATGCTGAATGCTGTGGTTTTCTGGTCTAAACCCTGAAAATCAGACTTTTCTACAAGACGTCTTTTAACTTTTCTGTTTTTTACCCGCTGGTGAGACGAAGTCCTCACAGGATCGCCCTATAGTTATACTTGAAGTCTAAGTGAAAATTCTGCTTTTGTGTGTTTCAGGGCGACTCCATGCGGACCAACATCCAGCTGGAATTCGGCGACGGCACGGCCGTCTCCTACTCCAACCTGAGCTGGACCGAGGAGGGAATCAAGCACATCTACAAGTCGGCAGGAATATTCCGTGTCACGGCGCTGGCAGAGAACACGCTGGGCTACGACACCACCACGCTGTTCCTGCATGTCACCTGTAAGTTTCCTGCAAAACGAACCCACACGCCTGTCTGCAGGTTCAAACCCTTCTAATAAAACCCATGTCACTGGAAGAAGTTCTTCCTCACTTAAGTTCAGGTGTTTGAACTCCTGCTTGAAGTTTTTCTCATCATCCTGCCACCTCCGTCTCTGTGAGACGAACTTCTGATTACAGCAGCGGTTTGTCAGACTGGCGCCTCTCAGGTATTATTTATGCAGATCTGTTGATCTGTTCTTTTTCCAATTGGAACAATCACAAAACAGGAATTGGAAGAACAAGGTTGACCTCATTGTGAATTTTTCAAAAATAAACACACACCTTCCAGTTTACACAGCCTGGCCAGAAAATACGGTCATACACTCTAATAACAGATGCACCACCTTTAACTTCAATTACAGCAAACTGTTTAAAACTTGCTGGAATTGTCTTGATCTCATTCACAGTCACTTATATCAGGTGCAGACACCAAATATTCATCTGTTCACATACCACATGGTTTCTAATCCAGTCAGGGCTTGCCATGACAGTGGGGGTGAGATGCCCCCACATGGGTATATTAGACGATGTCAGCCATGTGGAGGCACTCTTCTGGAGACTTCCAGAGAGTCAGGACTTCCTTTCCTACCCTGTGCTTCTTCTCTGCTTTTTATATAAACCAAGATAAAATTGAATCACTGCCTCATCGTTTTTATTGAAGTATTGCTGTGTCAAAATTAAAGTGAGTTGAAATAGCATCTTTCCACTGTGGGAAAAGAACCAGGAAGGTTCGGGCCGGACCGGTTCTGACGAGCTGCAGCCAGGCTCGGACCAGATTACGGACCAAAAAAACAAAAAGATGGTGCTGAAACCCAGTTTCAATCAAACAAACAAAAAAATAAAAACATTTTTTTCTTTGATTTATGGACACATGTTAATGCCTGACATCAGACTGAGACGATAGTTAAATCCATTTACAGCTGCTCTCTGATTGGCCTCCATAAAGGAACAAAACCATTAGAACCAAAACAAAGAAACTTTATTAAACATAAAACAGGAACAGATGAACCATTTTCTGAGAAAATCACATGGATAAATTAACACCTCAGAACTATTTTATCACCTTTACAATGAAAACCTTTCATCTTCTCATACATTAGCCATGCTTCTCTTGTTTTATTTTATTTTTTTAATCATGCTTCCCCTGCGGAGTGATTAAATCTGGCCTGCAAATGCATCTTCTGGTCCTCAGAGGGTTTAAAACATTGTTCCTGATGCAGAAACATCTGGAAACACTTAAAACAAACACATTCATATATAAGATTATGTCGTAAACAGGCTGTGATGAATACAACTTTTAGGGAGAAACGCTTTCCAAAAACTCATATGAAATGTTTTTCCAGGAGGTAAACAAACTGAGCGCAGGGCCTTTCGGGCCACCGCGGTTAATCAAAGTTTCATCAGGACAAAGATCCAGAACAGCAGCTGATTTCAAAGCAGAGCAGCTTTTACTCAGCAGCAAACATCACAAATTACACGATTGTCATGCTTCGCAGCGCCGCTCAGACTACAATAAAATAGTTTTTAACACTCTGGGAATTATACAAGCTGCTTTCAGTAAGTGTTAAATTGTCTCTGTGTTGTGTTATTGTTTCACTGATTTGTTCAATCAATTTTAAATGTAACCTCTTGTCCTCGTGTGTGAGCGCGCTCGGTGAGATTACAGGTGTGACTGCAGGCGCTTCAGCTGCGTTAGTCTCACGGCGTGTGTGAGACATTCAGGGAGAAACGCCAAAAAATACAGCCACACACACACACACACACACACACACACACACACACACACACACACACACACACGGGAGAGAACACCTGACTGTGAGGATAAAGATTAGTTCTGGTTAAAGAGGATGAGAGCGTGCAGCATCAGCTTGAGGAGCAGCTCAGACACCAGAGGGTTTAGGTGTAAGTCGTGTTTTACATCTGTCCACAGCTGGAAACGTCATCCTTCATCCAGATTAGCATAAAGTCGTCACGACCCATTAGGATCTAAACAGGTAGAGGTGTCATGTTCAAAATACATTATTCTGTAAATGTCAACATTTAAGTGTCAGAATTAAACTTTTCACTTGTCAGATTTAAAATGTGAACTGTAGATAGTGTCTATCATTTAAATATACAGAGTTTTATACAAATTCATAAATTCCCCGTTTGTGACATCACAATCGGGGCATTAGCACAGAGCCACATTTGACAGCATGAGAATTCCGCTGCTGGAGGAGCAGCAGCTCTACTCAGAGCCCCTCCCAGATATTGGAGCTCCTCACCTCATAGCAGCCAATCAGGATGAGTGGGCGTGGCCAGATCTAGCTTGTTTTCTTAAAGCGACAGATCCCTGAAACGGCTCATTCTGGAAGGTACTGAAAATGTAAAGGAAAAAATCTGCTGAAATAATTTTATGTGAGAGGGATTTAGTGCAAATACCCCCATGAACATATTTTTTGAAATGTCATGAACCATAGAGCTATTATACCTTAAAGCAACATTCCGCAACTTTTACACCTTAAACATATGCTTTTTTGTAAAGTTTTGGCGTCATAGTATTATCTATTATGTTCATTTTCATACTTGTGATAGTGTTGGGGGGTCCCACGTCTGTTTACTGCACTATACAGTTTTTGAGATTCGGGTAGCGCCGGAAGTACTGACTGGGTGTCCTTTTACGGCAGAATATGGCAAGCCAAAGGGATAAAAAAGCGCACATTCTAAACGTGCGTTATGTCTGCCAAAATGCGCGTCTTGAACGAGCGTTTCGGCGGACATAATGCGAGTTTAGAACGCGCATTATTTTTTATCTCTTTGGCTTGCCATAATTGTATAATGTAGACTCGCTGTAGCAGCGGCAGATTCACCAAAGAAAGCTAGAAATCCCTTATCAGAGGAATCTAGGAAAAGAAAAGGAGAACGTGATAGAACAAGAGCAAAGACCAGAGTTATTATTGGGCCGTCTTTTCCTCGCTGGAGAGCTCTTTTAGAAAGAACGGCATGAACTACGGACTCTGACCTAGCCGTGCTGCTAATGGCTAGGTAAGTAATAAATTATTTCACCAGGGTTATTGTGTTTGGTCGGACATAAAGTTGTTATAAAGTCCTGATAAAACTATTTATTCAATGTGTGGAGGTGAAAAAGTTTGTTTTCATTGTTTTGCCTGACATTAGGAATGTAAACATGTCTCTTATGCTCGAGAGAGAGATTTAATGTTAAGACAGTGACGTTACGCAGCAAGCCTCTAGAGGGCGACAGAGACCATATAACTGCAAAGTTGTGGAATGCTGCTTTAAGAGAAGAAAATCATAAAATGAGTGGCAGCAGGAGCTCAGGAGGTAGAGCAGGTTGCCCAGTGATGGGAGGACTGTGGGATCAATCCCAGCTCCCACTAGGGTACTCTGCTGTTGTGTCCTTGGGCAAGACACTTCACCCAACTTTCCTATGTTGGTGGTGGCCTCACCTCTGTCAGACCACCCCAGGCCGGCTGTAGCTGTAGTAGCTCACCGTCATCAGCAGTGTGTGAATAATGGAAAGCGCTTTGAGTGCCAAGAACAGCTCTATATAAATCTAATCCATTATTATTATGTCCTTTTTTATCAGGAAATACAGCATTTGGCATCATAAACTGATGCTGCACAATGTGAGAAACCATTTTCCTGTTATTTACATTTATTTTAGCCACTTAAAAAATCCAAGCATAAGTTTAAAACAAAAATAATTAAAAGTAGTGAAATGTTGCAAATAAATGTCGATAGCCCACTGGAGCGGTTCAGCGTGAGCGTTTGCTTCTCCTCACTCACCTCCACAGCTGCAGCTCCTCCACTGCTGTGAGCTGAAAACATGAACTTTCACAGAGCGACTCAGCTGGAAGCTGTAGCAGAATGAAAAGTGTGAAACCGATGACCCAAATAAGTTCAACATGCTGGGAGGTCTCTGGCAATTCTGAGAGTTTAATATGTGAATTAAACTAACTGGATTAATGCAACAACATGCAGCCACAACACCTTCTGGCTTTGTTTATATCTGCTAGTTCCTGTTAGGAGTAGCTGGTTGTCACTGGGTGGGAGGCCGCGCTGCACCTGCACGGGTAGCCGGTCCATCACAGGGTCACGTAGAGAGCAAACACACCAGAATCACATGTCGGATGAAGTTATAGTCGTCCAATAACCAGACATAAAGATTTGTGGTCTTTAGTAGAAAACCCATATGTAAGACGCTTCCAGTCAGGAAACCAACCCGGGACCTTCTGGGGATCTCTGCTTAAGCTATACTATGAACTGCTGTTAGGTGTTGAGAATAGTCCAGCTTGTCCCCAGAAGATTGGTACCAGAACTCAAGCTCCAGGTGGTGAAGAACCTAGATCTACTTGGTTTATCCTTGCTCCTGCACCACCTGTAGATCCTTGCCCACCAATAACGTGTCTCTAAATCCAGTTTCACCTAGCAGGCATCAGACCACCGTGGCCTCTGACTGTTTCTCCTGCAGCTGGTGGACCTACAGGAGAGTGGGGTGTTGGTTGGCTGGTCCCTTTGGGTGACAGGCCTGGCCACCAAGCATCTCACCAGGCAGTCTTCTCCTCTAGCCTGGCTCCGGGGTATCAAGGCATCTTAATCTACACCTCTCGTCTTCACCGCAATGGTTTCTGAATCACCCTATCTAGGTCTTGAAGCTTGTTACACTATCGAGAAATCAAGATCACTGAATTGTTGTGCCATGAAGTGATCTGGGGACAACAGCGTAGATCTGATTACCTGGCAGCCTTCGCTTTTTAAAAGAACGCCACTCCTTAGCTGTCACCAGGGAAACTGGTAACAGCTGTGCTGGCCGCATCCAAAAGGGAGGAAGGGTGGTCGCACATCCCTGGGTGCCGCTGTCCATGGTGCTGAACCAGGCAGGAGCATGAGTGGGTGCTGTCCACGGTGCTGAACCCCGGGACGGACAGGTGGCGGCCGTTATACACCGTCACTCCATGGAAGAGGCTAAGTGCCCCAGATAACAGAGCTTCCGGGAACCTTGGGGCTCTCCACCCATGATAGGTGTGATTTATAGGAGACCAATGAACCACCAATCACATAACATAACATAAGTTGGAGCACTTTTATGAGCAGCATCATGGATGCTTCATCCACTTGAGGTTTGGACCTATTTCTGGTCATTTTGTTGAGTTAATGTTATTTTAAAATGTCATGCTCTATGGTTATGTGCTTCACCACTGAGATAAACACCTTTATAACCAAAACATCTCCTTTCAGCCCTAAGCTGACGCGCCGCCTCATGCTGTCAGTGACTATTATAGCAAAGTATAAAAGCAACCATACAACAGGCTGTTTTCACTAATAAATACACAGCAGAAGTGAATATTTAAAAAAAAAACAGTAATGAGAGACTAAAAAGACATAATCATACAGCTCTTTTTTAAATGTGGGGCTTCACGGCGTGTTAAAACATGCTGTCATATGTGTTTTATTCAGAAGATAAACTTACTTCATCTGCCAGCATGAGGCTCCAGCAGTCTAATTAAAAAAGATTAAAGTGATTCTGCAGGAAGATTCACACTAAACTGAACAAACTGTCTCATTATTGCGTTTTTTGGGTTAGTTTGTTATATTGTTTCAAATTAAGTCTTCAAATTCCTTCCTGTCCTTTTTAAATTCCACAGGAACGATGAACAGGTTAAATAAATATAAATGTTTGGAAATGGAGCAGAATTCCCATCCATCACGGCAGGTTAATGCACCTTGAACCCACCTGTCTGTGACTTCATCTTTTCTGGGAGCTGATTTGATATTTGTTCCCAAAATGTTTCCATCTCTCCATTTTTCTCACTTATTCATCCTCCTCTTGCGGCGTGGATCGTATCCCAGAATGCACTTGACAAGATGAAGAGAAATCACCTGGACAGTGTGAGGGTTTACAGCTGAGCTAACACACATGGGAGAGTCACAGCTGAATTCACACCTCTGGATTATTTATCGTTCCACCTCAGGTGCAGAAAGAAAACCAGCTACGACTGCTGTCAAATCAAAGCGATGAGAAGTGTTGAGCCTCTCAGCGCCGCGTGCGCGGGGGTTCCTGATGTTTCCGTTTGTGCCTGCATGAGACGTAAACTCAGAGGTCAGCGGTGTCTGCGGTTCCCTCTACAGGTCCGGTGGAGCACGTCCAGCTTCTCGCTCCGTTTGTGATCATCAGGAACAAGGAGGTGAACATCAGCGCGGTGGTCCTTCCCAGCCAATCACGCACCGTCACCTACTTCTGGTGGCTTGGCAACAACACGGAGGTAAACTGGTTCAGGGAACTGCAGAAAGCCTAAAATGAAGTATTCCAGACTCAGATGTTGTAAATTTGAGCTTTAGTGAGCTTCTTTCTCACTACAGCTTCTTCTGTCTGAACTGACTATTTCCTCAGATGTTTGCAGTTTCCTTTAAATACTTGTAGCACCTCAGTCTAGATTTAAATATCCCTAAAGTGACAGTGTGTAGTTTCCTGGCGATAGGGGGCAGTACACACATTTCAGGGTACTTTTACACCATATTGCCGTGACTGTTGCTAGTTTAAAAAAAACATTACGGTAAATGTTAACTGTCCAGCAGAAAGCTGCGACCTCGCCGTGACTCCTCAGACTTGGATAGTCCTTCAGTTAATTCCATGGAGAGAATGCAATGCTGATGCTAGTTTTTTGGCAGGGTAGGTTCCGTATCTGCTTGGGATCCTGCGCCTGCTGATGACGTCACACTACGACAACACCACTCAGCCAAAATATAGTGCATTGCTTTTTTGATTCTGTTCTTTCACATAGGTTTTGGAAAGAGTTTAGCAGTTTTTGTTATTAAATCCATGTTTCTTACCGCCTAAATGAGTGAACGTGGTAACGTAACTTCCATAAGGCGTACGTCCAGCCAGTCATCTAGTGAAGTGTTTCCCAACCCTGGTCCTCAGGGCACACTGTCCTGCATGTTTTCCATGTCTCTGCTTCAGCACACCTGATTTAGATTACCTCCTCAGTGACAGCAGGGAAACACTGGTGTTTTAAAGGGAAACATGGAAAACATGCAGGACAGTGTGCCCTGAGGACCAGGGTTGGGGAACACTGATCTAGTCAGCAGGCGCAGGACCCCGGAAGCATGGCGTCCAATATGGCGTCCCCCAGAGACTTAGACTCGTGCCCTATGTATTTTATACCTGATTTTTATGGTTATATGTTACAAAACTGCCAATATTTTTCAACAACTGAACATAATTTTATTCATTTTCAACAACATTTTCATTTCCAGAGATTAATGGTAAAAACAACACATTTTCACTTTAAAAATCCAACAAATTCCAAAAATCAACCTAGAAACATCTGTTAATTCAAGGTTTTTGAGCTCAAGTACAGAAGCATGTGGGTGACTCCACCCACTAGCCAATCAGTGACCGACAACCTTCTGACGTCGCGTTTTTAGCCTCGCTCACTTGGAACACCTGAAACCACACCGAAGTTTGTTCAAAAAGAGGGTTAGGGTCCATTCCTAGAGGAAAAGCCTTGGCACCATAGGTGAGGTGACCGACCTCCCCTTTTGATACCGGAACGGACATTCCCTGTTAGCAATCTTTAAAAAAAAATAATAAATAAAAACTATTTAAAGTTTTGTAATAATTAGAGAAAATGGAAACAAACATTATGCCTGGGGGCTAAAATGAATTATGTAAACACAAACAAAACGGAACATTCCATCGGTGACACTAGGCAACCCGGCTCTGGCTTCACTTCCTGTCTAGCTGCTCAGAGCTGAAAAAGCATGATTCATGCACATAGAGGGGTATACACAGAGGGGGGAGGGGTGGTCAGCGGACCAGTTTGATGGATGGATCAGGATCCAATCATTAAGAACGGGACGTTTAAACGCTTATGCATCGCTAAACAGCAAGTATATTCCGGCCCTTAGGCTGATATAACTGATGATGGTTGGTGACTTTACCGTAGAAGTCAGGAGTTTGTTCACCTGAGTGATGAACATTAAACCGTGACGTTTTATCTTTGTGCCTGCAGCCGGTGATCACGCTGGACGGGAGCATCTCACACACCTTCCCGAGCGAGGGCGTGCACACCATCACCGTCCAAGTGTCTGCAGGCAGCAGCATCCTGCAGGACACCAAGAGCCTGGTGGTGAAAGGTCAGCCTTCGTTCATTCTGCTACCAGAAGTTTCTTCCTGACTTTTTTGACTCTCTCCTATAAAACATGTCTGAGAGGAATTTACCACATTACAGTTAGAAACTGAAATATCAATCTTCATTTATTGTGAAAGGATCCAGCAGCAGAAATCTGTAAACTGCTCTGATTTATTACCGGAGGAAAGCTGGGTGCAGATGTGACAGGTTCTAATTATCCACAAGTGCATCTGGAACATTTATCCAAAGGGAAGTGTTGGAATGTGAGGAAGCTGCTTCTTTTTATCAGGTGTTAACTACCTGAACACTCAGCCTGAGTAAAATGACAGTTGGCTCATCTCCCTGACAATAATGGCCTCGGATAGGTTTGGATTAATGGATGATTCTCCCTCTGATTCTCCTCCACAGAATTCTTCAAATCTCTACTTTTATCTTTCTCCCCGAATCTGGACGAGTTCAACCCCGACATACCCGAGTGGAGGCAGGATGTGGGGAGAGTAATTAAGAAGGCTCTGCTCCAAGTGAGTGATTTTCATTCTCGCCTTCGTCCGTCTCTGCCTCACGCTGCTTCCTGTCTGTCCTTCTGTCTGTCTCAACTCATACAATTATCTCCCTTACCCCCTCCCGCCCAATACTCCAAACTCACCGATGCGGTTAGAGAACGCCCTCAGGCCACCCCGAGATTCATCATCAGACAGGTGTGAAGACGCCTCAGCTTTCCTTCACTCCCTAGATGACTTCATGATGGCTCCGATTCTTTAATTTCAAAAGTCTCCGATAAGAACTTTGTGCACGGGGGCTTCGGTGGAGACCTAAGAGTAACGATGGCTGTCAGTGTGTCTAATGCGCTGCACGCACTCGCTCGTGGGAGGGGTTAAAGTGCTCTGAGTGTGTGTGGGGGAAGCTCGCCTATCATTGTTAAGTGCTACTCATCTTCCCGTTCACAGCTCATGAATAGCTCGCTGAATTTGATGGCCGTGCTCGAAGCCATCTCGGCAGCAGATTGAGCTGCAGGTGCAGAAATATTTGAAAATGAAAGAAGTGGATCTTCTGAGCGACCTCCGTAACCTCCAGCTTTTTACCTTTTCCTGTTCTTTCATCCTGCAGAAAGCTAAATGAGACCAGCTGATTTTACACCATTCACCATTTAATAAACCACTGAACAGAAAACTAATTATTGTCTAAACCTTGAAAACTGAAGTATTTTAAGCTAATATATAATAAAATCCAGCTTTCCTGTAAGTTATTTTCACATTAACTTTTTTATTTAAGACTAATTCAATTCAGAGTTTTTATTAAATTCTGAAAAATAATAAATTGACTTTAAAGAGGCAACAAGTCAAGCATTACCAGTGAGTTTGCAGAAGTTGTTTGTTTTTAGTTGGGAGGCTCGGGGGGCTAGAAGGAAATAAGGACTACCTTAAAACAGCTGCATTTCAGTATGTGGTGTTAAATGGTGGAATTCATTACAGAATGAGTTGAAGATGTGTGTAAATATTTTTCAGTTTAAGAGGTTGTATAAAAATAGAATATGTCAAATGAACTTGCTGAATAATGGACATTATAGAGATTGTAAATAGGTGAAATATTTTAGTTTAGATATTGATTGTTGTTTGTAGGGTAATTAACTGATCCATGTGTTTTGGTTTTATAAGATTTTTCTTCTTCCTGCTCCTTTTCTATTATGGTCGTGTTGTAAGATCCCTCTTGTTTAATGGTTATGCTTAATTGTGTCAGGGAATGGTGGTTGTAGCAGGACCCAAGATGCATGAAAATCCAGCAGGCAGCCAGGTAGGGTTCAAAATAAGAATGTTTATTTAAGCAGTGGTCTGGAGCAGGAACAAAAACATCAGGAGCAGGAACTAAAAATGCAGGCGCAACAGGGAGACACGCAAACACAAGGATGAGGGCAACACACACAAGGAGCTGTGAAGATGACTGGTTTTAAATACACTGAGGTGGTGAGTGGAGACAAGCAACAGGTGTGATGAGTACTGATGATAATGATGGACAGGTGTAATTAATTAGCTCTGGGGAAGGGAGGAAAAATCCAAAACACAAGAGGACTGAACCGAACCAGAGAAATAATAAAATGCAGAAATATAACAAGAAGACACTAAAATAAACTGCTAGAATGAATAAAGAATATAGAAGAATGATAATAAATGAACTGAACTAATAACCAAATGACAAGAAGCAACTAACAGAGGGGAACACAGGAAGGAAACTGAGAATGAATAACACAAAACTGACTGAAGACTAAAACACTAAACATAAGAGGAACAGGATGACTAAGGGGACACAAGGACAACAGCTAAACTGGAGGGATGAACTAAATACCAGGGGACAATGAAAGATAACTAATGTGGGAAGAAACAGTTAAGAGGAACACAGGAGTCAAAGGTAACTGATACGAAAGCATACTAAACTTACAGGGACCTGGCAATACTTAAATACACAAGAAGGGGAAACGAAAACTAAAGAGAAAAACACTAATGGGCTGGGGAATGACATGGCAGAACTTAAGGAATGAATGTTTAAACTAAATGAATGAAAAATCTAAAGGGACCTGAAACACAAGGAGACCTGGGAAAAAGGGAGAACACCTGGAAAGGACTGGGGAGACATGGACACAGGACATGACAAATTGATCTTTCACTGAGCCCCGCCCCCCTTAGTTACTGTTGCTAAGTCCGACAATCAACTGGGTCAAACTCCTCCGCAATATCATCCAGATCGAGGCAAATAGGGTTACAGCATGCAGTGGAGGGATATATTCAAAATATAAAATTATGTGTCGGCTCCGCTGAGCGAAGCGTAGCGGGGAAAAAGGAGTTGGGAGTTCGGAAGAAGGCGGAGTCCAGGAATGCGTGGATCCGAGGAGAGGTGGCGGGGATGCGGTGTGACCAAGAGGAGTCAAGTGGCGTGGCTGTGGAGTTAGGCTGGTTGGTTCGTGAGTAAGGTTTACTCGGGGACTGGTAGGACGGAACATGGACCAGGAGGAGCTCATGCATGAATAACACACGATAACTGAGCGAGTGAGAGGTGAGTGAGCCTTTTGGATAGCCTGGGAGGCGGAGCTCCCCCCAGCCGCGGGCGGGGAGCACTCATGCTTGGCTGTTGCTGGTTGAGCTTGATGAGGAGGTTCTGACAATACGCAACAAAGGAGACACAACTACTCTAATGCTTAGCTTCACCATCTTGTTTGAAGTTGTTGAACAGTAACAGTTGCTATGATGTGTGATTGGACAATAGTCCTTTTGGGGGCGGGGCCAGCGAAATGCTAATTGAGATGTGCCAAATAAATTAAAAACTAAATGAGTTTCTGATTCTAATGGGTCACTCTGAGTTTTTCATGCAGGCTGAACAAACTGAACCTATCTCCTGCATTAGCTTCTGATAGAAAATAGACTCTAGGTGAAACTCTAGGATTAGAAAATCCTGACAGATCTACGTCACACTGTCACTAACATTCATGGACTCCCCCATCTTGACTCACGACGGGGAAGGCTGTTGTTGGTTTAGCGTCCAGGAAACAGCAGAGAACGTCTGGGCTAGTAGAAGCTAACCGTTAGCATTAGCAACTTCACCACACAGCAGAACTCCTCCAGGCTTGTGTTATTTGTGGAGATAAAACATCAATGTTGCAGAGCAAACAGAGTCAGTGGTAGAGTCGTGTTGCTGTTAGCCAATCAGAGGAGAGATGTCCAGATATCAGGAAGTAAGACTCCAAATCCTGTCGTCTGAAGCTTCTTTCTCCTCTGGCTCAATTCTCTGTGCTGAAACAGGCGCACCGGAGCTTTTTTTCCCCAGACTACCACTTACAAGGCATTCATCCCTACTAGAGATGACTGCAAGTTCCTCTTTAACCGTTTTCCTGGTGCCAGTAATAATAGCAGGAAAACTGGGAAAAGTGTTCGTATCTGGAATCAATCGTCTTGTTTTTTGCAATAAATTTCAGAAACAAGTATTTTTAACATTTTTAATCATAACTGATGCCATGTTTCACATGGCAGCTCAAGATTGAGTCTGTTTTTTATCAAATTTGTTGCTGAAAGATAACAAAAATAATAAAATAGCATCAAAATATAGAAATTTACCTTGAATAATAGAACATTTTCATTTTGTTTTTGTGCTAGCAACAACAGTGTTATATTTTTAATAATCAATAAAGCGCTTGAGCATCGACAGAGCTGAGAGCCTGCAGACATCTCATACTATAACTTTCTGAACAATACAAACTGTATCATGTCAAGTCTGCAGCTTTCTTCGTTCTAGTTTCCACCTACACTTGACTGCTGTGAGTGTGTTCAAAGCCCAGCGTCTGTCTCCTCTGTTGTGTCGCTGCACAGGTATCTCATTAGGAAGGAGAAATATGTGCAAGAGGAGGAAATGACTGCAATTTAATGGGGAGAACTTCATTGTACATCAGCCGGGTTATTTTAGAGTTACGTGCAAAGTTTCCGCTCGGCTTCTGATTATACATCTAAATCTGAAGAATGGATAAAGAATAAACTTATTTTAAAGCAGGTCATGTCAAAAGATGACTGTAATTATGATATTATATACAGCAGGAGCTAAGAGTGGGGTGAATAGCAAACACGTCTGGAGGATTTCAGAAATCCTCAAAGAAAAAACTGAGGATTTGCATTTTTTTTCTTCCGTGAAACCATAAATGAACCTGGATGAATTTCCGTGAGGAAAGGCTCGGAGAGCTGGTGTCTCACAGGCCACAGAGTAGACACACAACCACATGTTCATGTCAGTGACTGTAAATATAAGATGGACAAACCCTCCGCATCGTCACCTGTAGGTTTCTGAAGAGCTGAACTGAAGTCCAGTGGGCGGTTCCCACCTCCGCCATCTTGGCCGTATCTCATCACTCACGGAAAATACAGAAATGGAGCTGAGAGTGGGGCTGTGAGGGTGGGGCCAGATGATTGACACCCAACAAACTCTGAGACAATGTAGCTACAAGCTAACAGAGCTAACCGAAGCTAACAGAGGTTAGCGGCGCGTTTAGCCAGAAAACTGTGAGTCTGCTAACCTCTAGGTTGTAAGGGCCGGAATATACTTGCTGTTTAAAGCAGCATTCTGTAACTTTGCAGTTATATGGTCTCTGTTGCCCTCTAGAGGCTTGCTGCGTAACGTCACTGTCGTAACATTAAATCTCTCTCGGGCATAAGAGGCATGTTTACATTCCTAATGTCAGGCTAAACAACGAAAACAAACTTTTCCACCTCCACACATTGAATAAATAGTTTTATCAGGACTGTATAACAACTTTATGCCCGACCAAACACAATAACCCTGGTGAAATAATTTATTACTTACCTAGCCATTAGCAGCACAGCTAGGTCAGAGTCCGTAGTTCATGC
Source organism: Aphyosemion australe (assembly GCA_006937985.1). Classification (NCBI taxonomy): domain Eukaryota; kingdom Metazoa; phylum Chordata; class Actinopteri; order Cyprinodontiformes; family Nothobranchiidae; genus Aphyosemion; species Aphyosemion australe. Next base: position 497,315 of record SSNS01000378.1, read on the forward strand.
TGTTCTTTCTAAAAGAGCTCTCCAGCGAGGAAAAGACGGCCCAATAATAACTCTGGTCTTTGTTCTTGCTCTATCACGTTCTCCTTTTCTTTTCCTAGATTCCTCTGTTAAGGGATTTCTAGCTTTCTTTGGTGAATCTGCCACGGCTAAACCGCGAGTCTACGTTATACAATTTTGGCAAGCCAAAGAGATAAAAAAAAATGCGTGTTCTAAACTCGCATTATGTCCGCCAAAATGCTCGTTCAAGACGCGCATTTTGGCGGACATAACGCGCGTTTAGAATGCGTGCTTTTTTATCCCTTTGGCTTACCAAATGTGGATGAGAGGGGAACTGCAGTTGTTGTCACCTCCATGTTGGCTTCACTTTTGACAGGCGGAGTTTACCCCTTGGTTCATGTTTGTATCGGTTCTCCCGTGACATCCCAGGTTGTTCCTAAAAACTCGATTTCTCTTGCTGTAAATTAGTCGGTGAGTTCTCGATCTATCCTGGGACGTGAGGGCACTGACTGGGAGGCATCCTAACGACCGCCGCGGGGGACACATTCAGATGAGGAGGAACAGCGGCTCAATGCTGAACTCCTCGATTATGAAGCTCCTCGAGAAACAAGAACTCAAAGCAGTTGAACTCAACTTAAGACGAGGACTCACTCCATGGTCATCTAGCTCATGAATGTTGTTTACACCAATCACTGCCCAGCAGGATGCTGACCCCACAAATGATGCCTCATTAACAACTATCACTTATTAACAGCTGATACCCGCTGGGACGAGTCAACACATCATTTTCTCTCCTCATTTTAACGTTTTGCCTTCTTTCTTCCTTGGGTTGCAACACAAAGACCATTCCTTTCTAAAGTGAAATATCAGAAGAAAACCTCGGGGAAAATGTGTTTTTATTATATTGCACCGGTGGCTGAGCTGTGGCTTTTGTTTGTTTTTATCCTCTGACAATATCCTGTCAGCGTCTGATATCAGATCCTCCGTCTGCTGCCGACATCAGGTTCATTTCCAGACCAACATATTGTCCAAGTGTTGACAGGAGGGTTTATTTTTCCTCCGTTTTGTTATGCTTGAGATCTCCTGCTTCAGTGGGACGCTCGTCCCCAGCTGATAACCCTCCACCACAGTAAACAACTCCCCAGCGATGGAGCAGGAGATGAGAGACCCAAGAACTTACAATTAAAGTCGAGCTCCGTTTAACGGCGGAGCAGCTCCGCGTCACACGGACACGGGATCTTTCAGGTCATGGCTGTTTGCTCCACCCGGCCTCCCTTCAGCTCCTCATCATCATGTTAATGGAGGTTTGTCTCTCCAGCCTGCCCATCTTCAGCTACCTCCCTCACATTTTCACCTCCACATTTCATAAAACCCCCGCCTCCAGAGTGGGTGCTCCCCCACAGCTCCACCTGAAGGTTAATGCAGCCCACCACACAATCACGTCCTATAGCTTACACCTGCATGGGAGACCATGAAAACACACTGAAGCTTTAGTTCTGCATCTCCTCATCAATCAAATGTTACACAAACACCAGTCTTATAATTCTGTGATGACTGGAGACCTGTCCAGGTCCGCCTCTCACCTGATGACTGCTAGAGCTCCCCGTGACCTTACTGAGGAATAAGTGGTTCAGATGATGAATGGTTCTGGATGAGCTATGGTTCTCAGGCTCTTCAAGACACTTAACCCACGTTGCCTGCTGGTGGTGGTCAGAGGGACCGGCGGCGCCAGCGTATGGCAACCTCGCCTCCATCAGTGCACTCCAGGGCAGCTGTAGCTACAATGTAGCTCATCATCACCAGAGTGTGAATGTGTGAATGACTGATTGGGTTGTAAAGCGCCTTGGGGGGGTTCTAGGACTCTGGAAGGTGGTATATTTTCTTTTTGTTCCTTTCTGTCACACGTTTCTGTTTCATTAATTCTTTTCATTTAATTAGAAAATAGTTGAAGAATCTTTAAGCTTCTTGTTAAACTTCTTTTTTCTAGTTTTTTGAGTTTTGTATCCATGTATTTATGTAAGCGTTCTGCTAGAATCTATGTTTTATGTGTGAACGCTGTAAAGTTCAGGCTGGATTAGCAGCACTAGTGTATCCAGGCAACAGTCTGACTCGTGTATGTTCTCCTCTGGTGATAACCTCATACCTGATGCTGTTATTTCATTCATTCACTAATTGACAATAAATACATTCTAATTAAAACCAGCCTTAACTGGACTTTGAGTGTAATACCGTTAGCGTTGAGCTCAGACTGTTTTCTACCTTCACACGAGAAGAACAGACTTTTATTTTTAGTGATTTTGTCCCCTGAAGCCTGCCGTCTGCTGCCGGTAACCTTACCCTCACAGAGGATCTTTTTGTTTTCCATTCTCATCTGATTTCAGAATCTATCTTTAAATTTGCGGTGTATCACAAAGGGAGCCCTCCAGATGAACCCGCCGTATGTTTAAACTAATGACTGATTGCTCCGAGTGTAAACATGGTTCAAGGGTATTGATTTTTTTTCAGGGGCTATTGCCTCTTTTGTCATTGGCTTCACTTTATCACTCCCTTCACCACTTCTTTTCTCATTGCTAGACGTGCCCATGGCTATCATTTGTCCACTACTTTGGTACTCCAGTAGTGATTTCTGTGCTGGATAATTGATGTACTTTGGCTGTACAGGCTCCATTGTCCGCCCCGGCCATAGAGAAAACATAAAAACATGGCAGCCTCTAAAATTAAGAGTGATTGCCTCCGAGGTTCAGCCTCCCTCGGCTTGTGTAAACTTGTTTAAAGCTAACGGTTTCACAGAAACAAACAGAAAAACTTGTTTCAGAGGAGATGACAATAAATGTGTGTGTGTGTGTGTGTGTGTGTGTGTGTGTGTGTGTGTGTGTGTGTGTGTTTTTATGATGCTGCGCGCCAGCTAAAGCCTTCAGAAGTTCACTCGTAAAATAAAACTACTAAATAAAAAATTAAAGGGTTGAACATTTTTCACCTCTGCTCACAAACGTCAGGTATTAAATAAAATCTGATCCAAGAAACGGATTTAATGTTCTGAGACCACCGGTGACACCCGTGTTTGTTTCTGGGTCTCTTCACAAACCTGTCTCTACCTTTTATAAACGAAAAGCTCCTCCCACATCAGAAACGGAACGTTCTGCTGAAGTCGTCTAGAACAGATTAAACACAACAGGATTTTTTCACCTCCTTAAAGATTTTCTCTTCTTTTTTATTTGATACAGAAAACAGCAAGATTTTAAACTGTAGTCTTCTATCCATCCATCCATCCATCCATCCATCCATCCATCCTCCACTTATCCGGGTTCAGGTCACAGCCCAGACTTCCCTCTCTCCAGCCACTTGGGCCAGCTCCTCCGGGGGAATCCCAAGACATTCCCTGGCCAGAGGAGGAACGTCGTCCTTCCAGCGTGTCCTGGGTCTTCCTTTAGGTCTCCTCCCAGTTAGACGTGCCCGGAAAACCTCACCAGGGAGGCGTAAAAGAGGCATCCTAATCAGATGCCTGAGCCACCTCAACTGGCTCCTCTCGATGTGGAGTAGCAGAGAATCTACTCCGAGCCCCTCCCGGATGACCGAGCTTCTCACCCTATCTCTAAGGGAGAGCCCAGACACCCTGCAGAGAAAACTCATTTCAGCCACTTGTATCCGTGATCTCATTTTGCGGTCACTACCCAAAGCTCGTGACCATAGGTGACGGTAGGAACGTAGATCAACCGGTAAATCGAGAGCTTCACCTTTTGGTTCAGCTCTTTCTTCACCACGACAGACCGGTACAACGCCCGCATCACTGTTGACGCAGCACCAACCCGCTCCATCTTTCCCTCACTCGTGAACAAGACCCCGAGATACTTGAACTCCTTCACTTCAGGCAGGACCTCATCTCTGACCTGGAGAAGGCATTCTACCCTTTTCCAACTCAGTATCATGGTTTTGGATTTAAAACTGTAGTCAGAGCTTCATTAATGTGAGCTAACTCTAACCTGGATCTACAACAGATCCCAGCTGGTGTAAACATGTGGATGAGGACTACAGAGACCCTCTGGGAGGATTTCTAAACCAGCTCACATAAACACAGACCTCACAAGGACTGAAGAGCTTGGTGCTTTAAGTTCCTCCGCTGAGAGGGAAAACATCTAAAACAAAGTAGAAAACTCTTCTCTGTGTCTGGATCATGTCAAAATGTTATTTTGGCCACTTTGATGCATGTCTCAGTTTAAAAGTTATAATTCACATTTCATTTAGTGTTTTTGTTTGTGAAACAGAGTTTCTAAATTACGGCCGTTCTTAAGTTATTCTGTTCTTTTGCTACATCTGGAAGTTTAAAATGATTTCTATAAAATTAACTTCCATTTGTTTCCCTTACAGAAGGATTTATCCTCCCTTTTCTGCACGTTTCCTTCCTCGAGTCGTGAGCCCGGAGGATTCTGTCAGTCTAATTAAATCTCGTTGCATCGCGGCAGGTGTCCGACTTCCCTGAGGAGCAGCTTCTGGTCGCCGTGTTTCCAGGAGTTCCAACAGCTGCAGAGCTCTTCCTGTTACCCAACAAGAACCAATCAGATGACAGGAAAAAGTGCGAGGAAGAGCTGGAGAAGGTGGATATACCGGATTATTACAGAAACCATTAGCTTTGTTGTTTTTACCAGTACGGATGTCCTGATGCTCTGCAGGCCTCCAGCGTCATCGTGACCGCCCTGAACCAGAACCTGGTGGAGTTCGAGCTGAAACCTGGAGTCAGAGTCATCGTGTATAACACACAGTTAACACTGGGTAGGAAGCATTTCCTCGGCTTTCCATACTGTCATTAAGTTGTCAGACACAGTATTATCTTCTGGCAGACATTAATTCATTTTAGCATTTTCTGTTCGGGGAGCATCGTGAAACACAACAGTAATACGCCTGTTTTGACAACAAGAATTTTTCTTTGGTCTGGTAATTAAAATTCCTTTCAGCCAGCCTCCATCCGAGTCTCGGGAACGCCGGGGAGCGTGGGAGGGGTTGGATTTTAAGTGGAGCTCCTTGAGACGAGCGATCTTTTATGCCTGCCATCAAAAGCTGAACATCTGTTCCATTTCTTATACAGCCATCCAACCACAAAATGAGTGTTACACTGAGGATAATTATGTTGATTATTTAGTCCTTGAGAAGGAACTCGGTGCGATTTGAGGGCAGAAGCAGAAAGTGGCGAGTTGTTAACTGTTGTTGTTTAGCTGAACTCTGTCCAGTCGGTTCGGATTTATGGAAAACTGGACCGGAGAAATCCGGTTAAAACAGAGAACTGGAAAGACTCCAAACAGATATTATTCCCTGAACATCCTCTCTTTGGAGAAATAGAGACTAGTTCTGACCTGATCCATGAGTTGATGGTTAATCTGGGTGGAACCAGTTAAAACCGTTTGTCTCCTTAAGAGAGACAATGTGAAGTTTTTCTAATCTCTGGAAATATCCAATATTGGCGGCTTTGTAACATAAAACCATAAAAATCGGGTCTAAAAGACATGGGACGCGTCCAAGGCCCAATCCCAATACTCACACTTGCACCCTTGCACTCTTCAATTGCGCGTTCCCGGCCAGGGGTGCGAGTGCGTAGGGTGTCCTGATTCTCAAGTGCGGAAGTTGACCACGCCCATTTTGCACCCTTAATCCGCACTTCGCCCAAGTCTGCATCGATGCGGATTTCGGGCAAGGGTATTACCCACAATCCATTGCTGTGTGGGAATTTTGACAAGAAGGCGGAGCAATGGCTCAAGTGCCTTTTCTGAAAACATGTATTTTCAATTGAAATAAGTTCATTTTAAGACAATTAATGATATTTATTCATGCTGTGAATGTTTTAGACTAACATATAAATGTGGACAGCAATTAATTTAAATTTAGTCAAATAATTGTTTGTTTGTTTGAAAGTTGTTAATAAAGATTTTTTAAAAAGCACAAACAGTGACCAGCATCCCAGAATGCGTCGCGGTCGATGACATAATGCTCACGGTCCCAATTCGGCAATATTATTTGCACACTTGTGCACTAAGCACTCGAAGCCTTACTGCGCACTTCCTCTAAGTGCACTTCACAGAAGGGTGTAGGGCGCAGTGCGAGTATTGGGATTGGGCCTAAGTCTCTGGGCGACGCCATATTGGACGCCATGTTTCCTTCTACGGGAGCCCATGAGGACAAAACGCATTTACTGGTTTGTGACAAACGGTTACAAAACTTTCTCCATTCATAAACGTTGTTGTTTTACACATTTACCTCTTCATTTGCTGCCAGTGATGAAAGGGAGTCTGATGTGCTTGTTATTTTGCTGGAGGTTTTGACCCTAATGGCCACCCGTTGCTAAGTTCTTACTTGAACACAAAAGTACCGCTTGCTTGCAATGATTTAGGTATGTACTGCCCCCTATCACCAGGGAAAATACACACAGTCACTTTAAACCAATTCAAAGATCTGAAAACATTATTTTATACGCTGACAATAACTCTTTGGGTCTTGATTTATGAAATAATAACAATATTGATGCAGTTAGATGTTCTGATCCACTTTGGCACTGATATGTTGGGACGGGATTGGGAGCTCTAGTATGAAGAAAAGAAGAAGTAGCAACTTTAGGTGAGTGACTGAGTCAGGTGGAGGCTGGTGTTTAGCTAATAGCGGGCGGGGTTCTCATCATATGTGGCTGCCGAGTGTTGGAAATTAATAAGAGCTGACAAATTTTACGTGTCTTTTGATTTCATTGTTTGTTATTCAAACTAACAAAGTACAGCAACGGTGTAGCAGCTAGTCTCGTCTCTTCTTAGTTGAATTGGCAGACGCCATGCTTCCAGGGCGCACTGCTGCCCTCTGCTGTTTCTTTCAGGTTACAGTCATAGTTAAAAAGCATGCCGTGGAGCTCATATGTCCCTAAATAGCTACCGTATTTCAAGATGGTGGATGACCATGGAGCGTCGACCACAGTTTATGTATTAAAAATGTAAAATTTGAAGCTGAGAGGAATATTTAGAATTGATGTTGGTGAGAAATATTAATGAAAAAGGACAAGTTTGTGAACTGGATGCACAGAATTTGGCAGTAAACAGGTAAAAATATTACACACTGGGGCTTTAAAAAACTGAGATTGTTTGATGAACCTTTGCATGACTTGTTTGATTAGAACTAATCTCTGTTTTTCCAAACTGAGGCCTGGTTGTTCATACCCTCTCTGAGGAAACTCGGTTTAAAGTACGTGAACTATTCCTGTAAGCAGTGTGAGAAGCTGGTTAACAATGGAGACCTGCTATTGAATTGTGTTAAATCGGAGCTGATTGATGGAGGCAGGCTGACTGGTAATGGTAGAAGTGGACCGGAGAGCTCCGGTTTTTAATCAACTGAAGCCGGGTGGTTCTCTGGAGCTGCTGTCCCCTTCTGCTCGACTGATGGACGTCGTATTCACCGGCTGGCTGGTTTCATTAGACACACAGTCTCTGACCTGTGTGTGGCTCGGAGCGTAGGGTATTAACAGCCTGGTACTTCTGTGGTGTGCTGCTACTCTAATGACATCGGGGGTGTACCCAGCTGGATCCCCCTTTATTTCTCACCTCCTGAGAAAAGGTCTGCAGAGCCTCGGAGCTGCCTGGGAAAGGTCGGCGGCGCGCACGCTTCCATCTCCGAGCCGCGGGTCTCCGGAGAACTCTGGGAAGTGTGGAGAGCGTTTTGTTATTTCCCATCAACGACATTAGAGGCGACCATTACTGCAGCCATCAACACAACGAGGAGAGTTTAATGAGGGCGTCGCAGCAGCCGGATTCATCTCCTAAAGAGCAGTCTTGTACGAAATAAATGTAAGATCACGAAACCATTTCAAATCCACCTGAAATGGGAGAATTTCTTGTTGCTGCCACCTTCTCAGAAACAATTTCATGCTGCTACACCTTCTGACATTTCAGATATTAAAAATAAAACATCGTGACACAACAGGTTACCGCCATGCAAATCAGCCCGCGACACACGTGGAGCCAAAGTGTTTTCACGGGAATTCGGAGAGTAATACTTTCTGTTTATTAACCCGTGTCGTTTTGAGTTTAATGAACAGAGAAAAACACGGAGTTATTCATGTGTTCACCTTCGTCTTTAGATCAGAGCCACGCTTCTGTTAAACACAACATGTCAGCATGTGCAGGAAGAACGCAGGAATTCCAATAACTCATTTACATACAGACTATAATACTCCACCGGACGTCACGAGGATTCATTCTTTTATCCATCAACTCAATATTACAGGAATCCTCCTAAAATCCTCTTTATTGAACATGTGTAATGTTGTTTTTTTATTTTTAATGCATATTTGTCATTTGACTTGACCTTTTTTTGTCTTATGGATTTTAATGATTCCCTTTGAGGATTCTTATCTGAATCTGAAGAAAGTTTCACAGTAAAATTAATGTAAAAATACCATTTAAGGTCCACAAAGATTAGGTTTTTTCAGCTGTTCTTGATTCGAGATATAAGAGTTCAGTTTACGGTTTGTTTTTGATATTCCTAAAACGTTCCCACATCACGGATCAACTTGTAACTCCTGGGATAAATGTAGTAAAACCTTCTGTGTGGGCAGTCGGACCAGAAATGCAACAGTTTAGCTTCAAGTTTCCACTTCCTTTAACTCCACAGAGATCATTCAGACCCTGCTGACTAAATAAATAAATAGGTTAAATTTGCTGTTGTTTTCCTGATGAGGAAGCTCGGCGATGCAGTAAATTTGACATAAAGTGGGAAAAAATGTATTACACAACATACTAAATACCACATTTTTATTATGATGCCTCTTTATAGAATAAAAGGGGTCAGAATTGGATCCAAAGTCCTGATTAAGCTGTTAAAGATGAGATAAAACGTCAAAAGAAATTGGAGCCATTTATGGATTTTCCCATCCTTTTTAAATGTAGTTTCAGTTTTTGAAATAAAAAATGTTTTAGGAAAAATGGAAAAGTTCAAACACTAAATGGAAATGTTACTTGCACCTTTAATTCAGTCTCAGTTTTAAGACTACAAAGCTCACTCCTACAGTTCAAGCATGTTTGATGGATTTTTATCACTTCATGCAAGATTTTTACATCAGGACACCCTCCTCCAGTGGTGCCCCCAAGGGGTGGCCAGGGGTGGCCATGGCCACCCCTAGGAAATTGCTGGCCCCCCTAGGGAAGACCAGGGCAATATCAAATATCAAATACAGGTAATTTACCAGTGTTCTTTAATAAATCATATCATTCAAACCATAAATTCATCTTATTTATTCAAGACATGAATGTAAAACTCAATAAAAATATATAATTAATGAGTTAATAAATAATGAAAATAAAAAAACATGTATGTGTTTCTGCTGCTCACCATTTTCAAAAAAATAGATTAAATCTTCAGTTTTTGTGAAGACAGCAACAGGCGAATTAAACAAAATAATAAAATTCTAAAATAAATTTTGAAATAACATTTGAAAAAAAACTGAAATGTATTTTTCTGATATTTTTGTATTTCTGAAATTTGAGTTAAGTGTTCTGGATGCATATTATTTTTTAGTAAAAAAGAATAATGGAGCAGTGCAACGCATCACCACAGGCTTAACTCTCCCAGAGTTACCACAAGGACACGTTTGGTGTGCCACCCCAAAATCCTGCCTGGCCCTGTCTGGCCACCCTTATCAACATTTTCTGGGAGCGCCTCTGCCCCCTCTGCTGTGTTTTTTAATCCCAGAGTCCATCCACGCCTTTGCCTAACAACATTCCCTTTAACATCTTGAAGTTTAGATTTCATGAAGTTTGTTCCTTGAGCAAAATGTTTCCTTCTGAACGTCTCCACAGCTCCGCTGGTGGACTCCAGCCCCAGACACAGCAGCTCGGCGATGCTCATGCTCCTCTCCGTGGTGTTCCTGGGCCTGGCCGTCTTCCTGATCTACAAATTTAAAAGGTTTGACACCTTTCTGCTTCCTTCCACCTGCTGCATCAACATGTTTGTTATACACGTTCTCCATTATTGATTAGAGCAGTCTAGACCAATCAGCTGCAGCCATGTTTCTTATACTTTGATGCACCCAGTAATGAGTGATAAAATGTAGTGAAAAAGCACCGTTAAATGGTTTAATATGCAGTGTTTGTGCCTCGGTTCCTATTTGCTGAATAAATTATTCATCCTCAAAATGATTCTGTAGAAAAGTCTGCAGGAATTGGAAAAGCTGTCATTAATTATGGATATGTAATTTCTCCCGTCAGTCTAAAGACATGCATTTTTCACAAAATCACACAGTTGACAAAACAGAGCAATTAATAACCAGAACGAAGGGTAATTGGAAATGAATTGGATGGTGCTCAAATAAAGATATTTATTAGGTGTAAATTATGCAGAGAAAATACGAATGTTACTTAGATTTACTAATGAATAACTGAGTGAAACACAATTACATTTAAGATGATTTTAACCTCGACATGAACCAGAAGCAAAGCTGGAATTAGTTTTAATTATGAATTGATCAACAAGAAGAGTTACATACAAGTAAGAAGTGGTAGCACCATGCTGATTGTTTGGGCTTTTATTTTGTAAACACTCAGAAAAATTCCTTGGATCAACATCTACGCTGAAGTGAACCAGGAGAAGGAGCAGGAGATGATTGGCTCGGTGGGTCAGGGCGACAGCACGCCGAAAATCACTCTGAGCGAGTTCACCACATCCAAAGAACTCATGGAGAAGGAGCTGGATGCCAGGGTCAAGAGTAAGTGGTGATGGAGGGAGGCGGTGTTTACCATCATCATCATTATTTATTTCTATTGCATCTTCCACTACCTTCACAGAAGGTGCTGAACACTGTCACAGTACAACGATTCAGTTCAGTTTATTTATATAGCGCCCAATCATGACAAGAGTCATCTCAAGGCACTTCAAAATAAAACATTCCAATTGAGTTCAGTTCATTATGCAAATTAGTTAAAAGTTTCCTGTATAAGGAACCCAGTAGATTGCATCGAGTCACTGACTTGTTGAGTCAGAGTCTTTACAGCAATCCCCGTACTAAAGCGGGAAGGCTGTTGTTGGTTTAGCATCCAGGAAACAGCAGAGAACGTCTCGGCTAGGAGAAGCTAACCGTTAGCATTAGCAACTCCACCACACAGCAGAACTCCTCCAGGCTTGTGTTATTTGTGGAGATAAAACATCAACGTTGCAGAGCAAACAGAGTCGGTGGTAGAGTCAGGTTGCTGTTAACCAATCACAGGAGAGATGTCCACATATCAGGAAATAAGACTCCAGATCCTGCCGTCTGAAGCTCAGCTCTGATTTGACTCACTTCTAGTTCATGAAACAGCTGCACCGGAGCTTTTTTTCCTCAGAGTATGTCTGACAAGACACTCATTCCAACTAGAGACCACTGCAAATATATTAAAATATGAGTGAAGGACCTCTTTAATTAGTTCATTTGAGACATTAATATCATGCAACAACATCTTTTTGTTGGGTCATTTCTTCATTTTGTTGATTTCTACAGAACCTTTGATTAGAACTGATTTGTGGTTAAAGTCAAACTAACCAACCTATATTCTTTCTTGTTTTTCTCTTCCTTTCTGCTCAGGAGGAGTCGGGAACGCCTGCGAGAGCACAAGGGAGATTCCTAACTGTACTAGTGTGTAGAGACGTCAGGGCCAAGTGTGACGGTTGTTCGGAGTTCTCTCTCTCTTTCTCTCTCTCCCCCTCTCTCTCTCTCCGTTTTGTATTTACAAACACAACCGATGTTAATAGTTTTCTAAAAGACCTGGTTTCTACAGACTGGCGTGGACGTTTGGGTCGACGACGTCCACAGCAGCATTTTCCTCGATGAGATCTCTGTAATTACCGACGAAGCCGTTCCGGTTCTGTGGATGTAAAAGCTGCTTTCATTCGCTGAGTGAAGAGTTCTGTAAGTTCCTGAGAAGTTTGCTTTGAAAATCATTTCTGCCTACATGTAGACAATAACGTCTGAGTCTTCAAACAGGGAATATTATCAAATGTATTATATTATCTTTCATTCAGTTACATGTAAATATTCTTCCTTTCTACATGCTCGTAGTCTCAGAGCCACGGCGCCGGAGGCGGAGCCGGTGTGTTTTTTGGGAGGCGTGTTAAAAAGTGAGACTTAAAGACAAACATTTGCTTTGCTGAGCTCCTTGACTTGTGCATGTTGTTACCGAGGACAGTTTCTGTGTTGTAGATAAGCAAGTGTTGTAAATAGTTCTTTTCTATACATTCGTCAAAAAGAGTCCTGTCGATTCCGCCCCGGTTCTGTTTAGCTTGCTACCAAGGAGCGTTAGAGCCACGATGGAGGAGAAAAAAAAACAAGGACATGAGGTCAAGAATAAAGTCAAAGAGAGGAAATGCTCCAAAATTAAGTCAATAAAAATTCCAGACAAAAAGTTCTAGTGAAATATGAGCAATTTTAAAGGTGTAAGATGTAAGAATGACCTCCTGTGGTCAGATTTGGGTACTGCAGTACACTTTTCTAAACAGTCACTTTTTCAGTCCCGTTCCATGAGTTTCATGGCTGTTGCCAGTTACGGATCAGCACCAGAAGATTCTAGATGACAAAGACGAGTCACACACACCAAGTTGATAAGTAGATAAATGCATTGTTTTATCTGGTGTTAGCACTCTTGGGTGTTTTACGGTAGGGAGCACTTACTACACTCATTACGGTAGTATGCCTCCAGTATTAGAGGAGTTTGCAGTCTTGCTGAGCCAACTATTTGCTTCTAATTCACTGTTAACATTGTTAGCTCAACATTAGCCTCTAGCCTGCCTCACCCGATATTAGAGTAAAACAAAAAAAATGCCGTGGCTTCTTAGGGGTACAACAAATAACTTCTGGGTCGCTCCTGTTTACTGGCTTCAGTACTTTAAACACTTTTGGAGGTTTCGCCTGCCAGTGTCGAATTACAAATGCCTGCGCTGCAGCGTTAGCTCGGTGCGGATTCAGCAACCATAGTACTCACTGATTGTAAACAGTAACTACGTCCCTCTTTCATTTTTTAAAAGGAAAAAATCTGACAACTGAGAATTAAATCTGTTTCAGTGTAACCTTCCTTCCAACATGATCGAGACATTAGACTGTTTTGTGATTATTTCACAGTAAAATTCTTACATATTGCTCCTTTAAATCCATTTGTTGTTTGGCTATTACCTTAGCAGCGTCCACAGCAGAACTTCCTTTAGTCCTTCACAATAAGAGTCTCTAACATACACATTTGAATCTTAAAATAGTTTATTACTCTTTTCTGATCAAACTAAAACAGAAACCAGATATATTAACTACTAAATGAGCTGCAGTATTTTGAGGGATGTGTGCATGTTTGAGACTCTTACTGTGAAGGATTAAAGGAAGTTCTGAGTTACTCTGTTACATGGGGGCTCGTCCGGGATCTGAACACGAGCCCTCTCGCACGAGAATCATACACCTAGACACTGCAACAGAAGTGGCCTGTAGATAGCTCCTCATACTCTACTACTGTTTTTCCAGCAGATCGAGGTGTCCTTGTTTTTTTGGTTTTTTTTAGTGTCGCTTGAAGCGACTCCTCCATCTGAGCCTTCTCCGTTACTGACGGGTGAAAACGAGAAGAGTCCAACTGTTCAGAGATCAGAGTTTCTCTAAGATAAATAAGACTAATATGAGAATGGTCATGTGTAATATATTTATATATTTTCAGTAGAATTTTTCTCTAGATAACCAGACATTCGAACTAGACGACCTTTGAACCAAACCTTAACAGCTACTGAAATCATCGCATTACGTTTTGCCTCTGATGGTTCTGATCCAAACTCGATAGAGCGATAGACGGGAACGCGTGGCAACAGGTTCAACACGACAAATCAAAACCATCACAAAAGAATGTAGACATTTTAAACTATCGTTTGGGTTTTCTGCTCCATCCATGTATATCCTCAAATATAAGCTTACTGTTGGATTTGTTAACGTGCTGTTTTCAGAGTATTGGAGGTAAAAAATACAAACTTATTCACCTCAAAAAGCTCTTTTTAAATGCATTTGTACACATGAAGGCTGCATGAAGTAGTTTTATTGGAGGTTTTATTTTAGCCTTTAAAATGAAACCTACTGCATTTGTTTTTAGATTTTCACATTTTTATTGCTGTGTTTAACATCCAGCAGATAAACTCTGCGTCCTTCTGTGGGAAGCAAGTTATTTTAAGAAAAGTTACTGGACAGAAGCTGCAGCCCCAAAATCCAGCAGTAATGTAGGACCGTCACCTTAAAGCAGCTATCCGGAGTATTTCTTTTATCTGACGGCACCATCTAGTGGCTGACAAGCGTATCGCAACAATAGTCGGTCGACTCTGTAATTTAAGATGGCGACTGCACGTTTCTTATTTATGAATGTGCTTCTGTAGCCGACAAACAGAGCTAAAACATGTTTTACAAGTATTATTCTCATGTAATGTTGTGTTTTCATATATTTATATTTTAAAGACTTACTTGTCCGTGAAAAGTTCATCAACGCTGCATCAGCCGAGGTGCTTCCTTAAATTTGAAGCACGTAAGCGGTAGTCTAACACTATTGGTTAGTTCTGGTCACCGCTCAGTTTCCTATTGCACGGATTTTACAGGGCAGGGGGCGGGCTTAGCAAAAAAAAAAAAAGACTTTTTTTGCTTACATTATATCACACTACATGATAAGACAATCACTTTTATGGATTTCGGAAAAATCATACATAATTCCTGAAAGAGGAAAACTCCGGATTGCTGCTTTAATGTGTATAAGTCTTTGTAAGTATATGAAACAGTAAGAATGATGTAAACAAGTGTTAAATCTGCCGCCAGTCGCACATTGATCATTTTTGTGTTAAGAAGAATGCCAACTTTTATTCTTTGCTGAAACACTCTTTTATTATTGAGTGAATCTGATTCTTTGGGAGTTTTCAGGTTAATCTGACTGGTTTCCAGTGTTTTATGTTTCATTAAGAGCTGTGATGAACCAACATTAAGCTCAGAGGGGATATACTGGATGTTGCTTTGCTTTGAAATCCTGTTTTGTTCTTTTAAATGGAGCTATTTATACGTATAAATGTACGCCATGTTTCATTCTCCAGAGAACTATTTACTTCAGTCTCTCACTATGTGACTGTTGGCGACATTCCCAAAGGAGTTACCGAAATGTTTCAAATTCCTTCAGAAAACTCAAGGAGCCTCTGGAAATTTACAAACATTTGAAAAACAATTGTTGCGGTTGTGTCTGGATCCCAGTTTAGTTTCCTGATTCTGTCATAAATGTGAAGACGTCTCTGGGAGGGTTTGGAGAACAAAGACAGAAAGGAATGAGACACACTTTCAAAGGAATTGCAAAGAAAACAGATCAATTCTGCATATTCTGTAATGTGACCAGGCCTTTAAAATGGTTGTTACAAAAGTATGCATATGCATTTTGTGATTCAAACTGAAATTTATATATATATATATATATATAAAAATTTCAATATGCTGTATATATATATATATATATATATATATATATATATATATATATATAGACATATATTTATGTCACCAACAGTCTCAGCCCAGCGAGTGACGACTGGTTTTTATGTTTGTTTATTTTTTTTTCAGTTTTTTCTGGAGGCGCTAATTTTAGCTGCTAAGTTTGTTGCAGTCTGCACTTTCACCACTAGGTGTCATTAAATCCTTTATCCTGCTTTTTAAGCACAAAATAACTGCATTTATTCATCTTAAACTATCAGAACATTTTATTTGTGAACCTCTTTATTCCTATTTGACTCCCATTCTAGTCGTTAGATGTTCCTCAAAAGCAAATTAGTCTGGAACCATTTGGTGTTTAGTCAGGATGCTCCGAACGGAGTAGAGCGGTGGGGTTGATGTCATTAATGCAGTCTTCCTGCTGCCTGAGCCTCCATTTACAACCAAACACTCCGCTCTCGGCTCTGCGTGTAATTTAAAAACGAGCCAGAATTGTTTTCCCAGCATGTAACTTCCCACCAGCACCGCGTTTCCCAGCTCTACATACGCCAAGTGGCCTTGAATTGACTCGCGTCGGCTTCCCGTAGCCAGCTTGACAGTAATGAGAGGAAAAGCTGGACAGCTAAGGCGAAGAGGCGCCGTGCACAGCTTTCCCACAACGCTGGGCTCGAGTAAACATTTGTTGCAGGAGACGTGAGATGGGAAAGGGAGCTGCTCACAAAGGTAGAGGCTGTCACATCACATATGTATCACCAGGAGCAGAGAGTTCTCATCTCAGACCAAACAGCCGAGGCCGTCCTGGTTTCTGCTCTGAACAAAGATTATTTCCATCGCCTCCGTATTCGTGTCAGAGCCGGGGTTATTTGTTTGGCTGGATTTTGTTCTGGTGGCAGCTTTGATCCGACCGGATTTCTATCAAAATAAGATTAAGAGAACCACAAAAAGAAGAATATCAAAATGTTTTCGTTTGAGATGTTTTGTGTTTTTTTCTTTGCTCTCTGACCCTTTGAATGTGAAAGAAAAATCAGACAAATTGACTCTGAAATGGAGCTTTACAGAAAAAGTAAAGATGCAAACAGACTGCGTTTTATCAGCGAAGACATATTAAAGACTCATGCCCACAGCTTTGATCACTGGAAACTTCTCCCCTCTGATATATTAAATGCCACTTGATAGCTGATCTCTGGAGAAACCCAGCACCAACAGAAGAGATTTGCTGCTTCTAAGGTTTATTCAGAAGGCAAAAGCATTGTGATGTTCTTCAGTGCACAAAAAGCTATGATGCATGCATCATCAGTGATGTTCTGTTTCATCTTTATTTTAATATTTCTATGGTAAGGAAACTGTCATTTTGAAATTGTTTCAAATAAATGTATTTTTGTACATCAGCTCGTGTGCGTGTGGTTTACTGTGAAACGGTAAAAACATTAGAGGCTGAATTGTTTTCTTATGGAATTCAAAAAGCACAAAGAGAGTTTTAAACAGACCTGGAATGGGGATGCTCCTCACTCACACCTTTTCAAAAATTCACCACAAGGGAGTTTAAGTAGTGTCATAAAACTCAGGTAATTTTACAGCAAAATAAAAGCACAGCAAGAAAATGTAGGTTTCCAACCAGTTTCCACAGGAAGCCGATGATTAAACCTCGTTCTGCAGCTCCAGTCAGCTGCATGGAGCTTTAATCACTTTCAGGGAAAATCAGCATCCTTCTTAGTGATTGAGATGAAAATTAGGTTTTAGTTTATAATTTGAGGTTGAAAAGCTGAATTTTTAATGGCTTTAAAAGCTAAAGAGCGATGGCGGTGACAGTATTTGTTCTCTTTTTGTCCCCCCACTCATCCATTTGGGATGCCTTGAGAATCCAAATCTCATCATTGCATAAAACCATCCCTCTATTAAAGTTTCATTTTTATTTTTTTACTTTCTCATGCGATGAACCTTAAACATGAAATTCTATTTTCTAGTTTTCATCTCCGTGCAGCAGTAAAGCAGCACAAACAGAAAGCATTTGTCTTTATTCTCCACGGAAGTCAGAGAGCAGCCTCATTATTCCGCCGCTCAGATTAATCTCAGGCCTCTGTCTCTCCCTTTCACCTTGGCAGCTCGGAACGGCGTATTTTAGCCCGTTTAAGGATCCCGAACACATACTCCGACACTCGGTGCAGGTTACTGATAGTCCTGCGTGCCGGGTGGAGGACAGAGTCTCAGAACAAGGTGGAGGTTTGATGTGGAAAAACAGGTAAAGTCTGGATCCCACAGTCTATTTCAGTTTCTGCACCGTTTGATTTCACAGCAGAAAAGTCAAATCAGGAGGAGTGATGGATGGACTCATTTATATTCTGCCTCACTCGCTGAGCTGAAAAGGGATAAAGATGCTTTGTAAACCTGCATGCAGAAAGTCTGGAAACATCTTATAAAAATAATTTATATTTCCATTTAAATAAAGTCGGTTTGTGGTTCTGTTTCACACAAAAGCCTAAAGGAGGTTAATAAATCTGATTTAATCCATAATCTGAGTCTTTATTGAAGTTTAGATTGACTTTAACCCAATTATGTCAAATGTCTCAAACTTCTTGAGCTCATTTCTAAGCTTTAAAGGGACACTTTGCAACTTTTTAATATTTTTAAATTGTTTTCTTGAGCCAGTGCTAAAATGACCCTTTATAGGGTTAATGAAATGCCACCCAGCCCCTGTCGCCACCTGTGGCCAGAATACTCCACTTGCAACTTCACAATTGCTGGTCCGGTCTGTTGGGAAAGTTTGAGCTTGACATACCTGGATCTGCAGTCTGCTTCCAGCATGTTTCCTGCATGTTTTAGATCATGAACACAGCTGATTTGTTTGATTTAGTGATGAACCGCTCCTGTAGACACTAATGAAGGCTGAGGAGACATTTAAGCTGTTAGATTAAGGTGTTAAAAAGACGAATGCACAGCGAGGAGATAAGTTTCACTTTCGGTTTCGCCAACAAAAACAAGGGGGTGCTAAAAACAAGCCAAAACTGACTAGGGTCCCTTTAATGCCTCGACCTAACAGGATTCACACGTTCTTCAAAAATCTGTTTATAATCCCAAAAATGTCCTTCATCCATTGAGGGTCACTTCCTGTTAAAATGATCATTTTATACTAATATATTAATTTCAAAACTGTATTACACCTGGACTGAAAAAGGTATTAAGATATTTGATATAAAATTCCTGATTTCTTTTGAATGCAGCCTCAGAAACACGAGGAGCCTCTGAAGGAAACCACTTCCTAAGGTTGTGTCGTTGCTGTGGAACGAATCCGCCTTTTCCTTCATGGAGACTTTAGAGTAATCAGATTACTCTGGTTGTATTTATGTGACTTTGGGAGTGAAATTAAACCTCGGTGAGAGTCCGAAACACATTAGCTACGTTTACATGGGCACAAGTAATGAACGCCCTATCAGATCAAAAATTCTTCATGTAAACATGTCAATCGGAATAGATCCAATACGTATCCATAATGAAATTATTATTTCTTGATCTGGACACAGATTAATCCATGATCTGCGTTTAAACTCAGACACATCATGCATCTGTAGACATCATATAATATAGATCCGTTATATGTTAGAGATGGAGGCATTATTTAATCTGTAGAAAAAAATCAGTTTTCCCACATCAGACTTATTGTTGCCCACAAAATCCCTTACATATCCATCAATGATTAAAATGATATCAACAAGGTTTTGGAACTGCTTGGAGAGGACCGACTGGTCAGCTGCATGAATGACGACCATCACAGAGATCAGAACAAACCCACGTTCTCCAGCAGGGCAGATTGTTTTAGAGGCAGAAACACGAAACGCCGCAAAATCCACCAAGTCGCCACAAACATCAGGTACCGATGAGGCAGGAAAAGGTTATTTAGAAGAACAAATTACAGCTTATCTGTGCTGAAATGTTCTCTGATCGGAGCAATTAAAACTTAATTTAAACTTTAAAAGATGCTGTTGGTCCAAAACAACCAACCGTCGCTTTAAGGTGACCCGAAGTTTATAAAACCACTAAAAGTAGAACTTTCTGCTTTTTAGTTTTGTTTCTTGGTGAGGAAATTAAAATAACAGATGAGGAAAAGTTGAAATTATAACTATTCCAACATGATGTCTCATTCGTTTTTATCCAAACGTATACATGAGGTTTAATTATCCATCAATCGTCTTCCACTTATCCGGGGTTGGGTCACAGCAGCAGCCTAAGCAGAGGCCCAGACTTCCCTCTCCCCAGCAACTTGGGCCAGCTCTTCCGGGGAAATCCCAAGGCGTTCCCTGGCCAGCTGAGAGACATAGTCCCTCCAGCGTGTCCTGGGTTTTCCTTTAGGTCTCTTCCCGGTTGGACGTGCCTGGAAAACCTCACCAGGGAGGCGTCCAGGAGGCATCCTAACCAGATGCCCGAGCCACCTCAACTGGCTCCTCTCGATGTGGAGGAGCAGCAAATCTACTCCGAGCTCCTCGGAGTAGATCGGCTGCTCTTGGCATGTGGAAATAATTCAAAATGACTCAAAAACAATTAATTGGACTGGATTCATTAATTAATTTCTGTACTTAATTGGCCGTGACAGGTGACAGGTGTTATATAATCCCGATTCCCTACAAACCAGTCTAACAAAAGAAGTTCTGAGACTGAAGCTCTGAGGATTAGAGATGATGAGAGAACCTCCTAAACTGGATCACCTTGATCTCAGATCCCTCAGACAGCACCACATCCAGAACCATCAACAGATGACAGAACCACAGGGAACAGGGACCTTCATCAGGTTTCAGATTAAGAGAGAGAAAATGGGTTCTGACTTGACCCGCTGCAGCCATGATCCATCCCCATGACCTTCATGAAGGCCAACCTGGTTCTGCAGGCCTCTGAGACATGCCTGCAGGTAGAGCTGGACGACAAGACCTGAAGCTCTTCATCCGTCCTGGAGACCTGGACGTCACAACGTCTTTAAGAGCCTAAGGAAGACCGGGAACGTTATGAAAATGGGAATTTATGTTAGCAGCTCGAGATCCAGGGATGTGTGAACATCAAACAAGATGAAGCTGATGAGAAAACACCTCATTTATTATTTAATACAGAATAATTATCCATCTTCATTTTTTTATGCAGTAATCATGCTTTCTAGTCTGAAATGATGTTTCACCTCTGAAGGAACATTCCATTTAAGGTCAACTTTACTCCTGTTTTTAATTTTGGGGCAGTAGACCAGGTTAATCAGAGGGATGTAGGATCGATCCCGGCTCCCAGCAAAGAGGGAAAAACAGCTCAGGATCTGGAGTCTTATTTCCTAATATTTGCACATCTCTCCTCTGATTGGCTAACAGCAACACGACTCTACCACTGACTCTGCTCTGCAACGTTGATGTTTTATCTCCACAAATAACACAAGCCTGGAGGAGTTCTGCTGTGTAGTAGTATGAGGGTTACATAATAAAATTATATAATTGTATTCCATATC
>SSNS01000378.1:523211-543919 GCA_006937985.1 Aphyosemion australe
CTTGCATCTCTAATTTGAACAAACTAAAAGTTTTGTTTATTAGTCGTATGTGTTCGTTGAGAGCTACCTAAACAGCAGTTTTCGAGGGCGCTGCCATCTTGGATTTCGAGGTCGGAGTTCTGAAAAACGTCTGAGTTTCCGACTGGGAGTTCCGACTTTGCGGGGCGTTTTATTTGATTTTTCCTACTCGGAAGTCGGGATTTCCGAGTTCCGAGGACAAATCGAACGCACCATTACCCGCGCTGTTTGTCGATTGGACAAACGTCCCTATGCGGCCATCTTACCTCGGACAGCTGCTCCCTTTCGTAACATTGGTGTCAATGGTGCATGTACTATTTAAATAACTCTAACTTGCTCAATTTTCAACCGAATTTCAAACGATTTGGTTTGTTATAAACGAGATGTGGCTGTAAAATATGACGGATTTGGCCCGTTAATTTAAAAATGTTAAAGTATGTCCTATCAAGCCTATGTGCTATAAGGTTTGCAATAATGCAACCCGCTTGTAAGTCCGTTAATATTTAATCGAGTTAAGAGTGTTTTTGTTTAAGTTGTTCACTCACCTTCCATCTGCTACCATTGAGAACGTAACGTAAGCTGTCCGAGGTAAGATGGCCGCCGTGTAGGGACGCTGTCGACTCCCAGTTAAGGCATCTAGTGTTTATATGATATCTATGTTCCCATACTGTGCTGATAACAGCACTAGCACACACACTCTGGTAATTTTAAAACTTTTAGATATTTTACACAAACACTGTCATTATTTCTATGGTCACAACTGGACCATGTCAACACTGTCTTTCCATTGTGATGTGCTTTTTAAAGAAAAAGTGGATTTAACTTAGGCATTTTAGTGAGGTTGTTGAGACAGCTAGCAACTGAGGAAAAAAGTAGCTAGCTGCTATGTACAATGCATCTTTTGGAGGGAAAATACATGGCCTTTTGTCAACTCCGTCAGATGTCAACTCCGTCAGATTTCACTTCTGACGGAGTTGACAAATCAACNCCCGCTGTCACGGAGACCGACAGGAGAGACGCTTCGCTCCAGCAGCACCTCCCGTTCTCATGCTTTCTTCTATTTTCAATTCCAAAACTTGACAGGATGTCCAGACAGACCCCTGAATCCCTCTGTCAGCGCTTGTCATCAGAACGTCCTGACACGACGCTCACCTCCGCTGATCAGTGACGTAGGAGGCGGATTTAATGCGACATGACCAGTCAGACTAGTCGCTTTCAAAAACTTTGCATATGTGTCAGAATCAGTACTACATAGAGTGCGCGGTGTGGATACACCATCATCTTTATTAACTATTTAAATCTCCTATACGTTTAATTAGGGTAACAAACAAACAAACAGGATGACATAAAGGCGTTGACTGCTCACAGACCAGAGTTTTTCTTTTTTTAATGACTGTAATGTGTTTCCAAAAGATGAACAACAATGTATGGCTCAGTCAGTGTTTATGTCCTGAAAATCAGTTTGTCAATAAAGCTGTTCTAACTAGAGGTTCTAGTCTGGATAACTAGCAGGTTTACAAAAATATATGAACAAAAACACATTTTGATTAAATAAAAGTGCATTAAAAACATGTTATGATAGAAGTACAATAGTAATTCAGTTCATTTTTCTTATATACAGCACTGATTCACAAAAGATGTCATCTCAAAGCACTTTACAGGAAAATTTATGTTTTTATTGGTAAATTTAGTCTAAATTAAATTTTTGTTTGGTACCGAAATTGGTACCGAGAACCGTGGATTTTCACTGGTACCAGTACCGAATACTGAAATTTTGGTACCGTGACAACACTAGTACACTGCATTATTTATTACCTCATTCACAGTTTAAAATATCTTTGATACATTTAAAGGAATATTCCACCCAAAATTTAAGTTTTGCTAGTACCTGCCATTCACTTCCATTGTTTATGCTAAGCTAAAGCTAAACTAAAGCAGACAAACTGCTGCCAGATAAGGAGAATTACTGCGCTGGTTACAAAATGCTTTTCCCCCACTTATCTAACTCTGGGAAATATCTCAACAGACAAAATTTCAAGTTTGGGTGGAATATCCCTTTAAAATATACACTAAGATAAATAATATGAATGTCACAATAAGTGAAAAAGTGAAACTGATGTGAAGCAGAAGTCTTTGAGGCAGTCTGCTGTTGTTTTTATTATTATTCATTTTTCATTCGTTTCTCTGTGGTGTCCCAGCGTTGACGACATGTTTTTATTAATATATGAAAGTTCAGCTGAACAAATGCGACATTTAACCTGCAGAAAATATGAATGATTTAAAAAGAATCATACAGAAACTAAATTCTGATCAAGCCGAAACTGAGAGGAACAGGATGAAACAAGGACATAAAAACAAATGATTTGCCAATATAAGAACAAAATGATCCTCACGGGCCACCTTCCGTTTTCTTTCTGGCTCCATGATGTAACAGTGGAATCATGTTGCCTCATCCCGTTGACAGATGGAGACGCTCATCCATTTAAACACAGTTCGGCGCTTCAGTGACGGGCGAAACAGCAGCCGTTTCGGTCACCAGTGTTGTTTTTGGCGGGCATTTTAGTTTTAGTCTTAGTCGTCGTGACGGAAATGCATTTTAGTCTTAGTCAGTTTTAGTCGACTAAAACTCAAAAAGGTTTTAGTCAGTTTTAGTTGGCTAAAATTGTAAAATGTTTTAGTTGACGAAGATTTTTGGTTTTAGGTTTACAAAAAATGAAACAGAGTATTAGTCTTTAACAAATTACTTTATATGTGAGATGTACTCTGAGCTACTGGAGTGAGTTTCATACCAACATCATTTATTTTAGAGCTAAAGGAGATAAGACACAATCTTAGCTGCCCCAGTGCATCAGTCGATAGATTTTCACAAAAAAAAATTATGATTTTCTTTCCTTAACAGAATGGACTCTTAGGGAGCATACATATTCTTTACAATATTTAAATAGAAATAAAAATATTGTTTGTTTAATTTATTATTTGATTCATCAGACAGTCTGTACATGTATATTCTGGCAAAGTCCACCTACTTAAATGCAGTAATGTTTTTCCATAAAATGTTGTGAGTTTTCATGAACCCACAGAATTAACATAACCCAGTTCTGCTCTTGAACATCAACAGTGATGCTCATAAACATTTAGATGGGCTTAAACTGTTATGCTGTTGGTTTAAAAAGCAGGAATGTGACCCGTTATTAGGAACGAGGGAGCAGAGAGAATAATCCTGACACAATGACTTTAAAACATTCGTCTGAAACGTGTTCAGATAAAACCTGTTAAAAATCGTCATTTCTTTCATTTATCTGCCCAAAATCATGACTTTTTTCAGGAAGCTCACGGATAAGAAACTTGTTAATGTCACGAATAGATTTAAAAGTTGCCTCGTCACTCGCAGTTCTCATCATTGACTTCCTCAATGAGCAGCTGAGCAGCTGCGTACTCCTGCAGCAGAGAAGCGAGTGAAGTTTGCCACAAACTTGTGGTTAGTGCTACGTTTGTGCTGAATTTCTGATGTGGGCGGGGGAGCGAACTTCACTGAGCTTCACTCGACTTCATTCGGCTAGTCTGCCGAGGAGAGTGGAGAGAATGTCCGCTGCTGCTGCGGCTGAGACACAGACAGCAGCGCTGTTATGTTTCGCTTTTGTGAGACGGGCGAAAATGTGCATTTTGAGCTTAATTCTCGTCTCGTTAACAAAAACTCCTGCACGTCTCGTCATGTTTTAGTCACCAAAGAGCTATTTTAGCTCTTCAGCGTCTCGTTTTCGTTACGAAAAAAAGGGGTGTCAACGAAATCAATTCGCCATCGTTATCGTTAACGAAAACAACACTGTCGGTCACGTGACTACTTCCTAAACAATACACGCACCGACACGGGGTCTCGTTCTATGAGCTAGATACACCCCAGCTAGCACACATAGGTGAGCCCCATATGGGATCTATATGGGCAGGCCATATGGGTCCCAACAAGGTTTGTCCTTGGTTTCCACGGTGGCCCCATGGGGGTTTGGCCAGAAAGATTTTTCCCACATAGATTTTAACGGGCCCTACATGGGTTTTCAGGGTTTGACTCAAACAACGGCAAACCTCTGTGGGGCCACCATGGAAACCGCAGACAAACCCTGTTGGGACCCATACGGCTTGCTATTATAGATCCCATATGGGGCCCACTTATGTGTGCTGACTGGGATGTGCCTACCCATCACTAGCATTAGCATTGAGCTAATTTTTTATGATCCTACGCAGGGGTTCTCAAAATGTTTTCTTTGAGGACTCCCTTGACCGTGTCCGAGATGAGCCAGGACCCCAACCCCAACTCCTACATGCATAAACACATTAAATGTCATAATTTATACAGACATAGAGTTATAAGTTCTACACTCAAAGAAATTACTCATTGGATGAACACAATTGGTTTGATGGCAGGTTTTCCACATAAACAACATGAGTAGGATGAACTCAATACAAAACTCATTCATGAAATTGAATTGAATTGAGTTAGTCCAGCTCATTTTTATGTGATACATTTGAAACAATATTTTTACTTACGCTGTCCTGGACACGGCATCGCCTCCTTGTTGTCCCCCCTCACGCTGTTGACTGCCTCTGCTGTAAATTGACGGTACTGCGGTGGGCTTCAGCCTGATCTTCTCCTTGTTTTTGAAACCCATCTTCTGCTCACTCAAGTCATTGTAGTCCTCCTCGTGAAAATGTGCACCACAAACCACGGAGCTTGCAGATACAGTCCTAGCTGTGAAGTCTTGCCGTTCGACTTGAACAAACCTCACCCACGCTGGAAATACCGGGTTTTTCCTTGAAGGAAAACAATGAACTCAATGTCCAGACCCACAGGAGTTGGAACAACCTCCACATACACAAACTTTCACCATATTTGACTACTTTTTTGTACCTTTTGTGAGCTATATGCTAACACAAGGGTTATAATGGCAATCTAGCCGCTGTTGCCCCCTCCTATGTCACAAAGTCACGTGACCAATATTTGTTAGATTTTTGTGGAAGTAGCCTTTTTGCACAGCTAAAGACAAATTAAAACATCTGAGAGTTATTCCAGCACTGAAATGTGTGATCAACTTTAGTTTTTTCACTAAATAGAAAGATTTTTATGATTTTAAAACGACTTGAAAGATGGACTTTAACACTTCTGGTGTTTAATGTCTTGTTCACATTCATTATAGTTTGCCTCATCAATAGTATTGCATTCATTATACTGTTGTTGAATAAATCTAGAATTGCACTGCACAGCACATTATTTCTGCCACCAACCCCCCCGGACTTCAGGGCTAAGCCCCAGGTGAATAGAATGCCTGGGTCTGGCTCTGCACTAGAACACATCGAATTTAATCTGTGACGATGTCCAACTACCAGAACTCAAAGAAGTTTGAACTCTCGTGGTACGAGATGGTCGAACAGCAAGTCGAAGTTGACTATAATTTAATAATCGACTTTGATTTGGATTCTGGAGAACCGATGGCTCTTCAACAAGAAACGGAGACTCGTGAATTCGATGAATCCGAACAACAAAGCACTTTTTCTGCTGAACCAGACATCCCTCAGCCTGAAACCCAACCAGAGCTTTATTTCTCTGTGGAGACGGTCCAGCAGGAGTCGTTTGAATTCAAATGCTGAGAAAACGACGAGCTTTTGAAACAAGTCAGTGACCTTAAAAGAAAACTGCAAATTAAGAACAACAATTTAAAACTGGAAAAGGACAAAAGGATCGCAGCAGAAGCTAACTGCGTTTCTTTTAGAGAACAAATAAATGAATTAGAACAGGGGATCGAACGCCAGCAGAACAAACTGGTTATGTTTGAGAAAAACCTAAAGGAGCAGAAGAACAAAAACAATGATTTAAACCAGATCTGCTCAGATCTTAAAGGGGTTACAGAAGAGGAGTCTAGATTTTCTGGAAACCCAAGAAAAGAAACGACAATAATGGGCTTTGAAATGCAGCTCATGAATCAAAACGCAGAGAGGATCAAGATGGAGAATAAACTTCAAGATAAGCTGCTGAGTTTAAAACGGCAGCTGGAAGAAAAAGATTCCCTCTGCGAAAATCTGCAAAACAGTTTAGACGAGGAACGCGCGCTCAGACTCAGCTACGAGCACGACAAGAAAAACTCCCAGCACAGAGTCACGGTCAATGAAAACCTGAAGAAGGAGATCAAAGACTTGAAACGAAAGAACGGTGAATTAAGCAAGATGCTGGATAAAGCTAAGACCGACCAGCAGCTAGCTGAGAGAAAACGTCTCGACGAGCAGAAAAACTACAAACACCAGCTCAAAGAAAAGAATTTAATCTGCGAGAATCTGGAACAAAGTTTGACCAAAGAGAACCAGCTCCGTCAGCTCCGAGAAGAGGAGTTGAAGAAAACTAAAGACCAGATTAGTGTGGTGAACGGAAACATGAAAAAACAAATAAACGATCTGAAAACCACAAACCTGGAGCTCAGCCAGAAGCTGGCTAACGTGAGGACCGGAGACGACCAGGCAGATGACAAGACGTCTGAAGAGCTGCAGGGTTTTAAACTGCAGCTCCAACAGAAAACGTCCGTCTGCCAAGAACTTACAAACGTTCTCAGCTATGAGAAGCAGCTGAGATGTAAGAGTGAAGCTGAACTCACGGAACACAGAGTTAAACTCAGCGAGTTGGACCAGAGAAACGCAGATCTCTGCAGAATGATGGAGAAGGAGTGTTTCAGGAAAATTGAGCTGGAAAGAAAGTTTGTAAAGGAGCTGGGCAGCTTTAAAACGCAGCTGAAGGAACAGTCTTCGTTCTGCGAAGAGCTTCAAACGTTCCTCAGTAAAGAAAAAACTCTGAGACTGAGTTATGAGGCAGAACTGGACGCAAACAGGCTTAAAATTAGCGAGAATTCTCACCTGAAACAGAAAATCTGCGATCTGGAGCAGAGAAACGCAGATCTCTGCATGACGGTAAGGAAAGAATGCTCCAGGAAAACTGAATTAGAGAAAAAGTTTAATACGGAGCTGGACAGCGTTAAAACGCAGCTTAAAGAAACGTTTAAACGTTTAAAAATGTCTGCTTGAAGATAAACTGCTGCGGCTGAGCTGTCAGGGTGAGCTCGCTGAAAACAAGGTGAGTTAGGAAAATTCTCACCTCAAGAAGGAAAACGACGAGCTGAAGCACAGAATCTCATATCTGCATGAGGTGATGGACAAGCAGAACGCTAAACGATCCCAATCAAGGAGCTCGGGGCCGCGTTACAACAACTGAAAGAGAAAAATTCAGTTTGTGAAGAACTCAAAATAGGTCTGGTTGAAGAGAAACTGCTGAGTTATGAAGGAGAGCTGAAAACAAGGTGAGTTTCCATGAAAACTCTCTCCTGAAGAAGGAAATCAGCGAGTTGAAGCAGAAAAACTCAGATCTCTGCCAAACTGTCCCTAGGTCTTTAATGTAGGCATGTCTTGTTTATCTCCCTTTGTCCCTGAGATGGAACGTCCAACGTGTCCCTCGTCTCTCGTCCAGTTTAGAAGATAAATCAGGGAGACTGATGCTGTAAAGACATAAAGAAATAAAAACAACAAAAAATCACAAAAAAAACAATAAAAAATATATAAATAAACTAAAAAATAAACAAAAGAAATGAATGATAGACAGATAAGATAGATAAGGTAGCTATATAAAAATAAAATAGAAAGAAAGAAAGATTAATGCAGCCACAATAGGGAATAAGCCAGTGTCCCGTTTGTGCCGGTCCCAAGCCCGGGTAAATGCAGAGGGTATTGTCAGGAATGGATCAAAGGAAAAGATAGATATATAGATAGAACTGTAATGATGATAGCATAGTTTTTATGCATTTTAGGGATTTTAGTGTGACACCTGAAAAATTCTTAGCACTCCCATACCCGCCCCCCCTACCTGCACTCCTTTGTACGGCTGGCTAAATCCGGCCGTGGTAAAAATTACAAATGAAGACATCAACAGCTGTTATTACCAGTAGAAATTATAATTAAGGATATCCATACACTGTAAATGGTAATATTCAAATTAATTAAATATTATAAGTACCGCAAACTTGATTTTCATCAACCTGCTACGAACACTAATTTTAAATAAGTTGTAATTTTGAGGTTGGGAAACTGCTTAACTTGATTTTTCATAGCTAAGTCAAATTAGAAAAAATAATTTCTTTTACCCAGTGTGCTTTGCGCGTTCTTTCAGGCCTGCGCACTTCTGCCTCGTCTACTTGGTGCTTTCCTAAAACCGGATCGTTCCGGTAACGGTTTAACCCACGGATTTTCACATTTTTCAATCATCGCCTGTTTTGTGGGATTACTCGATTTTAGCACACGGATTTGGTAAATACAGATTTTACTGTTTTTAACCGTTGAGTTGTCTTGTTGTGTAGTACTGTGTGCCAGGGATTTGCTAGTTAAACCAAATTCAAACATCCCCCTTTGTAAGCATGACCGTTAGTTTCTTTAGCACAAGTGTAGACAACACATTATCAGGGTTCGTACGGTCATGAAAAACCTGGAAAAGTTATGGAATTTGAAAATCAAATTTCCAGGTCCTGGAAAAGTTATGGAATTTTGCTATATATAGGGACATGTCCACTTTTCACTCTCTGTCCGGTGAGTCCGGGGCAGGGGGTGGTTCTATTGGTGAAAGTGTCGGGTTTTCATCCAGGAGCAGGGTTCATATTACGGGGGAGCTGGAAGCCCTCAACCCACTCGGAGAGCCCGAAAAAAGATCCTGTTTCTACTAGGGCCATGCGATTTCACGATATAAGATCGTTAAGAATTTTAATAAAATAACGATCTACCAAAGCTCGGAGATCGTAGAACCGTCTATTTTCATTCTATCACCCGTTTATGCCATTATTTCTGAACGCGGCACACATTTGTTTTGTTTTTTTCTCAGCGGAGTCACGCCATTTGCTAGTCTGCTTCTGTCGGCACGAATGAACCAATCATAACTTTAGGCAGCGTGTTGGTTTGTTTAGCTGGGGTGCTCGGTAGAGATGAGGAAAATAATCTAATCAATCGATGCATTAAGATGATGACAAACAATTATGAATAGTTGAAGAAGCACACCATAATCGACTGTAGCGCTAGCCACTAGCACTAGCCGCTAGCTTGCTCCGTCTCTAAGCGCTAATTACATTCTCACGTGTCTGCTCAGGAAACCTCTGGGTCAATGTTCTGCTCTAAACTTTGCATTTGGCTTTGTGTCTTTTATTATTTGGGGACATTCGTTTGTATTTTAGCGGGTCTTTTCACCGTGGCTGCCACCGGAGCTTTGTTTATCCTGTGAAGAGACGGGCCAAACCCCTCCCTCGTAGGAAACATCTACGGAGAGCAGCAAGTCCAAAAAGGCAATGAGCGTAATCCTCTTGTATTGGATGCAAACGCAAACACATTATGAATTTAGATAAATAATTACTAATATATTTTGGATGATAGGCTATGAGCCACCTCTAAATAGAAGTTAAATTATTTTTCATTCACTCGGGACAAAACATGTCCTTCATACGAACATGTAATTTAGGTTAAAAATAAAAATCAATCATCATAATTTACTTACTTGCCATGTTTTATCTAAAGGAAAACTGTATTCTAATGTTATTATTAGTGCAAATTTCCTTTCTCTTTAGAAAAAATATTGCCCAAATGTTTAGGTTCTGCTTAGAAGATATATGTTTTTTTATTTGTCTTCACCACAAAGTCAATAATATTCATCAGCCCCAAAACACTTGAAAAAAGTGTAAAAATGTGAATACATATATATAAATTAAAAGACAATGATTATAAATATGTAAAGCAATGCTTGAAGTAAACATCAAATTATATTTTTCATAAAAATCTGCTTGTCAAAGTTGTGTCCTCACTTTCTGTCAACTCCGTCAGATTTTTCATAAACTTCATTTAATCAGACAATAGCATGGTCATCTGAGTCACCAAGGACCCTTTTGAGGTTCCCATACATAGATATCATATAAACACTAGATGCCTTATGGTGCGTTCGATTTACCTCGGAAGTCGGAACTCGGAACTAGGAATGACGTCACACCCGAGTTAACAGCGTTCTGGTTTCCGTAGTCGGAGAAGTTGGAATTCCAATTATTCAGTTTAACTTTTTTATTTTTATTTTATTTTTTACTTTTTTATCAGGTCAAATAGGTAAAAAACAAACACGAATGATGGACTGTTGGTGCGTTCAATTTGTCTGTTTATTTTACAAGACACACATATAAGAGTGTGTTTGAAATAAAAGTTACATGTAGCACTTGCATCTCTAATTTGAACAAACTAAAAGTTTTGTTTATTAGTCGTATGTGTTCGTTGAGAGCTACCTAAACAGCAGTTTTCGAGGGCGCTGCCATCTTGGATTTCGAGGTCGGAGTTCTGAAAAACGTCTGAGTTTCCGACTGGGAGTTCCGACTTTGCGGGGCGTTTTATTTGATTTTTCCTACTCGGAAGTCGGGATTTCCGAGTTCCGAGGACAAATCGAACGCACCATTACCCGCGCTGTTTGTCGATTGGACAAACGTCCCTATGCGGCCATCTTACCTCGGACAGCTGCTCCCTTTCGTAACATTGGTGTCAATGGTGCATGTACTATTTAAATAACTCTAACTTGCTCAATTTTCAACCGAATTTCAAACGATTTGGTTTGTTATAAACGAGATGTGGCTGTAAAATATGACGGATTTGGCCCGTTAATTTAAAAATGTTAAAGTATGTCCTATCAAGCCTATGTGCTATAAGGTTTGCAATAATGCAACCCGCTTGTAAGTCCGTTAATATTTAATCGAGTTAAGAGTGTTTTTGTTTAAGTTGTTCACTCACCTTCCATCTGCTACCATTGAGAACGTAACGTAAGCTGTCCGAGGTAAGATGGCCGCCGTGTAGGGACGCTGTCGACTCCCAGTTAAGGCATCTAGTGTTTATATGATATCTATGTTCCCATACTGTGCTGATAACAGCACTAGCACACACACTCTGGTAATTTTAAAACTTTTAGATATTTTACACAAACACTGTCATTATTTCTATGGTCACAACTGGACCATGTCAACACTGTCTTTCCATTGTGATGTGCTTTTTAAAGAAAAAGTGGATTTAACTTAGGCATTTTAGTGAGGTTGTTGAGACAGCTAGCAACTGAGGAAAAAAGTAGCTAGCTGCTATGTACAATGCATCTTTTGGAGGGAAAATACATGGCCTTTTGTCAACTCCGTCAGATGTCAACTCCGTCAGATTTCACTTCTGACGGAGTTGACAAATCAACCTCTAATGACTTAAAGTGGTAATAAAATATTATTTTTGATGTTTTTATAAATTTTTAATTGATATTCTAAAGAAAAAATAGTATTAATTCATTTTTAATTTGTTACATGTTAAAATTTGTTATATTGCTCCTTTTCATTGGCAAAAGTGTCCCGGTCAAAAAACATTAAAGGGGTCAGCACCTTAAATCTTCACTTTTCCACTTAAAAACATGTCTATAATGGTTTCCTAATGATTTTTCACTGGCTGAGAAGCCGATATTTAACATTGACGCGTTTGTTTAATCTTGCCTTCTTAAACCAGCTCACACGCACCCCACGAGCACGCGCACTCCAACACGAGAACTTGAGTTCTGGCCGTATGTGTCGGCACAACGGCCTAATATAAACAAATATGAACCACAACAAGCACAACAAAGCTCATTTCATAACGTGAAACGCATAAATTATGTCTTACCGTTGACGACTCGTGTTATAATCCGTGTTACGGGAGACAAAACTCCGATCGGTGTGTGTATTCCAGCTTCACAACAGCATAAGAGCCGATGCCTGGATGAGCTTGCTTCTCTCCCAACTCAACAACAAAGGAGGATGCCATTACGCACGAGGTGAGGCCCGGGCTCGTAAATACACGGTTAGATCCCGTAGGTCACTGCCAGGTCGGGTTCAGTTATAACTTTTGTTGTTTTGGAGCGAGACGCTAAAGCCGCGTCCTGCTTCCTTCCACCAATGAACTCGCTCCTCAGTCCCGCGCGCGTCCGAGACAGCTGAAATATCGCGTGTGAGCTTGCGAGAAAATTTGCCCTTCACAATATAGGATTAAAAAAATCACATTTTTAATTTATTTTTCCAATACAATTTAGTTTAATGGTCTAAAAGACTATAATAGGATGTAGATATCCACGGTATTATAGGTGCTGACCCCTTTAAAAAAATTTAAACATTAAATTTTTTTTGCATACATCTTGTAATCAACTTGTGTCGTGATCATAAATACCAAATATTTGTATTGCAGAAAGCATGTCAAGGCTGAAATTGTCAGTTGAGGAGAAAAGGCGGAAGCATTGAGAGCACAAAGTAGAGCAAAATACAACTAATCTCCTAGTAAGCAGCAGGAGCAGTGCCTTCTTACACGTATTGGAGTAATTGTGAAACTAATGGGAAAGGCATCACCAGTCCAATCAAGAACACGAGAGATCTACAACACAGCCCCTGATGTGATGGACTTCATAGATCGTGAGCATGCCCGATGTCTATTGCTGACCTAAGTTCTATTTTAACATCACAATAGTATGCAGACATAGTTCACTGCACTAACACACGCACATACACACGTACTAAACATCCAGATACACCCAAACACACGCACTCTCACCCATACACACCCCACACGGTTTCTCACTTGCCATATACACCCAAACACACAGGAGAGGTGGAAGTGAAGGAGAGAAAGATGAAGAAAAGAAAGCAAGAACAGAAGGACCCATGTTTTCCATCATTCTAATTTTGATAATTATAGAGAATGTTGTATTCAGTTCATAAATTTGTAAAATTGTCAAAATATGAAATATTCAGTTAGTTTATTGTCAACTCCATCAAAGTACAACCATTTTTGTTTGTTAAATAGTAGTTCATACACATTTTTGTCAACACCATCAGTTCTTGGTCAACACCGTCAGATGTATGTTTTTTTACTTTTTAAAAGAAAATGTTTATTATTACTTCACTTTCTGGTCTTCATGTAATAAAGACACATCTGATCTACTGCCTCTTATGTCTTACTTATTTAAAGAATTGATTTTTAGTATGTTAAAATCAAAGGTGGAGTTTTGAAAATGGGGATTTTTAGAGATCCAAGTTTTCTTAAAAGTGTAAAATTCCAATTACAACTTATATCTTGAATGTTATTACATATATGTGTAACTAAACCCTATTACAATATAGTTTAGAACTTTAGATTCTTGTTGGACTGCAAGAATTAAAAATGCATTCTTTTTAGTGAGTCTGACGGAGTTGACATAAATCGAGTTCTAACTCGAAAAAGTGAATTTATTAAAAATAAGTTTTTTATTTAGAACCTGCACCTTTACATGGTTATATAGCTTAGACTTTTCTCTACACAAATAGATAATTAAAATGAATATAGTATATATTTAAAAAAAAAAAGATTTTAAAACCTGTTTTGTCCCAACTCTCAAGAATGAGTGCATTAATTATAAATATATAATAAATAAAAATGCCTGTGGGACATTTGAGACATGCCATTAAACAGAACTTGGTCCATTCTCCAACATTTCTGAACTTATTTGTTCAAACAAATAAATAAACTAAGTGCTGGAACTGTGGCATAAATGTTTGACTCTAAAGCTACTCCAAAGATATTAAAAGGTAATATATAAACCCATTATGGATTTTTAAATTGAAGGCAATTTTTGTTTGATCATGTTTATTGTAATAGAACAAATTAGCTATTTTTCTTACCTAAATTAAAACAAGTGTTCCAACAGTACCCTGTCTGAAATATTTTACCATATTTTCTGTGAAGGAGTATGCTTTTAAATTGATCTATTTTATCAGTAAATGACTTCCAAAATTTATGAATTGTCGAAATGGAAAAAATCGTGATAAAATCGAGATCGTGATTTTGCAAAAAATAAATCGTGATATTATTTTTTTCCATATCGCCCACCCCTAGTTTCTACCAATATTACGTTATTTATATGGAGCGTAGCAGGGATTCTTTTGAGCGGAGAGGCAGAGAGCAGCAGGCAGCTGCGCACGGCCACAGTAACATTTTCAAAGTCACGCCACCAAAAATATAATTAACACGCGATTGTTAATGTCCACTAATATTATGTGGAACTTTCTGTCTTTTATTTGTGTCTGACGCGATCCACTGCTGCGGAGCTCTGTGCTCCGGTGAATTTACCTCGTGGCTGCGCGCCGTGCACTCTGCTATTTTTCAGCCGGTAGTTCCCTTTGATGTGCTTATAGCTCAAAACACACGAGGTGAGAAAACTAAGAAGCAGGCAGCAGATTTTCTGGAGGACTGAGAGGAGATGTGTCACATCCACACCCTGACTCCATCTCCCATCATGCCCCGCACATCTACGTCATCCTTAAAAGCCGGAAGCACACACCACCTCGCCACTCACTCATCATTTCTACATGTCTGGGATCCAGAGTTCTAATAATTTTATGCACTTGCTCTACAGTAAACGGAACAAAGTTAAAAGAAGCACCAGGGATAATTTGGGAGTCTGTGCAGGGGGACGTAGGTGTTCCAGTAGGAGTAGACACTGAACCAGATGAGATAAAATGCTTGTTAAAACAGTTTAAAACTTCAGTTTTATCATGCACTGGGACAGAGTCGTTTAGGACACATTTTGGAAGAGCATGAGAGGTTAAGTTGACAGATAAAGACTTAATCACTTTCCAAAATTTCTGTGGATTATTTAGGTTCTCAGTTGTGATAGATAAGTACCCAGATAGCAAAATTCAATTGAATCAACGTTTAAATATGGTTTGGCAGAAACGTTGAAATTGCATTGAATCCTGACGTTGAATGGATATGGAAAATGTCCCCTAGGCTTAGCGTTGAATCAACATTGGATTTTCAACCTTACTGACGTTAAATCAACAGTGATTCCACCATCATCTAAATGTGAATTCATGTTTAAATTTCAGTTGATTTTATGTTGAATCAACATTGGATTTTCAACCATACCAACGCTAAATCAACAGTGATTCAACCATCATCTAAATGTGAATTTTCTGTTGATTTTATGCTGAATCAACATTGAATTTTCACCCATACAGATGTTAAATCAACAGTGATTCAACCATCACCTAAATGTGAATTTACATTTAAATTTCAGTTGATTTTATGTT
Source organism: Aphyosemion australe (assembly GCA_006937985.1). Lineage (NCBI taxonomy): Eukaryota > Metazoa > Chordata > Actinopteri > Cyprinodontiformes > Nothobranchiidae > Aphyosemion > Aphyosemion australe. Next base: position 538,385 of record SSNS01000378.1, read on the forward strand.
GAAAAAATGTTACTGAATCAATAATGTTTCAACCATTATCTAAATGCAAATTAAAATGTTAATTTAGCTATTACTAAATGGTTTAATTTAGGTTTATTCCATTACCTTTTTAAAAACATTTTTAAAAACTGAGATAATCATAAAAAAAACATAAAAGATAACCACTTATGCTCCTGAACATTTCTTTGAATACACATGTGAGTGTCCTATAATTTTCAAATGAACTCAAACAAACAGATAAAAGTGTAAAATAGTGAAGAATCAAAGTTAAATAAAATGCTACAGAAATAAAGCAGTCAATTATTTTAACAGAAAATTATTTATTAGTTTATCACAATTAAGTTTAACAGGTAATAGTAGGTAGGTTAGGTAATTACCAGAACCAAACAGAAATCCTTTGCAGTTAACGCCGTAATAGGACTACAACCAGAACTCCACCACCATGACCCAAGAAGAGGACACTGTGGGAGAGAAGCAGAGACAACACTTATGTCAGCACTCACAATGAAACTTTTTGCAGAGCAGACAGTAATTACAACCCCACTTCCAACAAAGTTGGGACGCTTGGTGAAATGTCAATAACAGACATGAAAACGGGTCAAGGGTGAAAAAGGTGAGAAAACCCAGCCGAATTTCACTGAAAGGTGAGGGATTTTCATGTCTGCAATAAAAACAAAATACTAATTTTCAAATCATGCAAGCCATATATTTGATAGAGAATAGTGCAACATTTCAACTGTGTAAACTGGGGAAGTTACTGCTTTGGGGGGTGAACATACACTCATTTGATACCTGCAACATGCCTCAAACAGTTGGGATAGGGCCAATAAAATGCTGTAAAAGCTGAACACTAGACTAACATGGACTATTATCAAATATGGTTCTTGCATTATTTGAGAATTATAGTTTTTATTATTTTTTTAAGTTCACACAAAATCCTAACTTTCTTGGAATTGGGGTTGTACTACTAAACAATTACTAATTATACAAACAGCAATTTAGAAATACCAAATTCACCTACATTTAGTCGTTATTTTGCCTCCTGCATGCCACAGGGTGTAACGTAGCCAACTTTTCACAGCGTCGCTGAAGAACTGTTGTGTCGTTTTTCAGTCGTACTGCCGACCAGCAGCTGAAAGACATAATGTAAAAGTTGTATGACATAATTTCATCACTAGAAACAGCATTTCAAGGGTTATGTTTCCTTTACATTCCTTAGATTTTTTACACACAGACTGTTCGTCAAAAAGGTCACAAGTAGAGATGCTCCGATCACATTTTTTGCTCTCAATCTGAGTCAGAGTTGTTTGATTTTGAGTATCTGCCGATACAGAGTCCTGATCCGATCCTTCAGCAAAACATTAAAATATGAAGAAAAAAGGAAAACACATCCAAGTTGTCCTTTAAAGAGTGAGTAATGCCTAAATCAACTTTGCTGATAACCTGTATAGGTGAATGTCTAATAGTACTGTAGACATGTGTAGTCATTATTTTGGCCTTTTAGTGAATCTTATTTAAAATCTAAAAATTCAGCCTAAAACCGTAATTATTTCTCCATCCTCAGGTTAAAACTCTGCTCTACGTTGATTTTGAACCAGCCACAGATGATGGCTAAGGTGTGAGGGGTGACGTCTGTCCCATACTACTCCAGCCGAGTCTCGGCCGCACCTCCAGCTGGCTCGGCCACTCACCTGCTGATATGAAATTATACGACTTGAAAAAATGTTCTAACAGGAAATGTGGGTGAAGTAAGACTCCACCCATGGTGTGACTCACCCTTTAAGTTTCACTTTCACTTGTTCAGTACATTAATTTAAATATAATCTGTTTAAAAGTAGTGTCGTTGCTCAAATTTCAAATTATTTACTTCCTCAATATGTGGCTGTGTGCGATGTGTGTTCCAGTGATGCGGCAGGCACTTTTCCTTCCTGTAACTACCACGAGCGGCTCGGGTGTTACAGAAGCCTGAGAAACCTGGGAGTTTTGTTGTACATCTGCAATTTGTCTTAGTTTATTAGCGTACCTTTCCAAGTTACCAATGTGAACTGGGACTATTAGTGGCAAACTGGGACTTAATGGAGATAGTGCTTTGCTTTGGTGATGCCTGAAGGGAAAAGTCAAAAGAGAAAGTATTTTTTTTTGAAGGCTGTGTTTCATGCAGCTATGTCTTTTCCACCATGTTAAATACCCAGTTTGCACACATTACAAGTGGCTGTTGTTCAGCCTTTGCCATCCAATTTAAAATACCACCAAACAGACAATTTAGCTCTCCTGTGGAGACACGTTAGCTCTGCGTTAGCCTGCTAGCTAACAGCTACATGTTATGGTGTCTGAATCCCTGCCTGCTGTAAATTGTGTGACGTTACTGTGTTGGTTTTGTCCAAGAAACAAAGAATATTGTTGTAGAAGAACTTGTTTAAATTAAAACTAAGCCATTGCTATTCTGTTTGAAAATCTCTATTACACAATGAATTTAAAAAGGCATATTTGTTGTTGTTTTTTTCATGTGATCGGGCTCGATTTCCGATCACATGATCAGATCGGAACATCTCAAGTCAGTAGCAATTTTCTAATCATACAGGTGGAATTAGTGTCTCCCACTAAAGCCAAGTGGGCAATTTCATGAGATGAGAGGAAAAATGGCTTTAAATTCATGCCAGTTTGTATGTTCACATAACCAAATAGGGACACCACAGTGGTTTCATATACAGAACGGCTTTTTTCTGCAGTCGTTTGTCAACTTACCATCTTTTGACAGACTGGCTTATTTTCCAGCAAGGATTCAGCCTCATCGGTTGGATGGGGAACATCAGTTGGTTCGTGGCTAGCATAGTCCTTCACCACCAGCTGGAGTACTTTTAGCATCTGTCATTTCACACGTCTCTTGATACTTCTTTTACAACCATCAGTACTTGGCCAAGCATCTCAATCACCTTTGGAGAATGTAAACAAATTGTCGTGAGACAAAAATATGCAAAATACTTCCATAGTGAAGTGTTTAGTAGTAAGTCTGACAATGCATGGCAACCTAGTATAACAAACGTTTCTAATAGACCTACCTTTCAAAATCTGTCTTTTGCCACCATGCATGGTCACATCTACAAAAACAATGTATGTTAATGTTTACTAATGTTGCTAACACAAACAGAAAGTGCCAACCAACCTGAAAATATATTTGCTAACAATCACTCTTGAGCAGTACTTTTTATCAGAAATTAAAGCTCTTCCCTCACACATGCACACACGCACACACACCTACTTATTTGACATCGGGCATAAAAAAATAAATAAATAAATAAAATATATTTTACATCTTATTAGTAACTTGTAGTTATTGACCTAGAGGACAGTACTGCATACCATTTTCTGCAGGTTGTGGGCCATAAAAGGGTGTTGCCTGGAACTATATGGTGATGATGTACCTGCAAAAACAAAGAAATGAATTTATATTTTTGGAAACACCAACATCCTTTCTGAAACACATTGGAAAAGTACAAGTCATTGAAATTATTATACTTCTATTGTTATTTGGTTTTCCCATAGGCACATTTTATATAAATATATGGTTAAAAAAGATAATAAAATAAATAAATAAATAAGTCTGTTGGTACAGGGTGGTTAATATAAAGTTTTTTGTAGTATAGAATGAAAAGGCAACGGAACAGAAAAAGATAACAAAATAGGTGTACATCTAGTCACACACACACCCCAGCGTCCCCCTATGGACAAAACTCATCCATACGTCTGTTTTCTTCCCTGTCCTATTTGTAGATGGCATTGTAACATGTAGGCTACATAAAACAGCCAGCAGCTGTGCCATTTTCATTTAAGATGTCATCAAATGTATTTATTTTTAGCTTTTTCCTTTACCACCTTGTCTCTGTCTTGCTACACACACAAGCATGAGGAGTACTTTTCACTGCATCTTGGCGCTTGGCTTTTTTCTGGTATCAGTATCGGTGCATCCCTACTATTAACCAATGTGGTTGGCATTAATGTTAATAAAACATGACACGTGAGGTAAATTTGTAAAATTAATTCAAACAAAGCAGTGGCACTTACTCCACATAATGTGAACGAGTCTGCGTTCAAGTTATATCAAACTGTTCACAGAAAAATGAACATGTTTTAGCTAGCGCTAGCTGCTAACTAGCTCTAAGTCGACTAGCTTCTGATATAGATGCAGATTTAGTCCTACAGAGAAGTCACACAGATAGAGCTACAATTTTACAGCTACCATTTAACAATCTAGTGCACAATCAACCGCAGATAATTTATTTTTTACCATAATTCAGTTCAAACTTACCACAACAAACAAGAAGGCCAGCCAGGTCAGGCTAGAAAAAGGAGTCAAAATGGCGCTGGGTAACTGTGGTTCTGGAATGTACCATTCTACAGCCCACACGGGTGACTGAAGTGTTTTTCTCTTACTTTTTTCTTACATGATTATGTACATCATTCTTCATGCTTATGATGCAAATAACATATTTTACACATGAAATGCTTACAATGGATAAAAATATCACAATTAGTTGTCCACAGCTCTATTTGTTTTAAATATAGGAAACCCCCCTCCCATCTAATGGTCTCACCCTGAGCGGTTTCCCGCTCTCCTCCTATGCACCTGCATGTATGTAACCAATACTCAACATTGATTTAATGTTTGTTGTTCAACCATTTAAATCAAACCATAATACAATGTTGAATCAATTCCTTTTTCCAACTATTTTTCAACCTTAACTATAAATCAACCAATTTGACCAAAATTCAACATTGAAATAACATTTTTTTGCTATCTGGGTAATAGTCTGACTTGGCCTTTTTGATGAGAATAGTACATTTATTTCTTAGTTGCCTAAAGATAGCCCAATCAGAGGGGAGGTTTCCTTTTCTGGCTTTGGCCCATGCCACATTACGCTGATGGATAATATTTGACAGCTCGGGGGTGAACCAGGGATTTTCTCGTCCTTTGATTCTGAGTTTCCTGAAGGGGGCGTGCTTATTTACAATTTCCATGAAAGTGTCATTGAAGAATGCCCATGCTAGTTCGACATCTGGTAACAAACAGTGGCGGCCGGTGACTTTTTTTTTGGGTGGGGCGCTAACCACATATCACCACTAGGGGACGCAAAATTACCATTGATTCTTAAGCATCAGCGTCACACAACTGACGGTCACAGTAGCGCTTCCGGCAACAAAGTTATTCAAAAGGTTTTCGAATATATTAAGCATGTTTTTGACAAAAACATTCATCCATTCACCCATATATTACACAAACTGCACACACGCTTAAGGGGAGTAGGCTAAATCTAATCAATAGAATCCACTTTCTACAAACAGAACACCCATAAGCTGTAAATAAACATGAGGCCGTAAAATAGACGCTACACGTATCCAGAAAAACACACAGTGACACAACGCAAGATATTCACAGAAGCAGCCGGCGTTTAGATTAAAGCCCAGACTCACAAACAAGAAGTACCACTTAGTTCAAACCGTATGGAGCGGTGCTAGCCGCTAACGAGGCAGCATGCT
>SSNS01000378.1:543948-557274 GCA_006937985.1 Aphyosemion australe
ACGCTTCGCTCCAGCAGCACCTCCCGTTCTCATGCTTTCTTCTATTTTCAATTCCAAAACTTGACAGGATGTCCAGACAGACCCCTGAATCCCTCTGTCAGCGCTTGTCATCAGAACGTCCTGACACGACGCTCACCTCCGCTGATCAGTGACGTAGGAGGCGGATTTAATGCGACATGACCAGTCAGACTAGTCGCTTTCAAAAACTTTGCATATGTGTCAGAATCAGTACTACATAGAGTGCGCGGTGTGGATACACCATCATCTTTATTAACTATTTAAATCTCCTATACGTTTAATTAGGGTAACAAACAAACAAACAGGATGACATAAAGGCGTTGACTGCTCACAGACCAGAGTTTTTCTTTTTTTAATGACTGTAATGTGTTTCCAAAAGATGAACAACAATGTATGGCTCAGTCAGTGTTTATGTCCTGAAAATCAGTTTGTCAATAAAGCTGTTCTAACTAGAGGTTCTAGTCTGGATAACTAGCAGGTTTACAAAAATATATGAACAAAAACACATTTTGATTAAATAAAAGTGCATTAAAAACATGTTATGATAGAAGTACAATAGTAATTCAGTTCATTTTTCTTATATACAGCACTGATTCACAAAAGATGTCATCTCAAAGCACTTTACAGGAAAATTTATGTTTTTATTGGTAAATTTAGTCTAAATTAAATTTTTGTTTGGTACCGAAATTGGTACCGAGAACCGTGGATTTTCACTGGTACCAGTACCGAATACTGAAATTTTGGTACCGTGACAACACTAGTACACTGCATTATTTATTACCTCATTCACAGTTTAAAATATCTTTGATACATTTAAAGGAATATTCCACCCAAAATTTAAGTTTTGCTAGTACCTGCCATTCACTTCCATTGTTTATGCTAAGCTAAAGCTAAACTAAAGCAGACAAACTGCTGCCAGATAAGGAGAATTACTGCGCTGGTTACAAAATGCTTTTCCCCCACTTATCTAACTCTGGGAAATATCTCAACAGACAAAATTTCAAGTTTGGGTGGAATATCCCTTTAAAATATACACTAAGATAAATAATATGAATGTCACAATAAGTGAAAAAGTGAAACTGATGTGAAGCAGAAGTCTTTGAGGCAGTCTGCTGTTGTTTTTATTATTATTCATTTTTCATTCGTTTCTCTGTGGTGTCCCAGCGTTGACGACATGTTTTTATTAATATATGAAAGTTCAGCTGAACAAATGCGACATTTAACCTGCAGAAAATATGAATGATTTAAAAAGAATCATACAGAAACTAAATTCTGATCAAGCCGAAACTGAGAGGAACAGGATGAAACAAGGACATAAAAACAAATGATTTGCCAATATAAGAACAAAATGATCCTCACGGGCCACCTTCCGTTTTCTTTCTGGCTCCATGATGTAACAGTGGAATCATGTTGCCTCATCCCGTTGACAGATGGAGACGCTCATCCATTTAAACACAGTTCGGCGCTTCAGTGACGGGCGAAACAGCAGCCGTTTCGGTCACCAGTGTTGTTTTTGGCGGGCATTTTAGTTTTAGTCTTAGTCGTCGTGACGGAAATGCATTTTAGTCTTAGTCAGTTTTAGTCGACTAAAACTCAAAAAGGTTTTAGTCAGTTTTAGTTGGCTAAAATTGTAAAATGTTTTAGTTGACGAAGATTTTTGGTTTTAGGTTTACAAAAAATGAANAGTCATTGGGCTCCGTCTAATTCCCGGAATGGTGCGGTGGGCTCCGTCTAATTCCCGGAGCGGTGCGCAGTGGGCTCCGTCTAATTTCTGGAACGCTCTTCAAACCCAACATAATCCAGTTCAAACTCCATCAAGTTGGTGGAGGCACACGTAAAAAACACTAAACTACTATCTCTAACAGCCAGGCTACTAAAACTAAGTAATTATAATACTAGAAGCTATGCTAGGACTCTGACTCAATGCTAATGCTAAACAATAGCTAAACTACAGCAGAAACACTCACTTGAGGCTAACTCCGAGTCCCAACTGCTACAAGGCGTGGCTGAGACCTTGATGCTTTTATAACCTACAGCCGCAGCGCTGCTACGTGCTAGTGCACGGCTACGTTGCACGGTACAGTCTCAGCCATTGGACAAGACGGATTCAAATTTCTTTTGCAAACCGCTGCTGGATAGTTTTGAGCTGAAGAGGGCGCTCCACTGACGTTTTTAGGCTGAATTTTGAGTTTTTGAAGAAAATGCACAAAAATGCAAAAATAATGACTACACATGTCTAAAACACTATTAGACACTCATTTATACAGGTTATCAGCAAAAAAAAGTTGATTTTGGTGTTACTTGCTCTTTAAAAGCCGGAAGCACACACCACCTCGCCACTCACTCATCATTTCTACATGTCTGGGATCCAGAGTTCTAATAATTTTATGCACTTGCTCTACAGTAAACGGAACAAAGTTAAAAGAAGCACCAGGGATAATTTGGGAGTCTGTGCAGGGGGACGTAGGTGTTCCAGTAGGAGTAGACACTGAACCAGATGAGATAAAATGCTTGTTAAAACAGTTTAAAACTTCAGTTTTATCATGCACTGGGACAGAGTCGTTTAGGACACATTTTGGAAGAGCATGAGAGGTTAAGTTGACAGATAAAGACTTAATCACTTTCCAAAATTTCTGTGGATTATTTAGGTTCTCAGTTGTGATAGATAAGTAATAGTCTGACTTGGCCTTTTTGATGAGAATAGTACATTTATTTCTTAGTTGCCTAAAGATAGCCCAATCAGAGGGGAGGTTTCCTTTTCTGGCTTTGGCCCATGCCACATTACGCTGATGGATAATATTTGACAGCTCGGGGGTGAACCAGGGATTTTCTCGTCCTTTGATTCTGAGTTTCCTGAAGGGGGCGTGCTTATTTACAATTTCCATGAAAGTGTCATTGAAGAATGCCCATGCTAGTTCGACATCTGGTAACAAACAGTGGCGGCCGGTGACTTTTTTTTTGGGTGGGGCGCTAACCACATATCACCACTAGGGGACGCAAAATTACCATTGATTCTTAAGCATCAGCGTCACACAACTGACGGTCACAGTAGCGCTTCCGGCAACAAAGTTATTCAAAAGGTTTTCGAATATATTAAGCATGTTTTTGACAAAAACATTCATCCATTCACCCATATATTACACAAACTGCACACACGCTTAAGGGGAGTAGGCTAAATCTAATCAATAGAATCCACTTTCTACAAACAGAACACCCATAAGCTGTAAATAAACATGAGGCCGTAAAATAGACGCTACACGTATCCAGAAAAACACACAGTGACACAACGCAAGATATTCACAGAAGCAGCTGGCGTTTAGATTAAAGCCCAGACTCACAAACAAGAAGTACCACTTAGTTCAAACCGTATGGAGCGGTGCTAGCCGCTAACGAGGCAGCATGCTGTTTCCTGAAGCCAAAAGCTAAAATGAGGCTTACCTGCAGGTTATGGCCATAATCCGTGTGGTGTAGTAAAAATAATCCACTCGGTTCGTGAAATTCTACATCCCAACGTAAAAGCTTAGTTGATCAGACTGTTTGCTGGCATTGTTTTGCCAAAGACTATATAAGAGTTTGCCCGCCCGCATTCATCATTTTCCTGTTTACGTGGATTCTCTCCCTGTGATTGGTTAACACGAAAGCCAGCCAGCTGAAAAAAACTCAACAACAAACAATTCGATTGGCTCAGGTTTCACACATTGGAACCTACTAGTAGCGTTTGCTACATCAGGTTTTGAAGCAATTAACTTTATTTGTCACTGATGATTTCACAATAATAGAAAAGATGGCTAAAAGGTTGGACAACAAAAAAATATTCAGTGGAAGTAGTGTGTTGCTGCCGTGACAAATTGGCACAGATGGAGCCACACTGTGCCAGCCTGTGGAAAGTTTTCCCCTCAGGGCGGGGTGAACAACCTGACCAATCAGCGATCTCCTCCCCCTGGTCTGAGCAGAATTCACCCTGTGAGGCGGCGACGATCGCTAAAAGATGCGACCAACCGCTCTCCTATTCTTTCTCGTTGCGGACGGTTTGGGGACCCACTACACATGCGCCAGTTAGCCCATACTAAGTCAATGGTAAAGATTGCTGCGCCCGCGAGAGGACACGTGACAAGTACGTCGACGATTCGGCCGTGTTAAAAGTAAAAAAAAACATTATTAAACACAGATTACACACAGCACTTAGTCCATATGGTGTGTATAGATCGTTTAGTTCACTTTTTATGTTTTTTTAAATATATTTTGTGATTCCTATCTTCTTCTTCTCCTTCCTGTGAGTGGTGGGGTGGCGCCCTAGCGCCCTCTATGGACGAGCCGCCACTGGTAACAAATCTATTTGCCTCCAATTAACCAAGGACAAATCCAAATTGTTTAAAATTTCTCTTGCAGATGATGCGTGATTTGAATTTAGGCATTTTAGTGCTCCTGCAAGTGGCAACAACACAATGGTCACTCAAGTCATTGCAGAAAACACCTAATGATGAAAATTTATGAGGGACATTTGTTAAAATTAAATCAATCAAGGTGGACTTATCAGGATTCTTAAGATTAGGTTTTGTGGGTTGGTTGACCAACTGGCTGGCTTATTCAAGCCAACCAGCTCTTCATCCGAGCCACCCGGCTCCTCACTCGAGCCTTCCAGCTTCCGGAGCGTCTCCTGTTTCTACCGGAGCGTCCCGACTCACCAGGCTTCCTGCCTACCTCCAAAGCTATTTTGTGACAGGATGACTGAGTCTTTCGACCCAGCTGAGTTTCGGGCGCATTCGCGCGCTGAGCTCACCCATCTCCACGACCTAGTCGATCGGCTAGTCACCAAGGTGGACGCCATGTCCACCGTTATGATGCAACTGTCTGCCTCCGTGACCACTCTTCAGAGGGAGAGACAGGAATCATCCGGGGAATTACAGTTTGGAATTACAGTTTGGCCTTCCAGAACGATGGAACGGGGTGGACGGCAGCCCTGACGGTCTACTGGCGACACTGGACATGTTGTTTGAATGCCAGCCAGACAAATACGCCACCGCTCGGACCCGTGTGGCCCTGTTGGTCTCCCTGCTGTCCGGGAGGGCTCTGGAATGGGCTGCAGCGCTATATAACAACAAGGCCCCAGCCTGCCAGAATTATGCCACCTCCGTAGAGGAACTGCGGAAGACCTTCGTTCCTCCAAGCAGTGACACTGGGGCTGAGGCCCGGCTGCTCAAACTCCGTCAGGGGGACCGGCGGTTGCACAGCTACGTGTCAGAGTTCAGGACCATCGTGGCCAAGATCCCATGGGGAGACGCTGCCTTCAAATCCGTGTTCACGGAGGGACTGGCCAGCTACGTTAGAGACGAGATGGTGGGACGCCAACAGCCCCCCACTCTGGACGAAATGGTTGACCTAGCCCTCCAGATCGATCAACAGGTCCAGACCCGACCAGCGACCCGAGGACTCACGACAGCTGCTCAACCCACCGGTCCAGCCTCTCCACCTGCCCCAACACCAAGAGAGGAACCTATGCAGCTGGGCTCCCTACCCCCTGCTGAGAAGGCACGACGCCGCACACCGCCGCCCCTTTCAACCGGTTCTTCCTGCCCATCGCCCTGCACCTCTCGTCCGGATCCATTGAGCTCAGGGCCTTGTTGGACTCCGGGGCCTCGAACAACTTCATGGACCGAGACCATGCCAACCGGCTCCTCATTCCCCCGACTAAACTGGACCGGGTGGTCCCAGTCACATCTGTCGATGGACGACCTCTGGAGCCTTTTCCCATCCCCCACTGCATGCCCCCCCTTTGTATGAGTGTGGGCCAACATCAGGAAACCATCCGTTTCCTCCTCATCGTTGCCCCTACCACTCCACTCATTCTGGGCCTGCCATGGCTGTCTCTCCATGACCCCAACATCTCCTGGTCTACAGGCCGCCTGCTTGGATGGGGACCAAAATGCTCCCTTCACCGATCGCTGCCATACACACCCCAGGCTACGCCACCAGATTCCATCTTGGAAGCCATTCCTCCACCCTATCGGGACCTGGTGGCCGTGTTTGATAAAGGACGGGCTGGTGCTCTACCGCCCCGACGGCCGTACGACATGGAAATACGGCTCCAACCTGGCGCTATCCCTCCCCGAGGCCGCTTGTTCTCCCTCTCGCCAGCAGAGACCAGGGTGATGGACGATTACATCACGGAGAACCTCCGCCAAGGTCTTATCCGCCCCTTGATGTCGCCGGGAGCCGCCAGTTTTTTCTTTGTCAAAAAGAAGGACAGGGGCCTGCGTCCCTGCATTGACTACCGCGGTCTCAACCAGGTTACCGTCAAAGACCGTCACCCTCTTCCTCTCATGGACACTGCTCTCAATTCCCTCACCCGAGCCACTGTCTTCACCAAATTGGATCTCCGCAATGCTTACCACCTGGTGCGCATCAAGGAGTGGGAGGAGTGGAAGACCGCCTTTATCACGCCCACTGGACACTGGGAAGATCTAGTCATGCCCTTCGGACTCTGCAATAGCCCAGCCTTGTTCCAACGGCTCATCAACGACGTTCTGCGGGACATGTGTTTTTGCCTACCTTGATGATATCCTCATCTACTCCCCCACCATGGAAGACCACCTACACCACGTCCGAGCAGTTCTTACCCGACCCCTAGAGAACAACCTGTAATGCAAACTGGAAAAGTGCACGTTCCATCAGCCCTCAATCTCCTTCCTGGGGTTCGTCATCACCACCAACGGCCTCTCCATGGATCCCCAGATAGTCGAAGCAGAAAGTCTGGGCCTCCCTCCTTAGGCTGCTGCCCCCGCGACCCGACTCCGGATAAGCGGAGAAGAATGGATGGATGAAATAAAAGTTTATATATGTATGTGACAGTAGCAGAATGAATTATGGCTTACACAGCCCCTCATATGGTGGAGTTGCTAATGCTAACAGTTAACTTCAGACGACAGGATTTGGAGTCTTATTTCCTGATATTTGGACATCTCTCCTCTAATTGGCTAACAGCAACACGACTCTAACACTGACTCTGTTTGCTCTGCAATGTTGATGTTTTATCTCCACAAATAACACAAGCCTGGAGGAGTTCTGCTGTGTGGTGGAGTTGCTAATGCTAACGATTAGCTTCTACTAGCCGAGACGTTCTCTGCTGTTTCCTGGACGCTAAACCAACAACAGCCTTCCCCGTCGTGAGTCAAGATGGGTGAGTCCATGAATGTTAAGTGACAGTGACGTAGATGTGTCAGGATTTTCTAATCCTAGAGTTTCACCGTCTATTTTCTATCAGAAGCTAATGCAGGAGATAGGTGTAGGAGACTATTTTCATGTTCAGCCTGCATGAAAAACTCATTAGAATCAGAAATAATATTTAAAAAATTGTTTTTCAGTGAAGTTGACCTTTAAAGGTGGGAATCCTTTTACGCTGTAATTATTTAAATGTGAAACCAAAACAGTAAAATTCTGCTGCCTCTAAAACGTTTTGCTGAAGCCTGAGAAACTTGAGTGAAGTTAAAAGGTGACATTAGAGGGCTCAGCTCGGCTGCAGAGATAAACTCATCAGAGTTGAACATCAATATGATTTCAGCATCTTGATAATGATTTAGATATTTGGATTAGCGTCAGCCATTAAAATAACCCATTAAAAGATAAGTGTGGGGCTTCTGAGGCTCTCACTGAGCCTGATTACCTTTAAGAGCTCTAAATGGATTGAAACTTATTAAAGTTTTTAATCATAAAGTAGCTCATAAGGACAATTATCACTCTCTTCACTCTGCTGCTGCTGCAGATAACATCCCTCTTCTCGTGTGATTGACGGATGAATCCAGTTGGCATAGCGATGAGGATGATGCTGTCAGGAGGCGGCTCTGCTCAGCTGAAGTCGTCCTGTTGCCACATCCTGACACTTCTAAGACTCTTTGTTGAATTGTGATCCCCCTGATGGATTGCGACAGCATCTGTGCTTTCATTTTCAATTTTACCTTTTCTAAAGCTCCATATGGAGACTGTCTGAAGTCATTTTGTGTGCAGACCTTTCAGCTCGTCACGCTGCTGCAGCGCTGCGGCGGTGCTCCTTACACCTGGCTGTTTCGATGCAGATCATCCAGCTAAAAGCCACTTTTCCCGTCCTCCAGGATGACTCACAGATTCTGTTTGGATCCATAACAAATGTAATACTTTAGTTTTTAATACGGGACTTAAACGGACCACATTATGAGGAAACCTTGTTTTTTTTAGACATGGTGGTGCTCCTGAACATTCCAGTTTATCAGTTTTTTTCATATTGTTCGTTTAACCTTGTAACAATGGAGACAAGTGTTTTTTAGGTTTTTCCTTCTTTAAAGGCATACTATGCAACTTTTTTATACTTTTAACTCATGTTCTTGAGCCAGTTTGTGCTAAAATGACCCTTTACAGGGTTGATGAAATGTCACTCAGACCCCCACCGCCCTCTGTGGCCAGAATACCGCACTTGCAACTTCAAAGTGGCGGTCCGGTCCCTGCTGAACTACCTGGCGCTGCAGTCTGCTTCCAGCATGTTTTAGATCATGAACACAGCTGATTTGTTTGATTTAGTGATGAACCGCTCCTGTAGACACTAATGAAGGCTGAGGAGACATTTCAGCAGTTAGATTAAGGTGTTAAAAAGACGAACGCACAGCGAGGAGATACGTTTAACTTTCGCTTTCAATAATGAACACTAGGGGGTGCTAAAAGCAAGCAAAACTGCCAAGCGTGCCTTTAAAGCACCCCCTAGTGTTCATTATTAATTATTTGTAGTCAAAGCAAAAGTGAAACTTATCTCCTCACTGTGCATTCATCTTTCTAACACCTTAAAGGTATTGCGGACGTTCTTTCCTTCTGGGTGGGTCACCTAAACCACTGGTCCGCATAACTGTCAATTTCTGGTGAAGCCAATCTTGGGTTAGTTTTAACTTCCTGCGCATGCCCACTCTGTGCACCCCTGCACTCTCACGGAAACCCGGAAGAGGCAAACGCGGTCCGGTCCGCTCCCGACAGACGCCGCTGTCGCCGGTTTTCTGCTCGAGAGGTAAGCTAACGTTCGGCATGCTATTTTGACGGCCTCACGATTACGCGTTACAGCCGGCAGCTGCTTGTACACAGGCGCTAGTTGAGTGTTGCACAACGTAGAGAGGGCTGTTCTTTCCTGAAATTCAGAAACATCGTCTGCTATACCTTTAATCCAACTGCTGAAATGTCTGCTCAGCCTTCATTGGTGTCTACAGGAGCGGTTCATCACTAAATCAAACACATCAGCTATGTTCATGATCTAAAACATGCAGGAAGCATGCTGGAAGCAGACTGCAGCACCAGGCATGTCCAAAAGAGACTGGACAGCCACTCTGAAGTTACAAGTGCGGTATTCTGGCCACAGAGAGCGGTGAAGTCTAAGTAACGTGGTCATTTTAGCAAATACTGGCTCAAGAAAATTATTTAAAATATGAAAGGTTGCATAGTATGGCTTTAATGTAGAAAAATGACAGAAATCTGAATAAAACTATAAATGTTAGTGATGTTGCCACGTCTACTCTGATCGGGCCTAAGCCGCTTGTGCATCTTGTGATTTTTTCTTTCTAATATTTCTTGTCCCCCACCCCACCCCAAGTTGTTGATTTGTTTTTAGATGAAAACGATTTGCATGAATAAACACCGTGAGAAGAGTACAGATGCTCCGTGCGACAGAATTACACGAAAGAATAATGATGAAAGGCATCAAGCTGTAATGAGGCATCTGGAATCGCATAAAAAAGCCAACCTGGTCTTTTCCCCCACTCCCTGGGAAATTGGTGCTTGTCCTTGATGCCTTGTGCTTCTCTGAAAAGACGAGCGCTCTGATTTGGTTGCCAAATGGAGGCATTTTTTCCTCTTTTTGGATCCGATTTGATCATTTGCCGGGAAACGCTTGAAGACTTGAATGGCTCTGAAGTACAAAGGAGTCATCAGGTTCCATCCGACCACTTCAGAGTGAATAGAAACTAAATTACATCTCATCACGAGACATTTTTGCTCCACACAAACACCTGGAGACCTGCAGCAGGCTGCAGAGGGCCCGGCAGCAACAGTCGCCTGCACCGTGTGACTGAGCAGGTACATGTTTAATATTTCCTGATGGTTATTTATGGCAGCTCACACTGACGAGGCTAAAGCACCTCAAACACCTCGACTGCAGCCTGGCAAATATTAAATATCACTCTAAAGGTCAATTAAGCTTGATTTGTTCTCAGATTTGACACAAAACACGTCTGACTGGAGCTTTGGTGGGCAGTGGAATTAATTACTAAAAAGGTCTTGCAGACAAAAGTGCTGCTTGGACAGAAAATCAACCCTAAAACTTCATTAAACTGCTCCTAAAATCAGTAAAACTGCTGGAAAGTTTGGGGTTTTCGTCTCCAGAGGTCCAGTCCTGCTGGTCTGGTCACGTCATCCTGCAGCCTCAGCTCCACCAGGTCTGGACTGAGTCTCTGTTGGTATCTTGGTGGATGGCAGAGCGATGGACCAACGGATCAGGACTTATCCTGAAGTTATGACGATGCTGCTGCAGCCTGTCGTATAGAAGGAGCTGAGCCAAAAGCCAGATTCACTGATTTGCTGCTTCATCTGAACCCACATGTGGTCATCAGATGTGGATCAAGTCCAAAGGAACAAACCCAGATCTGAAGGAGTTTCCTCCATAGGGTGGAGATAAGATAAGGAGCTTTGAAAAGAGTCACTTGAGGTGGTTCCGATATCCAACTCAGAATCCTCCTCTGGAGGTTTTCCAGACACACCCCGGTGGAAGGAGACTCCAGGGAAGACCCAGAACTCTCTGGAGAGATCTGGCATATCCTTTCTGACCTGGGAATACCAGGAGAACTCCCAAGAGTGGCTGGTTGGTTAGAAATATTTGTTGAAATAATATCCCTCCAAATGAATAAAGAAAAATTACAAGACCTTTTATCTATATAAACCAAATCACATCAGATCCAGAAGCTCCAGGATTTCTGCGTCGCTCCAGTTTACCGTCTCAGCTGATTCGGTTTACGAAAGTGAAAATGTGTTTACTTTCATTTCCATTATTCACCTTTTTCCTGTAGATTTCATGCAAACGTATGCAGGGTAAGTGTTCAATCTTACATGAATAGGACAGTGGAGTAAAAGGTAACTTGAAGGAATGTGTGTTGAATTAATCTGAAAGTATGAAAAAGCTATGAGTCGGTGGGAAAACATGCACCAAAACCAGTAATCATAATAATTAAGGATGCACCAGTATCGGTACCTGGTATCGGGCCGATACCTGAAAGTGGCTTCACTGTGACTTGTCATTTCTGTTGCAGTTTTCTATATTGACCAATTACTTGACTATTAATTGATTATATTGTTTGCAGAAAACTGCACTGATTTCACTGAAAATGTTTATTTTTCACCTAATATTTTAGTTTTGTGATTTCTATTAATACATTTAAATTTTTATCTAACTCACGTATCGTTTCCAGTTGAAAGCAGAGAAGAAAATAAAACCTGTATTAAAATTCATTGCATTTTTTTGTGTGGTAGAAGTATCGGTAATCAGTATCGGCGAGTACTCAGATCCAAGCATCGGTATCGTATCGGTTTGGAAAAAAGTGGTGTCGCTGCATTAATAATTGAATCGTAGAACCCTGAATCAAATCGAATCATGAGGTATCTAAGATGGCACACCCCTGTTTACTGAAGCATCATTAAAGGGCTGTTTCATCACTAAATAAGTTGTTATCTTTAATCTAACAACAGTTTTTGCGACATCGCTCTGTGTTCATGACACAAAACGATCCTCTGATAAATCTGTCAACTCCCCCAAAACATTCCTACAGCTTTTTCACTTGAAAACTAATTTAAAGTGTGCAAAAATTAATTATTCCTGAGAGTCACCCGTGTTTCTGAGCTGATAAGAAAGACAGGGACTTGGACTGATAATTTATGTCCGTGCTCGAACGATGCTGCTGGGTCAGCGTTCCCATTTCCACTTCATCAATAGAGTGCCTCACATATTTTACAAGGTGATTTGTTCATTAAGATGAGAATGAGCTGCAGCTTTCAAGAGGGAAGTACCCACTTCACAGAGATGGAGATAAACAGAAAACCTGCTCGCAGAAGGAGGGAACACTTGAGAAAAAGCTCGGAGCAATCACCTGGTTCGGAGCTCCTTCACTGTAACTTCCATTAGACTCGATGCGACAGACGGAATATTCACTCCATTCATTTTAGAGGATCTCAGGTATATTAGCTGCTGTAGTCGTCGGGCTATGCTCCGTTATGGTTCAGTGAGGAAACTCCCAGAACCAATACCACTTCCCCTAAATGACTATAGATTCCTGGTCACTTCATCAACCCCTATTAACATGCCATGGGAATTCCTAATGGGACTTGAATTACTCCTAATAACTCTGATGCATAAGCAGATCGCTCCACTCTCAGGGCACAACAAATTAAATATTCAATATCCAGTCCTCTCCTTCAATTATCCCCCATGGGTGTCGAAAGGCCAGAGAAGAGGAGGACACTCGGTTCCCTTTTCTCTGGATCCTCCTGAATCTTCTCACAATAAACTCCAACAAACTGAGTCCATTCAAAGCCAACCCAGGTCCGTTTCCCTCCTCGGAAAACTCTGAGCAGGTGTGAACACAAAAATCCCACCAGAACCGTACTGAGCCCTGCTGGAGGAGGCGGTCTCGGTTTGTTTATGATGATCCGAGCCCAACGCCCTGCTGCAGCCAGGTTTGTGTTGCATTCTGGGATGCAGGAGGTCAAATAAACGTGTTTATAGAACAATCATCTCAACAGAAGTAGATTATAGAATTCTGTTACCTCTGCCAGATGACTGTGGAATGAATTAGTGATGAAATTAGCACTAAACACAGATCTGGGCCCTCATTCATCAAACGTTCTATATTCTTTCCTACAAATGAAGTTTTGAACGTTAATTTGAACAGCCAAACTCCTGATTTATGAGGCATGCGGTGGCCGCTCGTGCAGATTTGACTGTTGATAAATCTCACCTGTTCATACCCAGGTGCTCGTGTCCGTTTAGTCATTTACGTACAGAAACGCCCTCAATTAACCATATTTGGTCACAGCACGCCTTCACCTCACGAGGGGAATCCCTGCGTTCCTCCAAAAAACTAAAGACTTTGACAGTGAGCTGTTCTTATATTTAGGAGCATACACACAAATGTAAATACCAGTCTGGAGAAGGCGTTCTACCTATAGGTAAAATAATAGAAATATTATTAATATAAATAATTACACGCTGCTAAATAATCAATATTTAGTCTTTTTTTATTAATTTTGTGTGTGTGT
>SSNS01000378.1:568741-580376 GCA_006937985.1 Aphyosemion australe
GGAAAGGAGAAAAACCAGAATGAGGAGCACTGGAAACAATAAATACTGAGGAGGGCGTGTCGGACGCTAACGAGGAGCAGGCGTGCTAACGAGGGAGTTCCACCAGGTGTGAGGAGAAAAATCAGACACATCAAAAATGTTAAACTCACCAAATATTCACTCAAGTTAACAGATAAAATCATTAGATCACAAACTTACATTTACTGTACATGAGTAAAGAGGAAGCAGGAGGAAGTAAACATTTACAAAACTAAATTTAATTGTCAAAAACATGAAATAAACTTAGAGTCTGAGCTGCAAACAACATCTATCTCTTATTTTAACTCAAATGAACACAATAACTCATCATTTTATCTTTATAAGTGTTTTAAATTAATTTATAATTGAACGTTTTTATCTCCTCATCCACATTGTTCCAGTTTTACTCCATTCACTGAGCTGCACTTTTCCTACACTTCACAAACGCCACTAATAAACAAAAATCAAACATAATTCTCAGATTTTACTCAAGTTAGTTAAAAAGATTTTTTACCTCTAGCTATATTCAGTGCGTAGCATCTGTATGCTAACGTGGTCACAATGACGCTGCCTGGTGAAATGACTGCTGTTAGCATAGCGCTACTGTTGGGATGTGAGTAAAAAGCTAGATCAGCAGATCCTGCACCACCACAGATGAAAGCCATTAACGTGGTTTGAGTAGCAGCACAGGTGCAGCTTTGAATCATTCATAGATTTTAGGCTAATTTAGCCGTGAGAGATATTAGGTACACCCACTGACTGAGTTACGTAACGTTTGAAAGCAAACGAGGGAGTTTTTCACCTTTAAAAGAGATTCATCTGTAACACGAGCTTAATAATATTGATGATATTAATTAGGTAGGTTCATCGACAGAGCCTAATGGTGAACAAACCACAACAACGGGTTTTTTTTGGTTTGTAAAAATGTGTAATGAATGAAAACAATAAGTAAACAAACACAAAACTTCAATCAGGCTTCTGCAAATGGAATAATAATAACACAGTCCAAACTAAAGTGCTCCCAATGGAAGGAAATAGATACTCAATCTATTCGTAAGTCTGGACCTCAGCAGGTCAGTAAGTCATCTGATTACTTTCAGTTTATCCAAATAGTTGCAATCCAATCAGACAAGAGAGGTTCATTTGTAGTTCATCCAAGCAGCAGTGAAACACAAACCTTCTACCACAGTGTAGCGGTGTCTGGATGGCTCGCCATTCCAGTAATCAGCGACAAAAACCTGACCTAACTAGACAACAGAACCATAAAGCAACATTAATCATTGGGCTACATAGGTCTGAGTAGCATGATAGCAATTCCTGCACATTTCCATCGTGACTATTCAAGAAGGCATGACTTTGTGTTTCCAAGTAATCATCAAATATATGAGTCCCATTCACCAAGTTTAGTAGTTAGCAGTAAAATAATCCATAACAAGACATGTGTTACATTAGCTTCAACTTCCTGTGTAGCATTAGCATTGTTGTGAAACAACGCTAACACCCTGTACCATTAAAATCCCAAAAAAACAAACAATTGAGCAACTCGCCGTCCAAGCTTCCACACTTCCACACCTCAACTAGCGTTCCTGTCCAGTGGTGCGAGTGCGTTGGGTGTCCAGAATCTCAAGTGTGAACCATGACTCCACCCCTTCTCACCCTTGATCTGCACTGTTATTACCCACAATCCATTGCTGCGTGGGAATGAATAAATGTTATTGTTGTGTACATATGTGATTACAATCAAATGTTTCTCTATTGGAAAAATGCACTTTGTGTTTGTTGAGAAATATCGTTAACTGATAACGGTGTCGATGTGTATTTTTGGACACGACATGTCAACAATTCAATCACAGCGACCTGCATCCCCACTTAAGAAGTTTCGGTCCATGACACAACGCTCACTCCCTGTCCCAATTCAGCAATTATTTACACACTTGTTTACTGTGCATTAGAAGCCTTACTTGCACGCCCACCAAGTGCACTTTGCAAAGGAATGTAGGTTTGTAGATATCTGACCTGAAAAGCTGTGATCATTTTCACCTCCCTCAGCCTCACAAGGCAGCTTGTAACAAACTTACAGCAGCTCAAAATGTGCACAAATCTGTTTATCACACATTTCCTAAAGTTCACAAGATGAGGAACAAGCTGAAATACCCATGAAGATACAATAACTAGAAAATTCCTGAAGAAATTCTGAAGGGACCGGCCAGGTTTTAAAGTATCCTGCTGTGCCATTATGAGGAGTGTGATCAAATTAAACAAAGTTAAACTCTGATTTAATGCACGCTTCCCCAGACCTCAGACTCTCCTTCAGGTAGCGGACCTCGTTCCCTGGTTCTTTTATTCCCAGGGGAGGGTTGAACCGGACACACTTTAACATGGTCACAAATACGCTCCAAAAACGACCATGATTCATCAGTTTCAGTTAACTTTATATAGCAGAAATGCAGAGGAAACGATACAAAAACACAGCCCTGGACCCTAAAAACCACCACAAGTCATAAACATTCCAAACAGTTCTCTCAAACTGCTGCCTACATCACTTTTATTCCCCTATACGCTCTGCCTCACCCACGCTATGAACAGGGCCAATGTATCTCCAATGTATCAGTTATCAAGAAGGCTATGAGTGAGACTCAGCGATGCCAAGATCTCATTCTACTGAATAACAGCTCATGTTTAAATTACTCTGATGTGCTTGTGGCAGAAAGAGAACAAACAACCCCAACTTTATGTATAAAGATAGAGGTCAGAGCAGGTCAAGCGCCAATAACAACAATAATAACAAGGAACATCTTAGGCTACAGGTGTTAAAGCAAGATTTAAAGGTCTGGTTCACTGAAAAAAAACATTTTTAATTATTATTTCTGATTCTAATCAGTCACTCTGAGTTTTTCATGCAGGCTGAACATGAAAATAGTCTCCTCCACCTATCTCCTGCATTAGCTTCTGATAGAAAATAGACGGTGAAACTCTAGGATTAGAAAATCCTGACAGATCTACGTCACACTGTCACTGAACACTCTTGTCGTGATTTGGCGCTATATAAATAAACTGAATTGAATTGAATTGAACATTTATGGACTCACCCATCTTGACTCACGACGGGGAAGGCTGTTGTTGGTTTAGCGTCCAGGAAACAGCAGAGAACGTCTCGGCTGGTAGAAGCTAACCGTTAGTGTAACACTGTTGGAAATGAAGGGCCAACTCATCTCCTGTGCAACACATTTATTTGCAGAAATCTGCAAAAACAGAAAACAGCAGTTCAACAGGAGCTACTCGGTAGTCGGTGCGCAGTCTGCTCTCTACTGACTTCTTCTGCCAGAACAAAACATTGATACTGTATAACATTAGCTCTGTAATACTTGAACACTTTCTACCATCACAGATCTTACATTCTCTATATTTATACATATTTCTACCCCAATGCATCATTCTTATAAACTGATTGAAACAAAAAAAAAACATTTGTTCTTGCTGTCTAAACAAATATAATGAACTCGAATGAAAAATCCACGGTTTTATAGTGCTTTCAAAATTCTGTTTTAACTATTTTTACCCTTCTTATCTATCACTGTTATGAACTATATCAATTTAAATCAATTTTAATTAAATGCATTTTACCTTTTCTCCAAATCATTCCGAAATTATACAGTGCATTTCTAATCCACAAACAACTGTATAAACAATACAGACTCACAATAGTTCAACAACAGGATCCGAACAGCCACAGCCCGCAGCCATATGCTACTCAGCTTAACTTAGCTCAGTCTTTAGCTCAGCTCCACAGCTTATGCACACTTATCCACAGCCGCTCGTCATATTACCCATTTACTCCCATAAACATAGGCTTTGACCACCAACTAGTCTTTTACTGACATTCTTTGCACTTTCTAGTGGTCAAGTTATCACTTTTCCCTCCATAAAGACACTGAACAGTCCTCTGCTTCATCCCAGCGGACTACGAGTATTTTACTTCCACATGGTGATGAAGCAAGTTTATAAACGCTTAGGCCAATATATATATATATATATATATATATATATATATATATATATATATATATATATTCACTTTCCTTGCTCAACAATTGTTACACAGAAACTCCATAGTTACTGTCATCTATTGCCCATTTATGACACAGCTTACCTGCAAAAACAGAAAACAGCAGTTCAACAGGAGCTACTCGGTAGTCGGTGCGCAGTCTGCTCTCTACTGACTTCTTCTGCCAGAACGTCAGCTATTGCCGCACCAGGCACCGAGCGCCCCCTGCTGTCCAATTTTGTATCAACTGCTCAGATGGCCAAAAGTTTTTTTTTTTAATCAAGCTCAGTGTGAAAATAAATGGGTGTGAAAATAAATGGGGGGCTACTATTTTTACCTAGTCATCTATATTATAGTGTCACATTAGCATTAGCAACTCCACCACAGAGAATGTCTCGGCCAGTAGAAGCTAACTGTTAGCATTAGCAACTCCACCACACAGCAGAACTCCTCCAGGCTTGTGTTATTTGTGGAGATAAAGCATCAATGTTTCAAGTCAGTGGTAGAGTTGCCTTGTTATCCAATCCAAGGCGAGATATCCAAATATCAGGAAATAGGACTCCAAATCTTGCCATCTGCTGCCACTCTGTGCAACAGACTTGTTGGTGCTGATCCAAGAAATTCTGGGCTTTTTTTGCCCCGAGTATGGCTTGCAAGGCATTCATTTTTACCAGAGACCACTGCAAATGTATTGATTAAACAAGTTTCCTTTAAGACGTTCTATGTTCAAATTCTAATTTATGGACAGAAGATTTGGATCAGAACCAAAAGTATTAAATCTTGGACAGAAGCAGCTGAGATCTAGCCTAGTGAACTAGACCAAATTCTTGCTTTGCAAAGTTTGGTCTAGGCACGCTTCATTGGAAACCTCGCAGCCTGATCCGCTGCTGTGACTGTCCAATCACAGCTCCCTATAGTTTTGGTTGGGCCAAACAGCGCTCTATATTTTGGGCCAGTCAGAGAGCGGGAGTAGCTGATGACGTCAGCGCTGCGGCCGCGAACACAAACAACATGGCGGCAACGCAGAAACCACATTCGTTTGAAACGGCTTTGTCATCAACATTGGATTATTTAGACTCCAACGTGCGTAAGTCTGTCTGATATACTTAGTAGTAATGGTAAACTCGATTCTTTATAATGAATCGAGTTTGAATGAGTCACTCACCAAAATGAATCGGGTTTTCGAGTCATTTGAGTCACTGAGTCAGTTGCCCAGAGTGCAAAAAAAATCTACATTTTCACTCAAACTTAATTTGCTCCTCTTTCTATGTAAATCCTACTGCTAAGATGAGTGATTAAAAAAAACTATCAAGTTTATTCACTGAAATTCATTTTTTAAAATAGTGGTGGAACTGAAATATTATATTTGTTCTGCTTATTATCTCTGCAAAAAGAAAAAGGTGTAGACTGAATATGGCGTCAGTCACACTATCAAAGTTCAGCTCAGGTGAAGGAGCGACTCTTCCCCTGTAACAGCCTGAGTTTCTGCAGCTGACAGCCAGGAGGGAGAGGTGAGTGAGCTTGTAGTACCGCGAGCTTCCACTGGGGGACTCCTATGAGCTGAAACCCGGGTGGGAGTAGTGAGTGATCCATACCGCGAGCAGCGTGAGTCATGACTCATGAGCTAAGCCAGATTAGCGGTACTGCGAGCCTCCACTCCAATGAGTCAGTGCGTTTACATGCACATCAGAAAACCGAACTTTTGCCCTAAAAAGACTAACATCGGTTTTTTTAAATGCATGTAAACGCGTTAGTCTGGCTGAAGGTGAATTTCTTCTAATCTGGCTGAAGCACCCAGATAATGCGGTAGTTATCTGACTTCCTTCTGCATGTAAACGGGTCAGCCGAGCTGAACCGAGTAGACGCTCGCGTTCCGGAAGTGACGCGACCAGAGTAGCGCTCGTCTGATAACATCACCGCCACAACGTACCACGCGTAACAACATCTAACAGCGCAGTACGTGCCAATAAGCTGTGCTGCAGCATTGTTGTCCATTCTTTCATCTGCGGTGCATATCCTGTTTCAATTCCGTCTCATTTACTTCCGCCAGCGTTTGTTTACAAGTTGTGTTGCTACAAGCTAACCGGAAGTGACGCGTCCTCAGTAGCGCTCGTCTGATCACCGCCACAATTCAACACGCGTAACAACATCTAACAGCGCAGTACGTACCAATAAGCTGTGCTGCAGCATTGTTGTTGTCCATTCTTTCATCTGCGGTGCATATCCTGTTTCAATTCCATCTCATTTACTCCTGCCAGCGTTTGTTTACAAGTTGTGTTGCTACAAGCTAACCGGAACAATGCCCGACATGAAAGGGTGCCTGTCGCCCCCTACTGTACCAGAGTGGAACGAACTTCATTTGCGAGGTCGGTTTTCTAAAGTGCATGTAAACGAGGATAAAGACTCGCAGCTTATTATCATAAGTTCGACCTGGATCGACTTAGATGTTGATACTGCACATGTAAACGCACTGAGTGACTGGTTTGAGCTGAAACCCGCGAGGGAGGGGGTGAGTGACTCTGAGTGAGGCCCGCTACGGAGGAACTGAATTGTTCATGCTATGATTTAGCACCGGACATTTTAAGCTAGCTTTCAGGAAGGGAGGGGGTGAGTCGTGAGTGATTCGAACGTGCTGTTAGCAGACCGATTCTACTGGGAACTAATGAGCTTCCATGCCAGAGCAGGTAAGAAAATGCTTCAAATCGTGAGTTGTTGTAAGATTCACATCCCTATAAGCTACTAGTAGGGATGTGAATCTTACAACAACTCACGATTTGATTCGATTCCGATTCTCTGGGTGCCGATTCGATTCAGAATCGATTCTCGATTCTCATCGATTCACAATCAATATTGACAAAGAGTGTCAGTTCCAGAATTAACTACTTTCTTCTGCAAGTTAGCAAAAGCTATGGGAAATTGTTATTTTAAAAAAACTGGTTGTGTTCAAGAAAATGCAAATTTACAAGGTAAAATAAAGTGATTCTAAAACTGTAAACAGAGGTAATCTTTTGATGAAAGGGCAACATTTATTTTTGCTTACCTTGTCAAATTTAACACATCTTTACAGTTACCTAATAGTAGCTTTGAAAGTCAAATACTTTCAAGTAGGCCTATGTGTGGCAACAAAGTTTAACATAATGAAGACTAACAGGCACTAATTAGTCTTAACAAGCATCAATTATTCCCGGTGCACTCGGCATGAAACAACAGTCAAACTAACAGGATAACACCATTTAAACATTATAAAACATAGTGAACTTACTTCTTGACTCATAAAACGCACACAGGACAATAATAAAGGTAAGTCTCTGTCGTATTTCAGCAGATTGCAGCGTAGGAGCTTACAGCAGAGCAACTACAGCTAGCGCCGGTGCCAGCGATGATGCGTTCAGGGACGCTCGGAAATGCGGCAGTTTACATAAAGGCTTTCAGACAGAATCGATTCTGAACCTTTATGAATCGATTCTGAATCTTTAAAAGTAAGAATCACGATTCGAATGCGAATCGATTTTTTCAGGCACCTCTATAAGCTAGATATATCTCTACTAATTAAATTAGTTTGCTAACAGTAACAGGGACGAGTCAGTAGTCAGTTGGGATTGTGACTCGTGATTCATGAGTCAGTAAAGTGATTAAGTATTGAACGATTCGTTCATGACTCGCACATCACTAATACTTAGCAGCTTCATATTTTTATCAAACAAAGTAGTGCAGTGTCCCAGCACACCTGATATTCACATGTTTTTCATACAAAAACGACAGAAATCATTGATGTTAGACGCCATAGCTGCCTCCCGCTTTTCCGTCTCTGATTACGTCATGTTGTTCATTACTCTGATTGGTCCTAGCGCTATCCAATTGTGTGCTGACATTTTGAAAGACAACCGTAGATCCCGCCTCACGACTGTGGGCCGTCAATGGTTCGTGGCCAGACTATATATTCACATATATAGGATGGCTTGCCAGGCTAGCTGAGATCAGCTTTGAAATCACAATTAAAAATATCTCAATAACTAAAATTAATAATTTTCCTGTAAGCGTTGGCTCCTCATGTCTGAAAAATGTTTAAAACTCAGATAATTATTCAGCTTCTGCTTAAAAATTATTTTAATCTTTTAATTCTGTCAAATCCAACAGTGAACGATTCTGAATAAACACCAGAACCAATCAGTGAAGTTTATTTTTTCATTACAGAGTCAAACAGACACGGAAATCGCTGCAGATGAAGTAAAAATTCTGAGCGGCGCTGCTTCTCAGGCTCACGAAAGCCATCTTTGATCCCACATCCGTCTCCTGTCATGCCCACACTTAACTGCAAACAACACAGAACACAAGCGTGCTCTAAATGTGCCGGGTAATTGGTGTACCTTTCTGTCATCGCATGAATTATTCATTTCTGGAAGTTGTGTCTCCGTGTTGTAGTTACCTCGTCTAAAATGGTCTGAGCAGAGATTTATCACTTCGCCTGCTGTCAAATGAGAATATATTAAAGTGAGTTTTGTGGATCGCGCTGGAGATAAGTGCCACATTTATAAAGCCCCCGGAGAGATGATGACAGCTGATAATTTGCTTTCTTGATACCTGCCCTGACGCTGACGTTCTCTCTGGTTTGCTAAATGTCTCCGATAAATTTGAATATTTGTTTTGTCGGGAGCGGAGTAGAAGTTTTTTGTGGAGGGCAGTGACTGTACATGAATAATGGAGGTAACAACCCACACAGATGAAATGACTGGGATTAGAACCGACACCATGAATTTGGTGACTCAACAGGAAATCTATGACTCTTATTGAATCATTTGATCATTTTACCGATCAGCCAAACTGAATTTAAACATCTGAAGAAGTAAAAATAAACCAGAAGTCAGACCTGGTTCTTCGTTAGCTCCACCAGCGTAAACAGTTTCTAACCTTCAGCTGAAAAGGAAACAGGTTGTTGACGTGAAGGTCACTCACCTGTTTGTTTTTGACAACCCTCCATCCTGATGCCCTTTTGGATCTAATCAAGGCTCCTGACAGCCTGGTGACGTTTTTAGTTTTACTCTGCTCTGACATTTCACTTATCGCACCAGCTGATGACATGGCCTTCTTAACGGCAGAAAATGTCCGGACCTGAAAATCCGCTCTCATCGTTTTATCAGCAGACATCGATGTGAGGATCGTCTCTTTAATTTTTCTGGTGGTTTTGACTCAATTTGGTGCGTCGGGTCAAGTGAGACGTTTCAGAGATTACAGACGGACGCCTCCCTCACAAGCTGGCTGGAATATAGAAGGACAGATGTGAAAGAAAAGTGTTCCAGAGCAAACTTTACCGTATCTGAAAATAACAGAACAGAATAGAAAAGTGAGGAAATGTTGGTGTGACAGCAGCAGTTACAAGAAATCTAGACAGACAGGAGCCAAAACAAAATGATTTTGCTCTGCATGTCGGTCTAGCCGCGCTCCGTAGGAGCCTCAGCAGCCTGGACCAGTCTTGTGGCTAGCCAATCACAGCGCTCTATTGGCTTGGTGGGCGGGATATTCCTGCAACTGACTGAAACTAAGATGGCGACGGCTTGTTTGGTAAGGGTGAACTTTGGACTATTTAGACTTGAGATTTTCTTTGAGTCAAGAGCAGATAGACGTACTTAAGTCCTTTATTTAGTAAAAGGATGTATTTGCATCTTCTTGACTAACATCCGTAACGGTGAGTACCTCAAGTTGTCCAATGGCGTGCAGAGACAGTTTGAAAGACAACAGTAGATTCTGCCCGACGATTGAGATGTGTCTACGGGTCGTGGACAGACTAAATATTCACATATATAGGATGGCGTGCCAGGCTAGCAATTATAGGAGCAAAATAGGAGAGTGAAAATAGAGAATAAAGAGTAACTAAAAGTTAAAGAGTAAAAATTAGGGGTGGGAATTTAACGAATTAATTATGATTAATTAATTAGAAAAAAATAACGTGTTAATTAAAATTAACGCAACCCTTTGGGCCCGAGGGTCCAATTGGGGGATGGTGAAGTTTAGCAGCAAAATACATGCCCTAAATATCAATAAAAATAGTCAAGCTGCACATCTAAAACAATGTCAGAATCTTGGCTACAAGACCATGCAAACCTTTTTTATGTGCTCCAAGCAAAACTAAAACTACAATCAAATGAGTGATCAGAAATCCCTCTTCATTACCCTAACCCTCTGCCTCATTATTTTTTATTTAAAAAATTGCTTTCAGGGCAAATTATGTATGCCAGAGAACCTCCAGACTGAGGTGACAAAGAGGCATCCTGATCAGATACCTCAGACTCCTCAGCTGAAGATGACCAATGTCTCTACTATTTCAGCTACTTGTGTAGAAGAAAATCAAATCCTGAACTTCATGATCACAGAAGGTTGGAACACACAAGTAAACTGAAAGCTAACTTCTGTTGACCGACCAAAGCAGTGCAGACAAAACTATGATCCATCTATCCAGCTCTGCCGTCACTTAACAAAATACCAGGACACTGAGGCAAAGACTCCATCCCAGCCTCAGGTGGGCATTCCACCTTTGTCCCATTGAGAACCATTTCCTCAGTTTTGAAGGACCAGACTTTTATTCCATATTGAAGACGCCAACAGAAAAAGAGCAAAGAGTAGCAATGAGACCATCAGCATCCCAAACAAACAAACAACCCCCCAAGGTGCTTTACAACACAACCATCATTAACCCATGCACGCACACATTCACACACTGGTGGTAAGGCGCTGCTGCCCTGGGGCGCACTGGCAGAGGCCACCAGTCCCTTTGACCACCATCAGTAGGTAAGGAGGGTTAGGTGCCTTGCCCAAGGACGCAACGACGGCAACAGACTGAGTGGGGCTCGAACTTGCAACCCTCCGGTTATGACGTACGCACTTAACTCCAACATTCCATAGGCAGGCCCAGACCTCACACCCCTCAAAGACCTGAACCAGATCCTTCACCATGGAACAGGGCCCGTCCAGGTCCCAGTAGAGGAGCTTCAGCCAGACTCGGCCCAATAAGAAAAGAAGCCACCTCCAAGTGGATGCCACGTTAGCAACCATCAGAAATGCCCCTAAGAGTCCAGTGTTTAACAGTCAAAAGGCCAAAAAGGCTCCATTTTTGTTTCCATCCCTCTGGATCTAAAATCGATGAACAACCCTGAGATCTAACAGCTTTTTTAAACATGAACCTTTTGTTATTTGTCGGTATTCTAAGGAGCAAACGCGTTCCTAGATGTAATAAATTACAGCGCTTCATGCATCATGAGATAAATGCTCAGTTTTCCTTCCATGTGATTTACACAGGCTGAGTTTTCAAAACGACCGCTGCCATAAATCATGTTCCGTTTTACTAAAACTCCCCATAAAAGCGGCCGGATCTCAGACTGATGTGAGTTATTGGTGAGAAGATTAAACAGCAGGTGATACCTTTTGGTTTACAGCTGCAGTCATGTGTAGAAAATGCCAGCTTCAGGCTTTTTCCTGTATCTCATGTATCCTGATCTGATTTTCTTTGTGAACAGCTGCTTTTTGGTCCTTGTGAGTGGCTGAAGAAGTAGCACCTTTTGTTTTTGCTGATGTAAAACG
>SSNS01000379.1:10111-85111 GCA_006937985.1 Aphyosemion australe
CAGCTGCTGGAAGGAGAAATATTTTAAAACCTTTCCAAACTAGTTAACGCTACGACCACAATTTTTGGAGTACGTCCATAAATTATAGCTCAAAACGGAGGAAAATCCGTCAGCTTTCATCCAGCGCAAGTCTCATTTCCCTCGGTTCTACGGTTCTCTCAGGACACGGTCTGAAGTCGAGCAAAGTCTGTTTTTGGCCCTATTCTTTTGAATGGGGGGAGGAGGAGACGTTCCTGAACTTTCCAAAATCGTACCTCAAGTTTAACCTGTGATTGTAGAAAAACCGTAAAAGATATCAAGAAGCTGAAGGAAACTAAAATAGTTGAACTTCTTTTGAGTTTGTTAAAAGTTGAATGAAGTCTCTAGGTTGAAGTTAACCCTGGCAAGTAAGAGTTCAAAAAGATGAACGATTTTGTGAAAAAAATGAGGATTTGAAGCATTTTCCATTCATTTCAATGGGCTGAAATATCGCAGAAAAAGCTGAATATCTCGGAAACGGTTCAAGATATCAATACCAAAAGTCATAGCCGGAATGACCTGAACGAGCTGAACGGTTTGATACCAAACTTGTTGAAATAGCTGAAGAATTGTTGAAGAAGAAGCGGTCCAAAAAACGTACGGAATCTGAAAAATGGAGGAGGAGAAACTCAATACTTTGAATGCTTTCCAAGCATTCAAACTAATAAAGAGAAACAGGAAAACAATAGTTTGAATGCATACTGCATTCAAACTAATAAATTAACAATGAATGAAAAGGAGCAGAGAGAAGAAAAAATCTTATTTAAGGAAAAGACTAGACTTTTATGTTTATGTCAGGTCGTTTTTTTTTTTACCTTAGCAACAAGGAGCGTTTGTTGCCGTGAGGCAAAGGAGTACGCTTGTTCCAAATGCCGTATTGGTCAGGGGGCCAAAGTCTCAAAAATGGGTTGAACCTGACATGCTCTGCCATACTTTTTGATTGTGTGATAAATGTAAAAAACGTTTTTTTGCCACCCAAATTCTCAGTGGGTTGGGTACGCTAGAGGTGGAAAGAGTACTAAAATATTCTACTCAAGTAAAACTATAATTACTTTAATGAATTTGTACTCAAGTACAGGAAAAATTACCTGTCTCAAAATCTACTCAAGTAAAAGTAAAAAGTAGCTCATTTCAAATGTACTCTGAGTAAAAATTACTTAGTTACTTTTTTGACTGTATGAGGACGGCCTCTTCTGAATAATAAAAAAAAAGACAATAGGGTATATAAATCTCGAAGCTGTTTTTAATGAAAAGAACAAATATGCACATTAAAGTACAAAGGCAGTTAAACTGCAAACCAGCAAATCAAATTACATTATGGTCACAGTCATAAGTCCTGACTGTCTCTCTCCCCCCCACACACACACACAAATGTTTACCTGTCAAAAATATAGAACAAGTCAAATGAACTTAGAGGTTTTAAACTGAACCATACAGTAGCTGCCTGCAACAATGATGGGTTTTATTTTCCCTGCCCTACTGTTCATTTGTGTTCATCGATATATATCTTATTGTACCATTAGTGCCAGTTTGTTCTCCTACTTACCCATCATTCATTGCAGTGTCAGGTGATCACTCACTAACCACGGGACGTTCCATAAAGAAGTTCAACTCACCTGCTCAGACATCACTTCATTCCCTTTCACGAGCTCTGATCTTCTTAGATGATCCATCCAGTCATCCAAGTGGAGTCCGTCAGTGTTTCTTATTTTTTCCTTCATCCACTTACTTTCCACCTCTGGCTATCAATACATGTATTCCAGATACACAGAACACATGTGCTGACAACATCCACTGAAAAAATAACTCTTAAAACACATTTCTACATAATTTTGCATCAATTTAATTTAAAAAATTAGGCGTTTTATCACTTTTTTCCAGTATTTTCATCTTCTCTTCATTGGGAATCAACTATTCCATAAAGTTATGGCATCAGTCATATGCCATGTGTTTCTACAACCTGTACACTCATTCCACAGAACAAATGATAAAAGTTCAACCAAAATCATTGGATCTGTGAACCTTTAAATACCAATTGGCGATCAAAAGACTCGGACCATCAGAACTCTCAAGTGGGTAAGAGGTTAATAAACTAGGTGCAGGTGGAATAATTTGCTGCATACATTTAACTTACATTTCCAGTTAATGTTAAAACAGCCGGTTTATTTCTATTTGTTGTTGTTTGTGTACACTCTTGTAATGCACTTAGTTCAGGCATGTTCATGGCCAACTAGAGGAATCTCTCTAGAACCCCTAACAGTCAGAATAACTGTTAGAATTTCAATTGTATCTTCACAATGCATCCAAAAGATGTTTCTGCATTCAATAGCAAGTAAGTTATCAAATGTGAAAATGTATTTATTTGTATTGTACAACTTGTCAAAGGCAAATTGGTGGCAACAATGATGCTGAAAGAGGCAAAACCTTCAGAACTCAATCACAGCAAATACCGCTGCTGCAAAAAGAGCATGTGTGGCGTTGCATGTCTCTACACCGGAGACGCACACCTACACGCACATATACCCCCCCCCCCCCCCCCCCCCCCCCCCCCCCCCCAAACACCACCTATTTAAGTGTTCCTGTCTTCAAGTGCAAGTTCAATCCTTAAAAATCTGTTGGGGTCCCTGGTGCAGAGACATGCAGAGGAGGGTGCTTACCCAGCTGAAAAACACATTTGATCAAACTTTTTCACAAAATTACACAGATGGTATGGCATGTTAATTAAAATATGAATATAATTAAACAAAATTATTAAAAATAAAATAAAATATAAAATCCCAACAGGCTAGAAAAGTCGATAGTAATCCCACGTGATCTGTTCTCAATAGTACACCTGTTGTTGCAACCATAGGCTCCACAAAAACAGGCATAGTCACGGACTCTCCATTGACTTTGGAGGGTGAGGAGGAGACCCATCCAATATGGCGGCAACGCTGTTACTCTCTCCAGCGCCCAATGGAGCGACTACGTATTCATGTCTATGGTTAGAGGGGCCAATAGCACAAATGGTAACCTCACCTTGGTCTGCCAGGCGACGCCTCCTTTAGGAGCATTTTTCTAACAGGAAGTGTGGTTGAAGTAAGTCTCCACCCGTGGTGTGACTCACCCTTTAAACACTCATCTATACAGGTTATTAGTAAAAAACAATTGTTGATTTATTTGTTACTTGCTCTTTAAAGGTTACTCCCGTCAGAGGAAACTAATTGCTGGACTGTAATTTTGTATCTTAGATCTAAAAACACTTTATTTAACACAACATTAAATAAGCGGTTGGTCAATAGCAGAGTGTAGAAGACACAAAGCCCTGTTGAGTAAATGGTCTGTGTGATTAAGTAGGATGTCAGCAGAGCAGGTGCTCTTTAACAGTACAGACTATTAACTTAGTGACCAAAAAGCAATTAGATTGACTTTCTAAAATGGCAGTCAATTAGCAAAACTGCTGCAGTGGTGAGTAGATGCTGTGAGTGCTGCTGACTGTCCTCATAGCCTGGTTATGTTGTCAGGAAGTGACTGCACAGGAGGATTTCTAGACTGTTTCTTAGCAGTCCTCCTGCTGCTGCCTACACCCCACTAGTACCAGATTCTTATAGATCACTGGTCACTATTCTGCTTTTCTATGTCTAAATATGAAGTGAGACATTTTATTTTGTTAAACCAATTGAAGGTTAGATTATGGGGAAATGCATCCTAATGCAGGAGTGTCTGAACCTGGTCCTTCAGAATGACCATCCAGCATGTTGTAGTTGTTTCTCTGCTCCAACACACCTGATTTAATGGTTTAATCACCTGTTCAGCAGCTCATCAAGCTCTGCAGAAGCCTGCTAATCCCCACTGATGAAAATCAGGTGTGTTGGAGCAGAGAAACCTCCAAACTATCAGGACAGTGGCCCTCGAGGACCAGGAGTGGACACCTCTGTCCTAATGTGAGGTTTCACATGGTCTCTGTGCTGTGACTAGACTATTCATGCTTTGTGTTTAACGTTTTATCACAAGCTGTAACAGTAAGTAAGTAAGTAAATTTTATTTGTATAGCACTTATCACAGAAAAAGAATCACAAAGTGCTTCACAAAGATCAACAAAACAAAAGATAGTCATCATAAAATGATCTTAAAACAAAACATCATAAAATCATTAAAAATCAGAAAACAGAAAGTCATAAAATTATAAAAAATGATAAAACAAATGAAAGATGATTATAAATACAAGTTAGAAAAAAAGGAATAAAACATAAAAGATTTAAGTAAAAGCAGTTTTAAACAAAAGGGTCTTCAGCTGCTTTCTAAAGGTGACCAGACTGTCAGTAACACGTAGGGATAAAGGAAGTTCATTCCAAATTCGGGGTGCAACAGCCTGGAAAGAGCAATCACCTCGACTTTTATATCTGGTCTTTGGAACTTCTAGAAGGTTCTGGTCTGTGGACCTGAGGGCTCGGGTTGGAGCATAAGGCTTTAACAGTTCAGTAATATAGGGAGGAGCTTGGCCATGTAGAGCCCTGAAAGTTCTAGTCAGGATTCTAAAGTTAATGGGTAACCAGTGCAGAGACATCAGAATAGGAGTGATGTGAGCTCTTCTGTTTGCTCCAGTTAGGAGCCTTGCTACAGAGTTCTGGACCAACTGAAGGCGGTCAAGGGCTTTTTTGTTAAAACATGTGAAAAGTGTGTTACAGTAATCTAGACGGGAGGAGATAAAGGCATGGATAACCATTTCAAGTTCATGTTTTGACACCAACCTTCGCAGGTTGGAGATATTTCTCGAATGATAAAAACAGTTTCTGACCAGCGTTTTTGAGTGACCTTCAAGAGACATTGATTGGTCAAAGACAACACCCAGAAGCTAAATGACCAAGTTGTTGACTAATCAGAGGAGCCATGCTCTCAGGGGCAACGATCAGACATTCAGTCTTTTCAGAGTTCAACTGAAGGAAGTTATCTTCTAGCCAACTAGTGATCGCTGATAGACACTCTAGTAGTTCAGCCAGTTTATAGAACTCAGAATCCTTAAAGGAGCAGTACAGCTGAATGTCATCTGCATATAGGTGATAAGAGACATTTTGAAAAGCATCAATTATCTGTCCAAGAGGGTGTATATATAATAAAAACAGGAGTGGACCTAAAACAGAGCCTTGGGGTACCCCACAGAACAGGTTTGTGGAATCTGACATGATTTGGTTTATACAGACACTGAAACTTCTGTTAGAAAGGTACGATCTGAACCAGTCTAGAACAGTTCCAGAGATTCCCAACGAGTCATGAAGTCTGTTAATTAAGGTGCTGTGATCAACAGTGTCAAAAGCTGCAGAAAGATCCAACAACACTAAGACTGTAAATTCCCCGTTGTCTGCAGCCATCATGATGTCACTGGAAACTTTAAGCAAAGCTGTTTCTGTTGAGTGATTTTTACGAAAACCAGATTGGAATTTATCAAAGTTGTTGTGAATTTCCAGAAAAGTAATCAGTTGATCGGCCACAACTTTTTCTAAGATTTTAGAGATAAAGGGCAATTTAGAAATGGGAGAAACTTTGCTGAATATTAGTTTAAGATAATCATTAGAAATAAATCTATACTATGCAACTTTAAACCATTTTCTTGAGCCAGTATGTGCTAAAATGACCCTTTACAGGGTTAATGAAATGTCACTCAGACCCCCACCACCCTCTGTGGCCAGAATACCACATTTGCAACTTCAGAGTGGCGGTCTGGTCTCTGTTGGGCTTAGTAAACTGGAGCTGACATGCCTGGTGCTGCAGGCTGCTTCCAGCATGTTTCCTGCATGTTTTAGATCATGAACACAGCTGATTTGTTTGATTTAGTGATGAACCGCTCCTGTAGACACTAATGAAGGCTGAGGAGACGTTTCAGCAGTTAGATTAAGGTGTTAAAAAGACGAACGCACAGCCAGGAGAAAAGTTTCACTTTTGGTTTCACTAACGAACACTAGGGGGTGCTATAAACAATCAAAACTGCCAAGTGTTCCTTTAAAATAAAATCAGTACAAACACAGAATTGCTTTTTTTTAATATAATTGTTTTAATGATAGCCATTTGATTTTCACAATAAAAGCATGACAACATGTTTAGAGGCGTTAACAGAACCAGGATGCCAAATGAAGCAGTCCTTCAGCTATAGAAAGATGTTTTTATCTGACTGCTGTTTCCTTGTGGACTACAGTGTTCTGATTCATGTTGGTCCAGTCACACATCAGAGGCACATTTTTGTCTTAAGGTACACAAGTCCCAGGATGTTTCTCCCTCTTTGTTGTGTAGAAACCTGGGTTTGTCCCATGTCTCCCCTCAGAACAAATAACCGATGTGGTTCTAGCCCCTGAAAAATCAGCCGGGGTCTAAGTCTGGCTGGCTGATAATATGTAACTTTTTCCTGAGCGTCTGTGGAGCTCAGCCTGTTTGTTATTCAGCGGAGATGCTCACAGCTCTAAGGAAAGTAGTGAAAAAGCCACTTTTCTTGCCATGCAAATTAGAGCTATTTACTCTGAGATGTTTTGGTTTTGAGCAATAGGACTCTCATGCTGTGTGAGTGAACGAAGAGAAAGAAAAATATATATCAAGACAACACTAGGTGTCTGCTTTGGTACGTGTGAAGTGAAGGTTTGCAGCGCTGCGATGAGGAAACAGGGAAGAAGAAACGTCAGGTTGTCATGGGGATAGACGAGATAAAAGGTGCTGGCCTCGGTGGTGCAGGCTGCAGAGTTGGGGAGGTGTTTTGAAGGTTGAAAGTTCTCAGTTTCTTCTGCTCAGGCAGTCGCTAAAAGGCTTAATTAAATACGCAAACGTTTGAGACCCTGTAAGTAGAGCAATGTTTGATATATTTGTGCATCACAGAGCTAAAGGTGGAGTTTTAGGTTGAAAATCCTATTTTTGAATAACTAACTCAGGCTGGAAAAGCCTCAAAACAACAGAGTTTAAATCCAGTTTAGCTGAAAATTCTCAAAACTTTTTAAGGCAATTTTACTGAATTTTAAATGTTAACGACAGGTACACCAAAATAAAGGTTTTTAGCATCTCAGACCTTTAATTTTCACTCATGATTTAATAAATAATATGTGTTATGTGGAATGGGAAAAATATTTCTCCCATTCTGCTTCACGTTTGAATGAAACTGACTTTACTTGTAGACGTGATCACTGACAGCCAGGCAGGCCTTTATTCACTGTTTTCATGTTGCAGCAAGTCAAACGACAATAAACTTACCTCCCTAACAAAAAACTTGTAACATAAAAGACACTTCACCTCTACAAACCCTCTAACAATGACTACGTTTACATGCAGTCAGTATTCGGGTTTCTGAAACATTCGGAATAACACGTTACATGCACAAATAGAGTGAGTTACCCCCGTATACATGGAATTTTTAATATCCCGATTACATAGCGTCAGGACAAGGACATACGGGCTACATTAAGACGCAATATGTGTCATTTCCTGTTTTCTTCCTGTATCCAAAGACGACAACAACAGCAGCAGCACGCAGATAATGGATCGTTGGGAGCTAATAGTGATCGCCTTTGTTTGCGCATTGGTGCTGTTACTGACCTGGTTTCTTCATCGCTCCAAAAATGTGGTGTGCTGCGTTTTAGCCATGCTGAACTCAGGTAGAACTCTACGTGTTCACTTCCAGGTTATTGGCGCATTCAAGAACTCAAAAGACTGCAGAGCGCACCTTTTGAAAGGGTTATCCCGATACGCGTTTACATGACCTGATATTCGGGTTAGAAAAGGGTTACCCCAGGGGTAATAACCCGGTTTTTTTAAAAACCCGGTTATGCCGGTGTTTACATGGCCTTGCGGAACCAGGTTATTGCAAATAACCGGATTTTGAACGGGTTATTGGCTGCATGTAAACGCAGTCACTGACTTTCTAGTAGGTTACACCATAAGGTCAAATGACACAAACGAAGGGGAGGCTGGTTGGAATGAGCGGAGAATGGGAACGTCAGCAGCTCGTCGTGGCGTCCCTCTCAAAACATCAGCTCCTCCCGAAAGCTTCAACGTTGGACTCCACCAATCACAATCGAGCACCTGCACACTGAAATTTACATCCCTACCACCCTGGTCACAACAGTTAGTCTGTGTGATGCCATGTCAACGTGTTGGAGAATGGCACCATTTAGTTTTTAGACGTGGGTCCGTGTGAACTCTGCTGACAAGCTACAAATACCTTGAAAGACTTTTTATTTTTAAATGAGCAGAAATCAGCCCTAATGAGAGCTTCTGCTGTTCGAACGCGCTCGGTTTTGAGTGTTATGCACACGAGTATTGTTTTAAACAAACCAGTTCACATTTAGCGCACATTAGGTTCTGTAAACGTATGAATTTTGTCGTGTGTGTGTGTGTTGGAGTGTGAGCGCTCTGTGAATGCTTAATAACTCTTTTAATAGGCTGCAGCAGATTGAGCTGTGATGTTTTCCAGCTGAGACATTTTTGGGTCAGACTGTGTTTTTTCCTTAATAATTGCTTTGATCACAGAAATAATTAGGTTTCCTTCTATCCATAAAACGCATTAGAAGACTAGGGCACCTGCTCACACACACACACACACACACACACACACACGTGCACGCTTCCTCTTTTCCCAATCCTTTCAGCGCACCGTCATCTAACAAACACTGTCGGTTTTTGAAGAGGCTACGAGTCGAGTGAAATGTTGTCGGATCAAAACGGTTACCGACAGCTCAGTATTCCGAGCGCACGCGGACAAGATGAATATTAAAGAGCCTGTTCACTTGGCCGTGCCTGGATAAGAAGCGGTAATCTCTCTCCTGAAGCTGCTGCACTAACTGTTACCTATTTGTAGAAAAAGATGGAGGCATGCTGTGCTGAAGGTGGAGACTTGTGGAACCCAAATTGAATTACACACTCCATCCCCTCCATCTCCACCCCTCGCACCATGATGCTTCTCTCTCTCTCTCTCTCTCTCTCTCTCTCTCTCTCTCTCTCTCTCTCTCTCTCTCTCTCTCTCTCTCTCTCTCTCTCTCTCTCTCGTCCGCTTTTATCTTAAACGTGCACTCGTACGAGTCGGTGAAGTACAGACTTAGAGGTTCGAGTAATCAGGCTTTTGCAGACCAGAGACACTGAAGTCTGTTGAGTTGGGGAAAATGGGTGTTTCTATTATTTATGCGATTTAAATAAAAACAGGTTTTGGACCAGTGTAACAAAATGGCCTCAGACTGTTTTAACACAACTTGAGTTTCCCCTGTGAAAACCAATATGCAGAATGTCTCCCACAGGTTTCATTTTGTTCAATTAGATTTTTTTCCCCCCTTCTCTCTGCAGAGTGGCAGAGCCGTTTGGGATTCTGTGCACGAATATTTGAGCCTGCAGTTTTTCTCTCCAAACAGCGTTTATGCATGTGTGAGGAAAACGTAATCCCTTTGTGCATTTCTGCAATCCAACTGCAGACATGATTGATTACATGTCCTTAAATTACTTATTAAAGAAAGAACAAAAGGTGTTGTGACTAAATAAAGGCAGAGCATCTGAGATGATTAAATAAAACTTTAATAAACCCTCACGGTCAAACTGGGTCACTGAATAAAAGACAAGGATGGAGCGATGAAGTGGTGTTATGAAAGAGAGGTGTGCAGTTACAAAAGAAGTGGAAAAACCCCAGAACATAAAGACCGTTTTCACTCATATTTACTCGTTTTTGTTTAAGTCTGGTTTTAGGGTAGAAGAAACTGTTCAGGCCTCCCGCTCAGCTTTCACTTTGATTATGTGCTTGTCCGAAGAATCAGCCCTCTGATTTGATCAATATTGCATTAGACGCAGCAAAGTGTGGCTGCAGACAGGAGCTCCCAGTATAACCTCCGTGTAACATAATTAGATTTAACCGTCTCATAAAATCATCAAATAAACTTTATTGATCCTGGCAGCTTCAACTGGGTCACTGCAGTGACAGTGATGGATTCACAGGGGTTTGTTGAGAGGCAGAAAAAATGAACATATAGTTGTCCTGGTGATTTGTGGAGGGGGGTCGACGGACTAAAGGCAGGCATTAAAACTTTTGCCTTTTGTGTGTTCCTTTGTAGTTTTAGTAGGGATGCTCCATATTGGCTTTTTTACCGATATCCGATATTGTCTGACTCTTAATTTTCGATACCGATATATGCCGAGCCCCCCTCTCATATAAACAGAAAACGTAAAACATTTTAGGTTACTAACATCACACATCTCCTATCATGCTTTAATTTTAAACATTTTCTGTACAAAATGACAACTACTGATTGGTTAAGCAGTTATTTGACTAAAAGAAATTAATTTGTACAGTTAGATCATAAGATTTCAGACTCTCAACTGAATACATACGGAGTCCCACAGGGTTCAGTGTTGGGTCCTAAGCTTTTTAATTTGTATATTAATGATATTTATGATGTCTCTAAAATATTACAGTTCATATTCAGGGTTTCCCCCAGCGCTATTTTAGCCTGGCGGGCCGCCAGGCTTTGCGTGCCTCCCCGCCAGGCTTTGCGTCACTTATTTATTTATTTTATATATTTCTTAATACACCAAACTAACATTTAAAATGTTAAATTTAGCGCTGAAACAAATACTTGAATGTTTCTATTAAAAAAATTCCTCAAATTATTATTATTTACTGATTAGAGGCGTTGTTAAATGCGCACCGCAGTCTGACTCTAATTTACACGGACACATTTTACTGGAGCACAACGGTGGATATCAGCGGTGATGGAGAAAACGATAGACAAAAACTCTCGCAAAAGGCAAAGGTGGTCCAAAGTTTGGAACCATTTTAAACTCAGAAGAAGAGAAAACACGGTCGAGTGTCTCCACTGTAAAACGGAGTTGTCTTACCATAACAGCACAACTTTATGCTTGAACAGGAATCCGCTTCAGCCAGCCGAATCCACGACCAGGTAGGCTAATGCTAATACCATAGACAAAGCTAATACGTAGCACGCACGCTAACTTTCGCGTCACGTATGGACCGGAAAAAAACACGTTAATCGTGTTCACGTTAAACTAAGACTGAATAAACTCTACAACTGAAAGAAAAATCACCATCATCCTGTTTATGTAGATGTCTGCAGCAGCTGCAGCGGTGTGGAGCAGGGACGCAGCTAATACCTGGAGTCATTACTGCGGCTCAGTGTGACGCTGCATATACGGCAGGCCGTTATAGCATATAATTTACTAACATATCTATCTTTGAATATAATTTTAGGTTGAATTATTGCCAATCTGTGTATATTTAGAAAAATATGACGCATTGTTACTAGTAGAAATTAGTAACATTTCTACTTGAAGTTTGATTTTGAAACAAACTCAGAATTTTTTTCCTCAGTTTTGAAAAGTCGTCAAATAGAGGATTAGATAGAATATTAGAATACTAAAATATTAAATAGCTTTAGCCCTTGTTAATGCAGGAGATAGGTGTAGGAGACTATTTTCATGTTCAGCCTGCATGAAAAACTCAGAGTGATCGATTATAATCAGAAATAATCATAAAAAAATGTTTGTTCAGTGAAGCACACCTTTAAAATGAATAGGGGTCTTTAACCTGCAAGTCTGACTTTAACAGCATCTGCTGATACAAAAGCACAATAGCAACATCTTACGATGGATAAGTGAACAGGGTGAAAGGTCAGGTGTATTTTCCATTATCTGAATTGTATTTTTTTGTGTCTGGTAAAACCATATTTCAAGATTGTGCCTTTTTGTAAGACAAATAAATATTGTTAATAAATGTTTATAACAACACATACTAGTCATACTTTTAAACTTCCTGACAATTTTTTTTGTTTGTTTTTTACAAAAACACCGTGGGTCGCCCGTGGGCTTGTCTACCACCGGGCTTTGCGAGTTTTCTGGGGGAAACCCTGATATTGTTTGCTGATGACACAAATATATTTTGTTCTGGGAATTATTTAAAAATCATTTTGGAAAAAATGGGATGTGAGATGTCTAAATTTAAGAAGTGGTTTAATGACAAGTTACTTATAAATTGGAATAAAACAAAATTCATGATTTTTGGCAACAGAAAGACTGATGATCCTATTACATTGTCCATAGATGGTACTTTAGT
Source organism: Aphyosemion australe (assembly GCA_006937985.1). Taxonomy (NCBI): domain Eukaryota; kingdom Metazoa; phylum Chordata; class Actinopteri; order Cyprinodontiformes; family Nothobranchiidae; genus Aphyosemion; species Aphyosemion australe. The sequence goes on from SSNS01000379.1 coordinate 22,188, forward strand.
TGAAAGAGTGAACGAAGTAAGATTTTTAGGAGTTGTTTTGGATCATAAACTTAACTGGAAATCTCACATAAAATATATAAAACAAAAACTCTGCAAAAGTATTGGACTTTTAAATAAGCTAAAAAGTGTTTTAGAAACATCAAAACTTCATATATTATATTATTCACTAATTGTTCCATATTTGACTTATTGCATAGAGGTTTGGGGCAATACATATAAAACAAATACTAATCCTTTGTTTTTGTTACAGAAGAAAGCTGTGAGAATTATACATAAAGAAGGTGTGAGAGAACATACTAACAGATTGTTTATTCAATCAAAACTTATGAAATTCAGGGATTTGGTTCATTTAAAAACTCTACTAATTATGTTAAACTACTACTGATCAATAAAAGTTTATAAAGACAAAACGATAAAATCCTATTATTTGATAAGTTAATGACGGTGGATATTGATATGATTTAATTGTGATATTCAAGGTCAAGGTCAAGTTTATTTATATAGCACATTTAAAACAGCAGTTGCTGACCAAAGTGCTTCACAGCATAAAAACAAATCACAGTAAAAGAGTTAAAAATAATAAAAATTCAATAAAACAAAGCAACTATATTAAAATATAAAATAAGATTAAAATAAATGAATCAAAATGTCCAGGACAATCCCTGATGAAAACCATCATGGAAAACCTAAAATGATGCAAAACAAGGCTAAAAGAGGTAAAAAAAAAACAAAAACAAAAAAACCCACCTCATTTGTTACTAATTAAAAGCCAGCTCATAAAAACGCGTCTTTAACAAAATCTTAAAATGACTCAGAGTCTGAGCAGCCCTAACATTTGCAGGAAGTCTGTTCCACAGTCTGGGGCCTGCCACAGAAAAAGCCCGATCACCACAGGACTTCAGCTTCGTTCTAGGGACCACCAGAAGATTCTGAGTGCCAGATCTCAAGGCTCTTGGAGGGGCATGTACTTCTAAAAGCTCAGATAGATAAGAAGGGGCAGAACCATTCAGTGACTTAAAAACAAACAACAGAAGTTTAAACTGGATCCTATAAAATACGGGAAGCCAGTGCAAGGACTCCAGCACTGGGGTGATGTGCTCCCTACGTCCTGTGTGTGTTAATAAATAAAATATTGTGTGCACAGAAAAGAAAGATGTATGCTTGGTTGTATTTAAGGCCATTTTGTAAATTGTTTTGTATTCAGTAGCAGGGGTAGGTCATACAAGATTTTTCTTCTTCCTCCCCTTTTTTTTCACTTGGAGGAAGAAGTTGATTATTGTATTGAGAACTAGTGATGAATGAAATTTGCCAAGTGGAAATAAACTGTGAAACTTCAAGTTAAGTTAGTAACAGGAAAAGTGCCATATTTATTTAGTCTCCAACAGCAGCTGAATCTCATTCTCTCTAAGTTAAGATGTGTTTATTAGTTAGTAATTTATTTTATATTTTTTTGTATATTGCAGTTACCGTGATAAAACATTTAGAAAGATCTTTAGATAAGAAAAGCAGGGGGGTCTGGGCTCTCCCTTAGAGATAGGGTGAGAAGCTCGGTCATCCAGAAGGGGCTCAGAGTAGACCTGCTGCTCCTCCACATCGAGAGGAGCCAGTTGAGGTGGCTCGGGCATCTGGTCAGGATGCCTCCTGGACGCCTCCCTGGTGAGGTTTTCTGGGCACGTCCAACCAGGAGGAGACCCAAAAGGAAGACCCAGGAAACTCTGGAGGGATTATGTTTCTCGACAGGCCAGGGAACACCTTGGGATTCCCCTGGAGGAGCTGGCCCAAGTGGCTGGGAGAGGGAAGTCTGGGCCTCTTTGCTTATGCTGTTGCCCCCGTGATCCGACTACGGATTAGCGGAGGATAATGGATGAATGAATGAACACTGTAGTCATCCTGATTCAATATGGCAGCTACAGCTTATCAACATTAACACAAATGTCTGCTACTCAGTCACTTTTACATAAATAGCAGTGTTTGCGAAAACACGTTGGACAGTCAGACATTACCAACATATTTTATCTTTGTCTGTCAGAAGTTGGCTAACAGCAACAGGACTCTACCACTGACTCTGTTTGCTCGGCAATTTTGATGTTTTATCTCCACAAATAACACAAGCCTGGAGGAGTTATGCTGTGTGGTGGAGTTACTAATGCTAACGGTTAGCTTCTTCTAGCTGAGACGTTCTCTGCTGTTTCCTGGACGCTCGTGAGTCAAGATGGGTGAGTCCATGAATAGGCGTGTTTCCATTTGCCGGAACTTCAGGGTAAATTCTGGGACGGTGAAAATACCAGGAGATTCGATGTCCCAGTCCTCTCAGCTGTTGTGTCTCCATTCAAATTCAGCTCTTTCAGGACTTTACACAGACATCAGCATATCACGACTGCTTCAGCAGTGATGTCACTGATCAGCGCCAGAAAGCGTCCACAGTAACATCAATAACATTAAAAGCATTTATTCTGTCGAAGTTGATCATATATTAAATTCATTCTGAGGATGAGAGCAGCTGTAAAATGTGGTGTTCAATTACCAGAAGCTCAACCGTGTTTTCCGGTGTCGGGAGTTTAATTTTAAAAACGATTGCTTATTCCGTTCGCTTCCATTCTGCTTCACCAGCAGCTCTTCTAATTTTAATACTGCCGGTTGTTTTGGGCGATGTCTGCTGATGTCATTTCCTACTGAGTTCCAACCAATCAGCATGAGTTAACTAAAGGTTCCGCTCAACGACTTCACCGGGCCATTCCGAGTACCTACCCCTGATCAGGTACTCAGAAGGTTCCGGAAAACGGCCGTTCGGCCGGTCCGGTCAAGTGGAAACACGGGCACGTAGGGAACTTCCTGTAAATTTACCTCGAAGTTCTGATAAAGGAAACACACCTAATGTTAAGTGACAGTGTGACGTAGATCTGTCAGGCTTTTGTAATCCTAGAGTATCACTGTCTATTTTCTATCAGAAGCTAATGCAGGAGATAGGTGGAGGAGACTATTTTCATGCTTAGCCTGCATGTGAAACTCAGAGTGACCGATCATTTTTCAAAATAATAAGTAAAACATGGTTTCTGAGTGAAGGACCTCTTTAAAGAAATCCAACAAACAGCTGGGATAGTGTTGCATCTCACTACCTGCAGCTTCAGCTCTCACAAACTCTAAACATTCAATCACACAACCGACGTGTGTGTTCAGTCTCTTGTTTTGTGTGTAGCTAGGTTGGGTGTTCGGGCCTCTTGAAGTTCTAAATGTGCCACTCTGTCCTCCGCTTTTATCCGTGTGCTTTTCGGAGCAGAACGGTTATTGTTTCGTTATTTTCTCTTCTCAATGAAATCAGCTGCATGCTGAGGCTTGAAATGGCACGTATGTGAACCCAAAACAAAGAGCTTCAGGTAGCTGAAGGTTAGGATTCGTTACTACTAGCAACAAATCGCTTTCCGCTGCTTGTATAAAAATATTCAGATGTGCTTTTATACGTGTGCAAACCAGTGCCATATGATAAATCTTTGAAAGCAGAAAAAGATCCGATTAGGGTGACGATTTGCAAGATTGGTTGACTGGTGCCACTTTATCAAAACAAAATCTGCTCATGTGTCTTATAAAAACATGACATTTCCTTACCGTTATAAATGTTCTGCATGAGTCATGGCTGTGTCACCAAACGTGTGTCATATCTTCTTGTTAAAAAGGGTTGTGAACAAAAAAGGAAGAAAAAGGTTTGTTAATTTTCAAAAGTGTGATTTTTACACTTTTTATATCCAAAACATTGTGTTGATCCACTGAAACGAGACAAAAACAGAATGTGTGATACGGGTCAGAGTATGGTCACGTAATATTGGTATAAATAGAGTTTTAGGTGTTGTTTTTTAGTTGTTTTTTTTACCAGTAAATAAAAACCACTACGTTTTAGAAGGTTGTGGTTGAAGGAAGTATTTTCTGGGGCAGATGAAGAATACCCTCAATGCTTCTCACCTTTTGTGTGATACAAGCCCAGGAACTGTTGTTTGGTTGTAATAGACGGTTGTTAGATGTTATTGAAGCTATTCTGGACTGTTCCAAGAACGGAGCACAGGAAAAAACGAGAGCTGATAACCTGTATAGATGAGTGTCTAATAGTGCTGTAGACATGTGTAGTCATTATTTTGGCAGTTTAGTGCAACGTAACTAAAATTTTACATTTCAGCCCAAAACCGTAATTCTATCTCCATCTTCAGGTTAAAACTCTGATTTAGAATCAGCTACAGCTGGTGGCTGTAGAGCTGCAGGGTGACGTCTGTACTGTACTTCGTGGCTGCGCTGCGCTGGACTCCTGCTGCGTCTTGGCTGCACCTTCAGCTGGCTCGGTCACTCATCTGCCGATATGACACGTTACGGCTCGAAGCCGCTCGCCTAAAAAAAAATGCCCTCCTCCCTCCTTTCTTCTAGTGGTCGCGGTGGAGAGAAAATCCTCCTGCTGCAGGTTCTCTGTTTGCTCATGATCTGTGAGTCTGAAAAATTTTTTATAGCACCTCTCAAGATAAAATCATGAGGCGCTTCACAACAACAAAAATATTATATATATATATATATATATATATATATATATATATATATATATATATATATATATATATATATATATATAAATGGTTAAAAAATATTATTGGAAAAATGGAAAAATTTTAAATGAAAACTGAGAAGGAAGACAAAAACAAATATGTATCAAACGTTTACATGATAAGGAGCAAGGAAAAAGATGGCTGCATATATTCAAGAATGCCTGTGGTTACGGAGGTTTTACAGGAAATGACAAACGTTTTTACTAGTTAACCCTTCCAATGCGGATGTGTCGGCGCCGACACATCCGCATTGGAAGGGTTAAGTAACTGGAAATCTGCACATGACTTTTATTTTGAAAGTTTCCAGATGTTTTACACTGCTGTCGTGTTTGACTTCCTGTCTGATCCGATCTGAACTGCAGAGTTTGACGTGTTCTGGAAGCGTAGCGTGTAAAAAAATACACTCGAAATGTAAGCAATGCGTCCTTATGCTTTTAGGACTCATTCAAAACGTTACACTTCGCAGCCACTTCCACTGTAACGGTGGCTAATTGCAGCGAAGTATGTTTCACAGCCGCTTCATGTCTGGTGCAAAGTAAGGGTGAGGATCTTAAACCTCATTGTTGACACAGTCCCAGTGAAATGTGAAACTTAGTGTGTGTTTCACATGCTTTAAACAAATCTATGTGTTTGTTTCATAATCAATTTATTTATAGAACCGTTTCAGTTCTAGCTACAGGCTAAACTGTTTTGCCTGCCCTTCGCTTTTTGAAAATAATGATAATAAAATTCACTCGTGTTGTGTTTATATGTTATTTAATCTTGTAATAAAAAGTGTAAAGGCTCTTTTAAGTCATTGCAGAGGTAGGAAGAGTCTAGTTGCGTGGTTTTCTTCTCACAAACAGCAAATCTAATTCAGGGAGGGTGCTGTGATTGACTCCATCACGGTAGCAGAATAACCACCTTGTGCTTCCTGTGTAGGAAGGTAAATCTGGTGCCGTTTGTAACAGGCAGAGCTTATCTGTCTTTTCTTTTTTTCCTGGTACACATAAGCAGACTGGTACACAAAAGGCTGTTATCTGAAGGAGGAGAAGACGAGAAATGAACTATGAACGATTAGAAAATGAAAGACGATTGCTTAAGATTAGTGTTCATTAATTAAGTCAGCCAGCCGCGTGCTTGCTTCCTAACCAGCCCTTTGACTAAACGTGGCCCGACTGCATGATTAACTCAACTTAGTGTATAAAGTGAGCATCGTTGACGAAATGAGAGATTTCTTCATTTTCTCCTTATTTTGATCTTGTAATTTTTTATAATGAAAAACAGATGAACCTCAAAACTCAATTTGCTTGGAGTCTTTTATGTGTGCACACATGCTTAATAATCTTTTCAAGTGCACAGTAGAAAGTGGCTGGCCTCGACAATGTGCACAATTGGAAGCCCGGGACATTGCTGCCAAGTCAAACCGAAGGGCAACGAGTGATTGATAAAAGAGAAAAGGAAAAGATGACTGTGATGAAGTGGTGAGGCGGGTAAGAAGATTAAAGGTAGCAAAAAATGAGCTGAAAGTTTGCAAAATATAAGGGAAAAAAAAGGGGGCCAACAAAAACTTTATAAACAAGGAGACTCAACATAAACAAAGATGTTTTTTTCTGTGGAAAAGAGATGAAAGTGGAAGAGATGGAGCAATTTCACACAGAGATCAGATATGGAGGACAAGTATCAGCAAAGCCTCTTTCACAGTGGTGCGAGTGCCGCAGGTTTGTGCTGTTACGGCATTACAAGGAGAGATTCACTTGATTGCACATTAGTCCCACCGTGGCGGTAGCCCTGCACATGTTTTATTTAGCAGCTCTGCTCCAGCAGGACGGACGTTTGTTCTCCAGGCTGCTGTGTGCTCACGGTCGCAGATTGAAGCTCCGCATTTCGGTAACACATCTGCTGAAGGATAGAGAAACTCCACAGTCAAGTGTGTCAGCCTCTGTCCTGCTTTCCCAACACCTCGCTCTGATGTTCCAATCAACTCTCCAAGGGCCATTTCAAGGGGGACTGTTTCACTTTGTCCATTTCATGATTTCATTTTTTTGTGGTTCTTCATTATACACAAAGCAAAAAAAAGGTTGTTTTTACCTTTGCCGACATGTTTCGGCATCTAATGACGCCTTTGTCAGAGCAACCGCCGGATGTTGGTGGCGTCACTTTCGGCGGTTGCTCTGACGAAGGCGGCAGTAGATGGCGAAACATGTCGGCAAAGGTAAAAAAAACTCTTTTTGCTCTGTGTATAATGAAGAACCACAAAAAATGAAATCGGATAAAAAACAGAACGAACGTAACGACGGCCATTTCATGATGTTTAGTTGGGCTAGGTGATGTTTAAATCATTGACTGCCAGCCGTTTTCTGATCAGAAAGCCCCTGACTGCCAGTGTTTTTGAGCGTTTTTACTGTTTTTTGAAGAGTCACAGAACATTGTGCTCTATGATCATGTAAACACCAAAAACTACCAAAAGAAAGAGTAGACTCACTTCTTACATAAGGAAGAATCACCGTATTTCTAGCTTTATCCGTTCTTTCACAGTCTGTTGTTGAAGCGTGAGCTGCAGAAGCATTTCTGGTTGGCGCATCACTTTTTTTTACAGCAGCGTCCCAAAACGATCTCCTAATTCATTGATGTTCAGCTTCCTGATCACGTGATGTGTGACATACACGGATGAAGAGCCGCTTTAGACACGTGATGTTTGTTCTCACGGTGCGGGGGTTCGTTCCGACGCCCACTCCGTAAAAAAATGCAATTGACGACTATATTTGTCAATGGCAGTGAGCGGTTGGATTTCAGTTGACGACTAAAGTCGCCAATGGCATTGAGCGGTTGGATTTCAATTGATGACTAAAGTCGTCAATGGCAGTGAGCAGTTGGATTTCAATTGATGACTAAAGTCGTCATTGGCAGTGAGCGGTTGGATTTCAATTGACAACTAAAGTCGTCAATGGCAGTGAGTGGTTGGATTGCAATTGACAACTAAAGTCGTCAATGGCAGTGAGGGGTTGGATTTCAATTGACAACTAACATCGTCAATGGCAGTGAGAGGTTGGATTTCAATTGACGATTAAAGTCGTCAATGGCAGTGAATGAGTTAAGAGCCTACTGATTGAGTGCAGAACCCAGAAGCAGGATTCTATTTCTTGCAATAAAAAAGTGATATTTTTGTCACCAAAAACTGGAAATAATTCAGTTTTAAGTCACAAATTTTCCAAAATACAAAATATTACTTGATGTTATCTTGTATGCCATTGTTTTTTTTACAAACTATAAAAAAACTGTTACTTTTCATGTGACTAGTATGAATCCACCTAATAAAGGACAAATTTTATTATAACCAAATTCAGCTACAAAATGTAATTGAACACCGCCTGCACCATTACATGCCTGAATATTAAACTTTATTGCTTTGTCACATGAAGCCCGTGCAATAAATCCAGAACCTCACTGCTCTCATGCTGTCAGAGTTTCACTAATTGCTATTTAATGATCACTAATTTGTTTCTTGCACATCTAACTTGAGGTTAAGTAATACACAAGAACCTCTCAGGATAACATGTGATTTCATATCTAATGCTCTGAGTCAAATCTAGACACACCGCAGCTGAAGACAAATCAGGGTCAGTTGGTTATTATTTTGATTCAAGTGTGTTTGACAAAAAACTAAGTTTTATGATGAAGCATCAGATGTCTGCATAGATCATATTTATGTATGGATGGGTGAACTAAACCTTTGTTTTCATGGAGTTTGCTGCTTCAGTGTTTTTAGATCTTTTTTCTGTCGTTCATGTGATTTAATAAAGGAAAGATTATTGAAATGATCTCAGCATGTGCTTCTGTGGCAGCGATGAAATGGGTTGGAAATTGATTTTTTGGAATTAAAGGGTGAGTAACACCATGGGCGGAGACTTATTCCAAGCAGACTTCCTGTTAGAAAAATACCTGCAAAATAGGCGTCACCTGGAGGACCGAGGGAGCGGCACTGAGGCAGTGATTGACAGCACCACCATCAACCACCCCACGTGGGCTCTCGGAGTTTCCCAGTCGGAAAAACTAGTCATTTACAAGCGCGTGCGCACTCGCGCGTGTACAGGAGCGCACAAACAAGCAAACCTAGCGCTCAGGAGAACAAGCAGACTCAGAAGCACCAGCAGGTTGGAGGATTTACTGTCCACCGCGATCACCAGAAAAAAAGGGGAGGAGGAGCTTTTTCTTTCAAGGAGGCGAGCGGCTCCGAGCTCTAACGTGTCATATCGGCAGGTGAGTGGTTGCGCCAGGTGGAGGTGCGGCCGACTCAGCTGGAGTCCAGTGCAGCGCAGCCACGTAGTAAGGTAGACAACGTCACCGTGCGCTGCATCTCTACAGCAATCAGCTGGGGCTGATTCTAAATCAGTGTGGAGCAGAGTTTTGACCTGAAGGTGGAGATATAATTATGGTTTTTGCCTGTAATATTACATTTTAAGTAAGTTGCACTAAACTGCCAAAATAATGATTACACATGTCTACAGCACTATTAGATACTCATCTATACAGGTTATCAGCACAAAAAAGTTGATTTAGGTGTTACTCGTTCTTTAANGAGAGAGAGAGAGAGAGAGAGAGAGAGAGAGAGAGAGAGTGTGTGTGAGTGTGAGAGAGAGAGAGAGAGTGTGTGTGAGTGTGAGAGAGAGAGAGTGTGTGTGTGTGTGAGAGAGAGAGACTGTTGACTCGAGAGGCCATGAGAAACATTAGGCTGCTGTGTGTGTTGTTCTGGCGGCCCCACTGACCCTAATTTAGAATGACTCCATTGTCTTGGGGAACACAGATGTAGATCAGGCGTAAATGAAGGAGGACAGGCACTTTAGCTGGGGAGATGAGGTGATTATGGCTCATGGATTAGTCCTGCCTGGGTGAGGTGGATCATCGCCCTGGCACACTGATGCACACAAAAGAAGCATCCACTCAAGCTGCCAAAGCAGGCATGCAAATCACTCAACCTGCTGGTCCGTGCATGAAACTTTGATGAATTTACAAGCTTACATACACCGATATGCACCCGGCAACCTCACTACTACATGCTTAGCGAGTTCGGCCAGCTCCCCGGTAACCTGAGGACTCGTGCACTGACTGTAGAACAGAGTGAGTTCAGGTACAGGCAGAGGTATCAAGGTGTCATTGTTCAGTTGGGTTTACTCGTACGACTCGCTCCGTTTATACATTTCAAACAATACCTGAGTGCAGCCAACTAATGATTTATATGTTGTATAAACACCAGCAGGACATTCTGGGATAAATGCTGAAACTTGAGGTGATGGATGGTGTAATTCTGATGTTTTTGGCTGAGATCATGTTGTAATTAACGCCTGATGACAAAATTCTGAGAGTTTTCTTTATTTTTGTCTTGGACTGCATCTGGAACCACATCATACCTCAGTTATAAATGAGAACTACTAAGTACAATGTAGTCACAGCTGTCCTGGGACACACTGACGGAGGTGATGCTGCCGAGCACAGGCACCACCACCAGCAGGCAACGTGGGTTCAGTGTCTTGCCCAAGGACACAACAGCTGCATTCTCTTGTGGGAATCGGGATCGAACCTGCAATCTTCCAATGATTGGACAACCCGCTCTACCTCCTGAGCTACTCCTGGTCCAAGATGTTTCTTCAGATATTTGTCAGAAGATGGTAAAACGACAACGTTTGGAGTTTTACACATTAATATTTATAATATGTAAATATCTCGCATCTGATTGGCTAACAGCAAATGATGCTTCTGCTGCCTTTGTTTGCTCTTCTTTCTTGGGCAAACAAAATGCAACGCTGATGTTTTATCTCCACAAATTATACAAGGTCAAGGTCAAGGTCAAGTTTATTTATATAGCACATTTAAAACAGCAGTTGCTGACCAAAGTGCTTCACAGCATAAAAACAAATCACAGTAAAAGAGTTAAAAATAATAAAAATTCAATAAAACAAAGCAACTATATTAAAATATAAAATAAGATTAAAATAAATGAATCAAAATGAATCAAAATGTCCAGGACAATCCTTGATAAAAAACCATCATGGACAACCTAAAATGACGCAAAACAAGGCTAAAAGAGGTAAAAAAAAAAAAACACCTCATTTGTTACTAATTAAAAGCCAGCTCATAAAAATGCGTCTTTAACAAAATCTTAAAATGACTCAGAGTCTGAGCAGCCCTAACATTTGCAGGAAGTCTGTTCCACAGTCTGGGGCCTGCCACAGAAAAAGCCCGATCACCACGGGACTTCAGCTTCGTTCTAGGGACCACCAGAAGATTCTGAGTGCCAGATCTCAAGGCTCTTGGAGGGGCATGAACTTCTAAAAGCTCAGATAGATAAGAAGGGGCAGAACCATTCAGCGACTTAAAAACAAACAACAGAAGTTTAAACTGGATCCTATAAAATACGGGAAGCCAGTGCAAGGACTCCAGCACTGGGGTGATGTGCTCCCTACGTCCTGTGTGTGTTAATAAACGAGCAGCCGCATTCTGGACCAATTGAAGCCGGTGAATGGACGACTGCTCAAGACCACAGTACAAGGAGTTGCAGTAATCAAGTCTGCAGGAAATAAAAAGGTGGATCACCTGTTCAAACATATTCGGTGGGAGATAGGGTTTCACCTTAGCAAGCTGTCTCAAATGGAAGAAACAGGACTGAACCACTGCACTGACTTGCCTTGTTAATTTAAAAGAGCCATCAATAAACACACCCAGGTTTTTAACATGGGGTTTACAGTAAGGTGCCAAAGAACCCATGAGGCGAGAAACAGCCTCTGGAGATCCTGGGCAACCAAAAACCACAATTTCAGTTTTGTCATCATTTAATTTCAAGAAGTTGAGGGCCATCCACTGCTTAACATCATTCAAGCAATTAGTCAGTGATGCAAGAGAGTCAGCTCCTACTTGCAATGGCAGATAAATTTGCAGATCATCTGCAAAACAATGAAAAGCAATTTTATGCTTCTTGAAAATGGAACCCAGAGGCAGCAAATAAAGTGCAAAAAGAGCCGGTCCAAGAATTGAACCTTGGGGCACACCACAGCTGAGAGGAGAATAGTCAGAGCTAAAAGGGCCAACTTCCACACGATACGACCTGCCAGACAGATATGACCGGAACCATTGTAGGACGGTGCCCTTGAGACCAACGTAGGTTTCTAGCCGAGAGAGCAGAATACCATGGTCTACAGTGTCAAAAGCAGCTGTCAGATCAAACAATAAAAGAGCTGCAATATTTCCTGAGTCTGTGGTTAAAAACAGGTCATTAAAAACTCTAAGAAGTGCTGATTCAGTACTGTGGCGTGGTTTAAAACCTGACTGAAACTTCTCAGTTATGCCGTTATACTCAACATATTCCAGGAGTTGTAAATAAACAACCTTTTCTAGCACCTTAGAAAGAAAAGGAAGCTTTGAGATTGGCCTATAGTTTGACAGNTTAAAGGGTGAGTAACACCATGGGCGGAGACTTATTCCAAGCAGACTTCCTGTTAGAAAAATACCTGCAAAATAGGCGTCACCTGGAGGACCGAGGGAGCGGCACTGAGGCAGTGATTGACAGCACCACCATCAACCACCCCACGTGGGCTCTCGGAGTTTCCCAGTCGGAAAAACTAGTCATTTACAAGCGCGTGCGCACTCGCGCGTGTACAGGAGCGCACAAACAAGCAAACCTAGCGCTCAGGAGAACAAGCAGACTCAGAAGCACCAGCAGGTTGGAGGATTTACTGTCCACCGCGATCACCAGAAAAAAAGGGGAGGAGGAGCTTTTTCTTTCAAGGAGGCGAGCGGCTCCGAGCTCTAACGTGTCATATCGGCAGGTGAGTGGTTGCGCCAGGTGGAGGTGCGGCCGACTCAGCTGGAGTCCAGTGCAGCGCAGCCACGTAGTAAGGTAGACAACGTCACCGTGCGCTGCATCTCTACAGCAATCAGCTGGGGCTGATTCTTAATCAGTGTGGAGCAGAGTTTTAACCTGAAGGTGGAGATATAATTATGGTTTTTGCCTGTAATATTACATTTTACGTAAGTTGCACTAAACTGCCAAGATAATGATTACACATGTCTACAGCACTATTAGATACTCATCTATACATGTTATCAGCACAAAAAAGTTGATTTAGGTGTTACTCGTTCTTTAAGTTCATTTTTATGGCAAATACTATGGAATTCACCTGATCCCTGTTCATCACATTCTAGTACAGTAGCAAGAAAAATGAAGCTGCAAACACTTTGAACCAATATTTGAAAATGGTCAAAACTGGACCTTTTCTGCCAGATTATTAGTGTCTGTTTTAGTGTCCTAATGCTCTTCAGAATCACTGACTCACTCACTCCCTTACCCACTCACTGACTCCCTCACTCACTGACTCACTCACTGACTGACTCACTGACTCACTCACTGACTCGCTGACTCACTCAATGACTCACTTACCCACTCACTGACTCACTCACTCACTAACTCACTCACTGACTCAATCACTGACTCACTCACTGACTCAATCACTGACTCACTCACTCACTCACTTACACTCACTGACTCACTCACTGACTCACTCACTGACTCACTCACTCACTCACTCACTGACTCACTCAATGACTCACTCACTCATTCGCTCACTCACTCACTCACTCACTCACTCACTCAGTGATTGACTCACTGACTGACTCACTCATTCACTCACTGACTGACTGACTGACTCACTCACTCAGTGATTGACTCACTGACTAACTCACTCATTCACTCACTCAGTGATTGACTCACTTGCTGACTCGCTGACTCACTCAATGACTCACTTACCCACTCACTGACTCCCTGACCCACTCACTCACTAACTCACTCACTGACTCAATCACTGACTCACTCTCTCACTCACTTACCTACTCACTCACTCACTGACTCACTCACTGACTCACTCACTCACTGACTCACTCACTGACTCACTCAATGACTCACTCACTTACCCACTCACTGACTCACTCACTGACTCACTCAATGACTCACTCACTCATTCGCTCACTTACCCACTCACTGACTCACTCACTCGCTCACTCACTCACTCACTCACTCACTCACTCACTCACTCACTCACTCACTCACTCACTCACTCACTCACTCACTCAGTGATTGACTCACTGACTGACTCACTCATTCACTCACTGACTGACTGACTGACTCACTCACTCAGTGATTGACTCACTGACTAACTCACTCATTCACTCACTCAGTGATTGACTCACTGACTGACTGACTCACTCACTGACTCAACCACTCACTCACTAACTCACTCACTCACTCACTCACTGACTCACTCACTGACTCACTTGATCGTGTAGATAGATCTACACGTGTACTGATGTATTTATATAGTTATTTTTTCATACTGGATTTTGAAGAGATGATTAACACCAACACAACCTGACGTGAAGACACCATCATTTTTCAAATTAGTGTGATATGTAATTTTAGTTGTCACCTTTTTCAGACCTCTGAGCAGGTATGTAACCAATAGTGATCATTATTATTATTAATAATTCAGCTGCCCTGCATGGAAGAAGCATTAGTTTTGGCACAAGTGTACAATACGATTTATATTCACAACTGTTGTAAATTGCCACAATCTGTGGCTGCCTTACCCCTACTTCACACTGGAAACATCAGCGTCGCCGAACGGCAGCGGAACGTTTACTCGCGAGCAGCACCGGTGCTCCCTAAACGCGCATCACGCACAGTGCGTAGGGCACTGAGTGGCCAGGGGGGCACCAAGCAATCAGGTGAATGAAAAAAAAACACTATATTAATTATAATATTAGCTACTGGACACCATGCACACAAACAACACATAGAGGACCATTTAACTGGTGTTATTTCACACACAGAATCCCATCTGATATGTCTAATTCAAGTTGATGTGCCTCTGTCACGCCCCCTCTGGCTGTGAGACTGGGGGAGCAGTGCGCTTCTCCTGCTGCTGATAGGACGGGCAGGCTCGGTTCTCCGTCCCAGAGCCGTGCCCCGACCTGCGCGCAGCCAAAATGACAGCTTTTATGCAGCTGCGTCGCCATCCGATTTGGTCGTTTTAATTCACCGCTTCACCGGTGTGTTTTTGCTGTTTATGTGCAGGGACGAGCTAAACCCCTTCTCCGCATAACCAGGTTACAGGTATGGAAGCCTGGAGAGGCCAAAATAGTGTGAAGTAGGGGTCATACTCTAGCCCCACTCTAGCCATAGTCTTCAGTCAGAGTGGCTCTGCTCGTCCATGTTTTGTCCCATATCACTGTCTCACTGTCTCTAAAGAATCTTTCTCTGATTCTTTTTGACACTGGAGTGTTGTTCTTGAGGCTTTGGCATAGATGAGCAGAAGGGAGGTGGCTTCAGGTAGAAATCTGGTCTGTCCATCTGTTGTATGATTCAGAATTCAAATGAAATGATTCAGAAGACGACAACATCACCAACATTGTGACAGCTCAGCTGACCTGAAACAGGTCTTCACTTGAAAATGCTGAGATTTCCCCTTTCAGGAATTATGTATGATTTTTCAGAAATCCATAAAAGTGATTGTCTTATCATGTAGTGTTATATAATGTAAGCAATACGTCTTTTTTTTTTTTTTTGCTAAAATTGCTTAAAATTGTTTTTGAAAATTAAAAGGTTATATAAGTGTTAAAAGCAATATTTAAAACAAAAAAGTAAATTTTATTTTGACGGGCACGACACTGGGTTTATCTACCAGCCACTAGAGGCACCGTTGTGGTAAAATGTCCGCTCGACAAGGCGAGTCTGGCACTGTGTAAAATGGCGGACTTGACAGGTCAAGCAGCTGATTCTGAGCCCAGAATATGTTCTAACGGTAAAAACACTTGTAAAATAAACATATTAGTAGAAATTAGTCCTTACCCTGTACGATTCATCACTGGACATGGTGCTGGCTGCTCACTTCACGTATCAGCAGTGAACCAACACCCCAACGGCTGGAAAATTTGGTCTGTTGTTGCAATACCACCTCTGAACACTACATGTAGCTATAGTGTCCGTGTTCAATATTAAACCTTTAACAACTAATGATGTTTTACAGAGTTATTCTTTTTGGAAAAAAATAAGTTTTATTTTTTAACTGTATTTAACCAGTCAGTTGACCCTTTTTAACAAGATTTCTATTTATTGATAAACTAGAGGTTCTATCAATAATTAAAGTTTTGTTGTTACTGCACTGTTTAAAGTTTTTATTTTCACTGATATGACACTTGATTTATTTTATTGTTTCATATTTATATCTGAGCTTTACTGACACAGCCTTAGTGTTGTGGATCTGGACATTGTTCATAACACAGTCGATAACTTATTTTATTAGAGTACTGTCAATAAAAACAGGTATTGCTACTGAGAAAACACCACAGCTGCAAAAACGGTAGAAGAAGACTTTAAAACTTTAGTTTTCTCAATTGAGGTATTCATGACAGAGTTTTAAGGGTGGTATTCAAAGAAAATACCATTTTTATTTTTGGACATTTCTGCATACTGTAATACTAGTGCTGTCATGAGATTAAATTTTGTTTTAGATTAATTAATTATGACCTGTAATTAGAAATGCACCGATACTGATACTGGTATCGGGCCGATACCGATACCAGAAAAAAGTTAACCGATACCAGGTACCGATACCAGTTGCCTGAAAGTGGCTTCACTGTGACTTGTCATTTCTGTTGTAGTTTTCTATATTGACCGATAGAATAGAATAGAATAGACTTTATTGATCCCTCAGTGGGGAAATTCACTTGTCACAGCAGCACCATCACTCAAAAGGTAATTAGAAGAAGATAAAAAAATAAAATAAAAATAAAAAAACAAGGATACATCTATATACACATAGGCAGTAATCTAGTATTGTAATCTTAAATCACTAAAAAAACCCACAAATAAAAGATAAAAACAAACTTGGTACCAGCACTATGCAGCATACTGTAAGAGACACATGAATATTGCATTGGTGTTATTGTGTACCAGGATGATACCAGTACAGCTTAAACTGAGGAGTTATACACTCTTACAGCAGAGGGGATGAAAGATCTACGACAGCGCTCAGTTTTACATCTGGGATGTCTCAGTCTACCTCTGGAGGAGCTGTCCATGATCTCCACAGTGGAGTGCAGTGGGTGGGAGGGGTTTCTTAAGATGGAGGTCATCTTCCCCAGCATCCTCCTCTCACACGTCTCCTCAACAGAATCCAGCGGGCAGCCCAGAACCGAGCTAGCTTTGGTAGCTAGCTTGTTCAGTCTCTTCCTGTCTCGGTCAGAGCTGCCTACACCCCAGCAGACCACAGCAGAATGAATAACAGAGCCAACAACAGAGTGATAAAAGGATTTTAGCAGCTGGGAGTTAGGGGGAGCTGTTTCAAACATTGTGAATGAAAGCAAAAACAGGCTCACAGCTGAAAATGCAGAGATGATTATTTTCATCAAAAAGAACCTGCTGCTCATGTTTCCCAAAAAAGCTTAGTTCAGAATCCACACTATTGCATGACTATAGTTATTTTTTTATTTAAATGTGGACACTGCGGTAGGTTCATAAATGTTATGTTCATGAAAGCTGGAGACAGTGCCAATTAGTTCATTTTGTTTGTAGAAAACTATGCAATATAATAAAATATTTATTTTTCACCTAATATTTTAGTTTTGTGATCTCTTTTAATATATTTTATTTTTTATCTAACTCACCATCCTTTCCTGTTGAAAGCAGAGAAGAAAATAAAACCTTTATTCCAATTCATTGCAATGTTGTCTGTGGTAGAAGTATCGGTATCGGCGAGTACTCAGATCCAAGTATCGGTATCGTATCGGTTTGGAAAAAAGTGGTATCGCTGCATCCCTATTAATCTATTTAATTTCTTTTCTAATCTCACCTATTAATGGCTGAGAAAAACCCTCATTTTGATGTATTTTTATTTAAATTCATTACATTATTGTGGCAGACTAAACGATTAATATATAACAAAAAGAAAACTGGCTTTATAGTCATTTATTGTGTAATAGACTTCTAAACTTTCCTTTTACATCACCAAGGTGGAATAATACTGTGCTCTTTTTTCAGTCTTGAATAATTAGAAATAAAACATCGGTTCCATATAGAATGCTCTATTTAAAGCCTCATTCCTGAACTTTGCGAATATATGCTCTGTCGCCCTCTAGAGGCTTGCTGCATAACGTCACTGTCGTAACATTAAATCTCTCTCTGGGGCATAAGTGGCATGTTTACATTCCTAATGTCAGACAAAACAACAAAAACAAACCTTTCCACCTCCACACATTGAATAAATAGTTTTATCAGGACTGTTTAACAACTTTATGCCCGACCAAACACAATAACCCTGGTGAAATCATTTATTACTTACCTAGCCATTAGCAGCACGGCTAGGTCAGAGTCCGTAGTTCATGCTGTTCTTTCTAAAAGAGCTCTCCAGCGAGGAACAGACGGCCCAATAATAACTTTGCTCTTGCTCTATGACGTTCTTCTTTTCTTTTCCTAGATTCCTCTGATAAGGCATTTCTAGCTTTCTTTGGTGAATCTGCCGCTGCTACAGCGAGTCTACGTTATACAATTATGGCAAGCCAAAGGGATAAAGAAAATGTGCGTTCTAAACTCAACTTATGTCCGCCAAAACGCTCATTCAAGACGCGCGTTTTGGCGGACATAATGCTCGCTTTTAGAACACGCGAGTTTTTGCCCCATTTGGTGTCAAAACACACGTTCAGGACGCGCATTTTGATGGACATAACGCGCATTTAGAACGCATGCTTTTTTTCCCCTTTGGCTTGCCATATGGTGCCGTAAAGCAACACCCAGTCAGAACTTCCGGTACGACCCGAGCTCAAAATCTGTATAGTGCGGTAAACAGACGTGGGACCCCCCAACACTATCACCGGTACGAAAATGAACATAATAGATGATAGTATGACGCCAAAACTTTACAAAAAAGCATAATGTTAAGGTGTAAAAGTTGCGGAATGTTACTTTAACACATCAAGGAACGCTTTTTTGAGCAATGCAAAAATCACAGAACTTGTTACTAAAACATTGATCCAAAATTAAAATAGACCTGTTATCACAGTGCTGTAAGTTAGCATATCAACACTGACAGTTTATCACAAAATAAATGCTGAAAAAGCATTAAGCACTCACTCTCTCACTTCTGACATGTGGTATGGCATGGTAGTTAAATATAAATATAATTACATAAAAAATCCCAACAGGTAGGCTAGAAACGTCCCAGTAAAGTTATAGATTAAAAATAAGATTAATGCGATTAAAAAAATAGTGCACTAAATGTGGCTGTGATTAATTAATCTCAATTAATGCGATAATTTGACACCCCTAGGTAATACCACCCAACCCTAACGTATAGTAGTGACATGGCTGCTCTTTGGCAGATGCAGGTAAAGCTAACCTGTATATCTGTAAAATAACTCTCGAGTACGACCAGAAACCCCTAATGCCTGTCAGGCCTGAGACCACTTATGGATAGTGTAGGATCTCTTCTTCCTCTTGTTATTACGGGGATGTTTCAACTTTACAAGTCCTTTTCCTATTCAAACATTTGTTAAAATAACCCATAAAACACTCAGTATAAGTTATACACACCTCTGGTTTTAGTGTATGTTAGTTCTTGGTATAAAAAAGCCATCAGCCATCGATAATGGCAGTGGAAGAAAACGGGAATGTTATGCTCTTCTCCCACTCTTGGAAGATGTTTTTTTTCTCTGAGTGTAAAATAAACATGAGCTGACTTACATGCCTGTTATTCTGGTAATTTAACAGAGTTTGTTCCTGGTAGACGTGGACTTCCTTTGTACCTACAGCAGTTTCATGGTGTCAGGAAGTCGTTTAAAAGCAGGAAACATTCCTTATAGCCACTGAAGCAAAACTAAAACTTCACTGTACCGACTCGAGTACTGAGTGCTGCTTTCTATTTGGCCCATTTTCTGTGGAGGGGAGTTCCTCGCTGACCTGTTTAAACACCCCTCAGCCGAATTTCCCAGGAAAAGTGGAGCATTCGGTCACACTCGAGAAAAGTCTCTGGAGACGGATTCAGATGAACACCCTTGGGATGGACATTTCTGGAATTGGGAGACTAACACTCACCAGGAAAAGGCAGTGCACTTTTCATAAATACTAGGGATGTCCGATATTATCGGCCGATATTGGCCTTAAAATGTAATATCGGAAAATATCGGTATCGGTTTTTCTCCTTTAGTGACCCAACCTTTACATACCATGCACATATTATACATCAAACTCTTCGGCTTCATCTCCTCTCTCTCAAAATGCCAAAATATGACAGATCTGATGATTAGTTTTTGAGATATTTTAGTTTTATTTGGCACAGCTTGTGAATAATTAGGAATTTGCCTTGTGTAGTGAGGGTTAGCTATGTGTAGCTAGCCAGCTAGCAAACAACTAAAACAAGCACAAGAATCTTCACCTAAGACTTGCTCTTCTTAAATGAAGATCTTTATAAATGGTCTATCATCGTAACTAGAATATACAGAAACAGAAAAAGTACATTACTGACTAATACGTCGCAGTTAGCAATTAGCCTCGCTTAGCATGCTGCTTACATTTTATCAACTGAGTAACTTTAACACACGCCCAAACTTTCCCTAAACAAACTGATACTTACAAAGACAAGTGTTCTCTCGAACGTAAAAAGCAAAATCGGCGTGTTCATGATCCACTTTTTCATTCGTTTCTGCCTAAATGTAAGATGTAAACACCGGAGCGGAGGTCCAGCGGCAGAAACTACGTCAGCGATGGGAGTTAAGAGCGCTCACTCTGTCGTGTTTCATACAGACAATATAACAAAGATTGTTTGTAATAGCGATGTTTCACTTTGATCCATTTTCAACACCTAAAACATTTTAACCTTTTTATCATTAATTCACTTGTACTATTTATTAACTTATTAATCAAACTTATTCCCATCATGAACTTAATAATTATTTTTGGTCTAAAGGCATCACTGAGCATTAGTCAGGATTATCTCAGGGAGATTGTCATTCAGCTGCTGTTGGAGACAGATTAATTAAACATCACTTTTTTTTCTATTACTAACTTAAATTGAAGTAGTTGCAATTTTGCACAGATAATGTTTAAAGCTTAAGCATAGGAGATATGTGATGTTAGCAACCTAAATGATTTATTTATTTATTTATTTTTTATTAGGGGGACCCTGCATATATCGGTATCGGTTTAATATCGGTATCAGATATTAAGAGTTAGACAATATCGGATATCTGTAAAAAAGCCAATATAGAGCATCCCTAATAAATACGTCCTGTGTTGGTGATTTTCATCAGGATCGCCTGAAACACTGATTCTCAGATTAGCAAACAAAAGTTAGGTTTGTCTTTGTCATATCTGACTCAACCAACATCTGAATCATTTTAACTCAACTTTATTCATTATTTAGTTTTTAACATTTGGTTATTTATTCAGATTTTTATATATTAAATGTTAAAGCGAGGTGTTCTGGTTTATTTGATTGAATTTACACATTTTAATCTACTTGTTACTATACCTGCTCAGCGTAGCTGTGGAAAGGATGTCGAACAGGTAACGGTGATTACCGCGACTGTTTTCTTCATAACAATGCCAGGTGGTTTGTTTTCTGACTGTGTCTCCTCAGTAAGAAGCTTACTGTCACTCTGGCTTTTAGCTCACTACCTTTTGTGCTATTTGTACATTTTTCCACAGAAAAGAGCATTCAGCCCTTCCTGTCACATGACAGGACTGCGTTTCTGATGAGGATAAGATGCATCAGCGGGTGATCTTGAGTTTGACGAGGCAAACATACTTTCTTTGATATGAGGCGAGACAGTCTGGGTTAGGATACTGCGAGGAAGCAGCAGAGGAGGTGGTGATAAAAGCTGGAAAAACACCAGGGACTCAACGTTGTGCTGCGTCACATAATATGTGTCAGGTGACGCCCCGAGCACCTGAGGGCCGTTGATAGGTACTGTGTTTTGCCTTAAGGGCACTTTGAACTTCTGCAGGGGCTGGGGAGTAAATCTCTGTTTTCTGAATGGGAGACAAATCTCTACCACTGTGATAAATCTACTCAAAAAAGTGTGATGAATGAAGGTGTTACGAGCCCCGTGAGTTGCGGTCCCCGTATGTGACTTCCTGCGACCCACTGGACCGTTACAGGACCGCTGTTCACGCCTCAGCACCCTGGACAGCTCCCGGCAGCGGCGTCCCTTTCTCCGGGACAGCCGGTTCAGCTCCATGGAGAGAGGCACGCTGCTTGATGCTGCCCACTGGATCAGGATCAGACCTTTAAAGACCAGTCTTTCTTGTTCAGGGCGACTCAGAACTAGTCTGTTGTCCTTCATGGCTGTTGGGTAACATCCATTTAAAAGGGACTTTTGTGGTAAACATTGAGAGCTTGTAGCATAAAGACTGTTCTAGTTAAGCTTTTGGTTTTGAGATATTTGTCTGGCTTCCTGGTGCTGTGTCATCTTTGTGATCTCTTAAGTGGTCACTCTAGTTTAGTCTAGTTACACCTTTACCTTACTCGCTAAAACAACTTCTTTAAAGAGGACCTAGAATGCAGTTAATCAACAATCTAAAACAGCTTTGAGCCTCTAAAAAGCATCAGAAATGTTCTTTAGGCTTTCATCTGTCCCAGGAGCCCTGATACAGGCCATTCTAAACCCCCTAAACCAGCCTTGCTGTAAAAAGAGCTGTTTGCCCCTCCCACTCGGCCAGGACAATAAATAAAATACGATCTTGCAGATTTATTACCAAATGGGACAATCAGCTGAAACGATTAAGGGACGTTTGTTGAAACTAAATCACAGGAGATGTTCAGAAAGTTTGGAAACGTGTGTTCATCGTCTGTTAATAAACGAACGGCATTTAATTTGCGTTAACAAACTCTTACTGTAGATGGGACTTTACTGTTGCCCAGAATATGTTACTGAGGATGTTTATCAGCTCATCAGACTCCTGAAACCCAAACCGGTAGAACTGATGTCACCCTGTCTTCGTTAGAAGCACATCTCCGTCCATCACTGCTCCAGCTGCAGCCGCTGAGATCAAAGTTGACAGGAACGCGGCTCCGTGCTGGGTTATTTTGGGCGTATTTCCAGTAGAACATGTTTGCTGAAAGATTTGTGCAATAATCAGATTTTTATTTTACTTCCACAAAAAGCTGATTTTAGATTAGATGTTACGGAAAACGGGGATGGCTTGTCATCAAATTTTAAAGCCGTCTCTCGTTAATTACAAGTCTGCAGGATAGCTCGCTGGCTGCTTCCAGGCGAGCGACTGTCAAGTGCGTTGCGAGATACGTGAGCGACATGTTGGAGACCCCTGACCTCGAGCCATTAAAACTACAAATCCCAGGATTCCAATGACTGCCATCTCCATCGTTATGAGTGGAGATCCTTGCCCTGCTTTGTAGTTACGTTCTCCAGCAGCCTTGCGTTGAACCAGCAGCTACACACGGGCAGCAGGTGGAAGCAGATGTTTTGTGCATTTTGTTTAAAAATGGAAATGTATTTTTCTTAATATTTTCACGTTTAGTTTCACACCTGGTCACCCAAATCGTTATTACATTTTAAAGTTTTGTACCTCTACATGGAGAGCTGGGGTGTTTCTGTTATTTCAGAACAGCTCACTTCCCAATTTTCTCAACAAAGAAAAAAACATCAGTGTGGTCCCCACCTTCTCCACTTCATCCTATCCTTTGTTCTTTATTGGCTCCTGTTCCTTGTGAAAGCTTCATCATCCCAAGTATATAAATATTAAGAACACCATATATTCTACTGCAAGGGAAAACACGTATCTGTTGGTATCATACAGATAGTCAGCCGTCTCCTGCTGGTTCTGACTCTTTACCATCTTTATGGTGTTGCTCTCTTTTTGTGTGCATTTCCTGTAGGACTTCTGGGGAAGTGAGTTTTTCTGGATTTTTATGGTGTCATTCTCCGTGTCTGTGTGCATGCAGGCATGTTTGTGTGCTGTAGTTTTCTTGGTTGTTAGGCTTCACACTGTTATTGCTGGGCCTGAGATAAGCTTGGGGATTGCAGGCCCTTTGCAGGAGGCATCGTAATGCGCTGCTGTCAGCCTCCTTAGAAGCAGGAGTCTGTGTGTGAGAGAATATTTTGTATCTTGTCCTTGAAAGAGGGAGATAGTCAGGATTTCTCTCCCTCCAATTCTAGTTCAGTGAATGCTTTAAATGGAATTTTAATTTAAGACTCATGCAACTTGCTTTTCATCATCATTATTCAGAAAAGACTTGCAGTGGTCTATTATTTTCTGGATTTTTTGTAACTTTGTAAACTTCATCCACGCTCTTGCAAATAAACACTTAAAGGTTCAGAATGGTCGAGGTGTGTTCTTTTTAGATGTTGCCTCAAGGTTCTGCCACCTTCTTGCAACACATGGCTTAATCGAGCAAAAACTCTAATTTCAATAGGTTGGGATGTCTGTTAACACATGGACATATTATTTCACTTGTGCAATGCATCATGGGCCGCGACGAACATGGCGAATCAGAAGAAAGCGTACTTAGAAACACACCCATTCACCAAAGTTAGATGGATGACCAAAATACAGTGAAGCCTCGTTCTGGACCCCGAGACCAGTATTGAAGTCTACTATGAACCACAGAGACTATAGAATGCTGATGGATGTTTCAGATTGGTAGTTTAGTCCCTTAAAAGTGCTGGATCTGCCATTGAGATTTTGAAACAGAACCAGCCCTGCTGGCCTTGCGCCCAGGCTAGGTTCACACTGCAGGCAAAGCACATCAAATCCGATTTTTTTCCCCACAATGCGACCCATATCTGATTTTTTTGTGACAGTCTGAACAGCACAGATCTGATTTTTTCAAATCTGATCCAGGTCACTTTCATATGTGGTACTGAATCAGATACGTATCTGATGTTTTTGAAAGCGACTTCAGCCTGAACGGTCATGTCACATTAAATCCGCCTCCTATGTCACTGAGTCAGTGGGGGTGAGCGTCGTGTGGTGACGTTTCTGAGGAGAAGCGCTGACAGAAGGATTCAGGGGTCTGTTTGGACTTCTTGTCGAGTTTTGGAATTAAAAATACAGGCGAGCATGAGAGCGGGAGGTGCTGCTGGAGCGAACAACCACACAAAAATAAATTGGATTTACTCAAAAAATCTAAATTGAGCACCCTGCCGTGTAAACGTAGCCTAAGACCTCATCACTTAATCAGTGTCGTGCTAACATGACATAATCTTCTACTTGCATTATCATGCCAGGATGGGGCCTTAGGCACGGTGTGAAATGAAGTTTATTGAAGAAGTGGTGGCAGGCCAATGTGTTCAATAGACTAGGACATCAAGATAGCTCAATATGCACTTAGTTGGGTTAGAGGCTGCTCATAAATACACATCAGTAAACCTCTTGTGGGTTGTGTTTTTAATTTTTTTTCTGCCTAGTTGCTTTCAAATAGGAAAAAATCCGCACACTTCTATCTGCAGTAGAGAAGTTTTAATCAAGCTTTCGGTCAGAAGACCTTCATCAGGAGTAGCTCATGTTCACACAATCAATCAGATCTTAACACTTAATTGATGTAAAACACCTGTGAGCTGGTGTCGCCGGGCATCATGGGAAATGAAGTCCCAGAATCATCAAATCACTCATAAGGCATTTCCTCCTTAAATGTTCACATAACTCATAGATCCAAACATTGCAAACATCAGGCTACATAACCATCATAAAGCAAGGTATAAAAGATTTTCATAAAAAGACAGACATCTCAAAATCTTCATTTAGACCCAATGGTTGAAGTGCATTAAGGGTGTAGATCCAAAATAGTTTTTTTTTTCTATGTCCCCACCTCTATGTAATGTGATTTGTTCAATTCCCTGAAACCTTAATGAGGACAAGGGATGTGTCCAGTCAGTGAAGTGGCAAGCAACTGATTATGTTCACTGATTCTTTGTTTCAATGGCCTGGTTGTTTTACCCACATAGATTTTATCACACGGACATTTTAACAGATTTACAACATCTTTTGTGTTGCAAGTAATAATGCCTTTTATGGGAAATTTTTGCCTAGTTACTTTAAAATTATGTTAATCTAAACATAAATTTGATGAATGCAACTCAGGTGTTTGTACTAATACCTACCCTACCTCTCTCAGTATGTGAACATATGTCATCCTGTCTCAGTTTATCACCCACATAGCCATGGTTTTCCATGTAGGTTGATGTGGGAAGAACACGAGAGGTAGGAGAAGTTATGAGGGGTAAAAGGGTTTATTTACAGATAAAAGCAGAAGGTAAATGTCTGGTAAACTCAGCTCTGCCCTATATGTCGACACAAAGGTCGAAAATAAACAAATATGAACCAGCATCGAACAAACCACCACAACAAAGCTAATTTCATAACGTGAAACGCATAAATTATGTCTTACCGTTGACGACTCATGTTATAATCCGTGTTATGGGAAACAAATCTCCGATCGGTTTGTGTATTCCATCTTCACAACAGCATAAGAGCCGATGCCTGGCTGTTAGCTTGCTTTGTCCCAACTCAACAACATGCGAGGATGCCATTACACACGAGGCGAGGCGAGGGCTCGTACATACACGGTTGGATCCCGTAGGTCACTGCCAGGTCGGGTTCAGTTATAACTTTTGTTGTTTTGGAGCAAGACGCTGAAGCTGCTTCCTGCTTCCTTCCACCAATCAACGCGCTCCTCAGTCCCACGCGTGTCCGAGACAGCCGAAATATCGCGTGTGATCTCGCGAGAAAATATGCCCTTTACAATAAAGGATTAAAAAATCACATTTTTAATTTCTTTTTCCAATACAATTTATTTTAATGGTCTAAAAGACTGTAATAGGATGTAGATATCCATGGTATTATAGGTGATGATTCCTTTAAATCTGCAGTTTTTGTATATATACTTTAGACACACCACTCCATCTTCTATCATTAGTATTAATACAGTAACAAAATGAAATCATGCAAGTTTACATTACATTGTGACGCTCTCTAAGCTAACTCAGGTGTTTGCTAGCCATCCAAATGAAGTGCCGTCCACCTAGGCACCAAGGCATCTAACCTGTAAGAACCCAACCGATTGGCCAAATGGGTGAAGGGCTCCATTTGATTTGTCAAAAACTTCATGCTTCCATTTGATTGACAAAATGCATTAAGTGTAGCAAAAATCTGAGATGACCATTAATTGTGATATTTTCCTGTTCTTTGTGATATGCCTATTGCGCATGCTGATATTGCGATAACGATATATTTGCGATGTATTGTGCAGCCCTAGCCGATACCGAGTCCTGGTCCAATACGTCAGCAAAGCATTAGAATAAGAAGAAAAAAGGGAAAACACGTCCAAGTTTTCCTTTAATTTTTTTCTTGCTTATCATGCAGCTGTCTTTTCCAGCATGTTGAATGCTCAGTATGCACACATTACAAGTGCCTTTGCTGTCCGGTTTAAAATAGCAACACAGATATTTTAGCTCTGCTGAGGAGACAAGTTAGCTCTGCATTAGCCTACTAGCTAACAGCTGCATGTTAAGGTGTATCAATCCCCGCCTGCCGTAAGTTGTGTGATGTAATGGTGTTTTCTTCCAAGAAACAAAGACTATTGATGTAGAGGAACTTGTTAAGATCTCAGGATGAATTAAAAAAGTCATATTTGTTGTTTCATAAGGTTAAGTCCGATCTTTTTCACCCGATCCCGATTTTTTGAGAATCACATGATCGGATCGGAGCATCCCTATTTTATATTAAAACATTATTGTGTTTGATGTCGTCCAGTTGCCATAGTGACCATCTTGATGTGGGTTGACTCCCAAAAATTAAGCCGCTGCAGATGTTCATCCAGTGATTACCATCTTAGAGCTTCATTAAAATCAGTCTAGTGGCTCCTTTTGGCAGTGAGCGATAATGAGGAGAGTTAGAAACAGGAAGTGGGAGAAAAATACACAAAGTTGATTTAAAATGATCAACACCAACCAAAAATGCAACCTTCATAAATAGTGCTGGGTATTGAAGCCAATTTCCTAAATCGATTCAATTTCGATTCATAATCTCTGAATCGATTAATCACAATTTGATTCAATTAAGTCTGGTCTGAAATAATTAAAATGTTGAGGTAGAAAACGACGTTTCTATCATTTAGACGAGCTCAACGAGTCAATTTGAAATACAACACACATCAGTGGTATTGGTTACTTATTTTGTCTAATTTTTAAAATATTTTTATTCCTTAAAATGTGTATATATATTCAACATTTTTGAATTTTTAATCTTTTGAATTTTAAGTATTTCTATTTTGTTTTCTTGTTGTTGACTCTTTATTATCAACATTTACTGTCCTTTTCTGCTCCTGTAATGAATATCATTGCTGCTCACCTGTTCAAGCCAGAGACCTGCATATCTCTCCCTCTCTCTCTCTCTCTCTCTCTCTCTCTCTCTCTCTCTCTCTCTCTCTCTCGCTCGCTCGCTCGCTCGCTCGCTGAGCTGAGGGGAGGACAGATAGAAACTGCAGCAACCACAAACTGACTTGAGCGTGTCACGTCACTGGAGTTCAATTCATCTGGCGGTTGGTGCGCTTTATGTCCGCCGCGGCCTGTGAACAGGTTACCAAATTTCCATTTCTGGCCTTCAAAGTTGACAATGCGCTGAGGAATCTTGGCGCTCAGTAAGAGGAGTGTTTTCAGTTTGTCCCAGGCTGAGGAGGGTAACGCTGCAGACGCCAATAACCATTTAGCTCCGATGCTAATGACTGTAAACAGAAAGGAGGGGCGCTTCAAGTGACGCGGTACCGCTGCAAAGCATCATGGGATTTGTAGTCTTTGTGGCAAAACGAGCCGGCGGGCCACTCTGGTTCAAGGGGAAAAATCAATCTTAGGCTTTATGGATCGATTTAGCAAAATTTATATGAAATCGATCCAGAATCGATTAAATCGATTTTTTTAACCAGCCCTATTCATAAATAATGAGTCTGCAAGGTTGGATATATTGACGTCCAAGAATACTAAAACATGATGCTGTTTCAGAATAATATCATGCAAGTTGAACAGTCAAAATAATTTAACCGTCCTTGCATTTCTATTCTGAACTCATTCCTTTAAATCAAAATTGAGATTTGGGTGAATCATCTCAGACCTGCTGTAGTTGATTTATAATTCTCAGCAGCTTTTCTTGTCTGGAGCTTTATCAGCTTCCTTCTTCCTTACCTATTTTATTCTGTTTAGACATTTAGACCCTTGCTGGGGCCCTACTCTGTCTAATCACAGTCGAATTGTGCATTTTCTAAAACGTCTCCCCACAGAGCCATCACTACAAGCTTATTTGAGCTCTTGGATTGAGTTTCTTTTATTCCTTCCCATCCCCAGTACATTTTTTTCCTGAGTGTTGGCTTTGTGTGGTGGCAGTGAAATAATAGTTAATTTGCTTTTTCGAAGGGGAAAAACAATCCATCTTACACCCGCGATGTGAAAGAGAGAGACGGTTGCTAAGTTCTGCTATTTGTTTTGAAGGGAACTGGGTTAGCTGATGTTTATGAGCTTGGAAGCGCTGCTTCGGGCTGTGACGGGATGACTTTAGCCAGTTAGTGAGCGACACTTGTGCAAAGAAACAATAAACTCCATCTAAACAGGAAGTTAGAGTAAACAAGCCAAGGGTGAGAGAAGAGGAGTTCATCATTCTGACAGAACAGTGTTAACTTTTAAAACAACAGTGAGGATCTAGTTTCATCCCTGCTTTTCTTCGGCATCCTTTTCTTTCCTGCAAGATTAATTCCATGTCTTCCGCTGTGACGTTAATTAAAAAGATACGTTTTGCAGGTCATTGCATCTTCACACCACTAAAACAAAAGCAACAGATCTTTTTTCTGCATTTCCAAGAAGTAGTGGGAGCTCATCTTCTATAATTGGATACAGATAAAGGTCTTCTTCCTTGAGTGTTCATGTTCTTTTGTGTCTGTTGTCTTGCAGTCTTGTCGGTGTTGCAGTCCAGTGAAGACCAGGCCCCCGTCCTGCATAATAAATTCATAGGAGACGTAGAGGAGCTGGCGGCCAGCTACGAACGCAAACTCATCGAGGTAAAAGTCACATTTTATAATGCCTACAAGTTATTAACCCCTTGTAGACCGTTGTTGCAAAGTAGCATCAAATCACTTCTGATCTTAAAGTGTCCAGATGGTGTATTAGAATGTGTACAGTCGTGGCCAAAAGTTTTGAGAATGACACAAATATTAGTTTTCACAAAGTTTGCTGCTAAACTGCTTTTAGAATATGACTTTGGGAATGGATTGCTGAGGACTGGGGCAATGTCATATTCTCCGATGAAGACCCTTTCCAATTGTTTGGGGCATCTGCAAAAAGGCTTGTCCGGAGAAGAAAAGGTGAGCGCTACCATCAGTCCTGTGTCATGCCAACAGTAAAGCATCCTGAGACCATTCATGTGTGGGGTTGCTTCTCATCCAAGGGAGTGGGTTCACTCACAATTTTGCCCAAAAACACAGCCATGAATAAAGAATGGTACCAAAACACCCTCTGATGGCAACTTCTTCCAACAATCCAACAACAGTTTGGTGATGAAAAATGCATTTTCCAGCACGATGGAGCACCGTGCCATAAGGCAAAAGTGATAACTCAGTGGCTCGGGGACCAAAACGTTGAAATTTTGGGTCCATGGCCTGGAAACTCCCCAGATCTTAATCCCATTGAGAACTTGTGGTCAATCCTCAAGAGGCGGATGGACAAACAAAAACCCACTAATTCTGACAAACTCCAAGAAGTGATGATGAAAGATTGGGTTGCTATCAGTTGACCCAGAAGTTGATTGAGAGCATGCCCAGTCCAACTGCAGAGGTCCTGAAAAAGAAGGGCCAGCACTGCAAATACTGACGTTTTGCATAAATGTCATGTAATTGTTGATAAAAGCCTTTGAAACATATGAAGTGAAAACTAATATTTGTGTCATTCTCAAAACTTTTGGCCACGACTGTACCTTCATCAAAACCTCAGAAGAGTTATACTCTACAGCCCTTATTTTATCACCAACCTCAGCCGCACTCTCCCTTTGAATGACAATTTTGGGACTCACAGTCTTTCTTTAGCCACCCAAAGCAGTTTGCATCTGTTGGCATCCACAATATTTGCGTTTGATCCCATGGATCTCACCAGAGCTCCCAATGCAGGGTTCAGCTGTACAGCTCTATTCACTGATCTCTCCAAGGCTTTTGACTCTGTGGATCACACTAGACAAAAGCAAAGGTTTCTCAGTACTGAACTCAGAACATGCCGTCACCTGGTTTCAAAACTATTTATCAAAAAAGTTCAGTATGTTTAGGCAGAAGGCATCACTTCCAGCTTCATTTATGTACCTATAGGTGTTCCCCAGGGATCGTTCCTGGGGCCACATTGATTTGTTCAATACATTTTCATTTTTCTGCCGATGACACTGTGATGTCCTCAGCTGCATTTACACCTCTTCAGGTCCTTTCTGAGCTCCAACAATTTTTTTATACTGTTCAGCGCATTTATTGTCTTTCTGAATTAGATTTAAATGCTAAAAAACAAAATTTATGAATTTCCCCAACTCAAAATCCACAAATCTTTAATCTATTTCTGTTTCCATCATTCACCACTTTACAGGGTTTAGAGATGGAGTTTGTTTCACTGATCAATGAATCCCTCTGGTTTACCAGGCTAAGTGTCACTGTAAATCTCATCAAAGTCATTTAGAGAGAAAATAAAAATAGGCTTAATATATCTGAAGCTGTGAGGAGGAGCATTCTCTCTTATGTATGAAGAAAACCAGAGAAGTGAAGTTTATGCAGCTTTCATTGATTTAAAACCAGTAAGAGTGGCAGGAGAAATTCTGTAAAGATCAGTTGCTGCAGAAGGAAAACATCTCTAATAACTGGACCTGAGCCTTAATACTTCCCACTGTGTGAGTAATAATAAGAGCTGAGTCCCTTTTCCCTGTTAGAGTGACCAATGAGGCAGCTTGACCCATGTGAGCGTATCCTGATGTGAGTGTGTGAGGGTGTGTGAGCAATCTGAATAATTAATGTATGGTTTTATATTTCTTTGATAAGAAATAACTTTGCCTGTGTTCACCCAAATGACTTTTCCACTTCTTTATGCTTGTGTCTGTGCATTTTTTATGGCGTTTACTTATTTATTTGTTCATTTGCTCGGCTGCCGGTGGTGATCTGGCGTTCACAATCAGCCAAGACAACGGGACACAGCTGCTGGCCAGTCCTCGGTGGCTTCATATTAATAATCCTGTCGTGCAAAACACAAGATGTTTTCTGCTTCCCTGTTTGGTAATGAGCTGTAGAAATAATGTAAAAAGCTGCTGAGAATTGATCGTAGGAGGAAACCACAGAGATGTGGCTCCAACAGCAGATGTAGAATATCCTTAAAGCAACATTCCGCAACTTTTACACCTTAAAATTATGCTTTTTTGTAAAGTTTTTGCGTCATACTATTATCTATTATGTTCATTTTCATACCTGTGATAGTGTTGGGGGGTCCCACGTCTGTTTACTGCGCTATACAGTTTTTGTACATCGGGTAGCAACGGAAGTACTGACTGGGTGTCGTTTTACGGCAGAATATGGCAAGCCAAAGGGATAAAAAAGTGCACGTTCTAAACACGCGTTATGTCCGCCAAAATGCGTGTCTTGAACGCGCGTTTTGACGCCAAAGGGGGCAAAAACCCGCGTGTTCTAAAAGCGAGCATTATGTCCGCCAAAACGCGCATCTTGAACGAACGTTTTGGCGGACATAATGCAAGTTTAGAACGCGTATTTTTTTTATCCCTTTGGCTTTCCATAATTGTATAACGTAGACTCACTGTAGCCGCGACAGATTCACCAAAGAAAGCTAGAAATCCCTTATCAGATGAATCTAGGAAAAGAAAAGAAGAACGTGATAGAGCGAGAGCAAAGACCAGAGTTATTATTGGGTTGTCTTTTCCTCGCTGGAGAGCTCTTTTAGAAAGAACAGCATGAACTACGGACTCTCACCAGGGTTATTGTGTTTGGTCGGGCATAAAGTTGTTATAAAGTCCTGATAAAACAATTTATTCAATGTGTGGAGGTGGAAAAGTTTGTTTTTGTTGTTTTGCCTGATATTAGGAATGTAAACATGCCACTTTTGCCCGAGAGATAGATTTAATGTTACGACAGTGACGTTACACAGCAAGCCTCTAGAGGGCGACAGAGACCATATAACTGCAATGTTGCGGAATGCTGCTTTAATGTTTACTTTCATTTATCACATAAATAAAAACTTAAAGTAGCTCTCTGGAGTATTTCTTTTATTGGATGGCACCTTCTAGTGGCTGACAAGCGTATAACACCAATAGTCGGTCGACTCTGTAATTTAAGATGGCTACTGCGCGCTCGGGAACTATTTGGTGGTTTAACCCCCCAATCCAACCCCTTAGTGCTGAGTGTCAAGCGAGGAGGCATTGGGTCCCATTTTTTCAAAGGCTTTGGTATGACCCGACCTGGAATCGAACCCTGATCTCCCAGTCCCGGGGCGGACACTCTACCATAGGGCTGCACAATATTAGGAAAACCTGCGATATGCGATAACAGTGCTTAATATTGCGATATCGATATTACTTGCGATAAATGAACAAATACTTAAATCTGCAGTTTTTGTATACTTTAGACACATCACTCCATCCTCTATCATTAGTATTAATACAGTAACAAAATGAAGTCATGCAAGTTCACATTATATTTCTAGAGCCCAGTATATAGATCTTTATGGTTGTGTTGGAGGTGACAATGGAGATTTGTCGTGTTTCCCCTCATGGTTGCCACAAGTGTTTGGCATGTCTTGCAAAGTACTTGTGTTTGTTGAACACAAGTACTTAGAAATAATAGTCATGCTGTTTGAATTATGAGTTCTTGCTAACATTTTCCAAGTTTACATTACATTGTGATGCTCTCTAAGCTAACTCAGGTGTTTGCTAGCCATCCAAATGAAGTGCCGTCCACCTAGGCACCAAGGCATCTAACCTATAAGAACCCAACCGATTGGCCAAATGGGTGAAGGGCTCCATTTGATTTGTCAAAAACTTCATGCTTCCATTTGATTGAAAAAAATGCATTTTGTGTAGCAAAAATCTGAGATGACCATTAATTGCGATATTTTTCTGTTCTTTGCGATATGCCTATTGCGCATGCTGATATTGCGATAACGATAAATTTTTGATATATTGTGCAGCCCTACTCTACCACTAGGCCACCGGAGCTGGTTGAACGGTGACTTTTTAAAACTATATAGGTCGTAACCTACATGAAGATGTATTTCTTCACGATATCGCGTCTGTGCCAGTCCATTTAATGCCTTACTATACTCGCTTTCCTCCATCGCGCTGTGTTTTGTACTGAAGCAAAACACTTCCTGACCCGCATTTGAGTTTTGCGCGACTTCCGTGTCACGTGAGTGAATCCCAGCAATAGGTTAGTTCTGACCAGCGCTCAGTTTCCTATTGCATGGATTTTACGGGGCAGGGGGCTAGACTAGCAAAAAAAAAAGACTTACATTATATCACACTACATGATAAGACAATCACTTTTACGGATTTCTGAAAAATCATACATAATTCCTGAAAGGGGAAAACTCCAGATTGCTGCTTTAAGCAACGGTTGAAAAGAGTTGGGGACGTTATACTATAGACAACCCTTAAATGTTTTAAAAATGCTTGTAAGCATTTTTTTATTACGTTTGCATCACCCGTCTGTTGATTGGCCCCCAAAAAAATAAAACTTTCACATAATGGAGCTCACTGGCCACAGAGGATTAATCTGAGAGTACCACAAATGGCCTGCCGGCCACATTTTGGACACTCCTAGTTTAAACTCGAACAGA
The DNA here is from genome assembly GCA_006937985.1 of Aphyosemion australe. Taxonomy (NCBI): domain Eukaryota; kingdom Metazoa; phylum Chordata; class Actinopteri; order Cyprinodontiformes; family Nothobranchiidae; genus Aphyosemion; species Aphyosemion australe. The sequence continues at coordinate 56,648 of SSNS01000379.1, forward strand.
TTCTGCCTTAAAGGTTTTTCTGTAACCAAGAGATTGAAGTTGCTCCAGAGTCATTTCAGCTGTAACAATTCATGAGTGACAGTTTTATTCAGATAAAATACATCATCAGGTTAAAAGAGGAGGTGGAGGACATAAGAGAAGTGTGTGTTTGTACCGTGTGTGTGTTATTTAATGTCACGAGGCTGTCAGGCAACCTCCCTTCAGTGCTTGAGACAGAATCCAACCAGCCAAGTTATTGACTTTAGAAAATGTCACATCAGGCCTTGTTAGATGCAACGCAGGCCTGGAAGAGACAAATAAACATCGGACTGGGCTCAGCTGCCCGCATTATCCTGGGAAGCACGGCTGCATTTGTGACCTACTTAAGTTTTAATTTAATGTTGCCGATCCATGATATTGAGTTTGAATTTGTTTATATTTGAGCAAAAATCTCCAGGCGTTCTGTGATCTTTGCTGTTTTCTTTGTGTATTCCTGTCTTTTCATGGGTCTTGTGCTCAGTGGAGAGACAGGAGCAGGAAGAAATCCTCTACGCTAACGCACATACGGCTGGTTTAAAACATAGTACAGGGTGGACCATTTATATGGATACACCTTAATAAAATGGGAATGGTTGGTGATATTAACGTCCTGTTTGTGGCACATTAGTATATGTGAGGGGGCAAACTTTTCAAGATGGGTGGGGACCATGGTGGACATTTTGAAGTCGGCCATCTTGGATCCAACTTTTATTTTTTCAATAGGAAGAGGATCATGTGACACATCAAACTTATTGGTAATTTCACAAGAAAAACAATGGTGTGCATGGTTTTAACGTAACTTTATTCTTTCATGAGTTATTTACAAGTTTCTGACCACTTATAAAATGTGTTCAATGTGCTGCCCATTGTGTTGTATCCATATAAATGGCCCACCCTGTATATTAGGATTAATGGTTAGATGAAATCCTTTCTATCTGATACACGTATCCTGTTGGTAATGAATGAACAATGATCATAGCTCTTCATTGCTTTACATCTGAAACCTTCTGAACCACTTTTCGCTCACACCTCGGGTTCAAGTGTGACTCTAGTGGAAGGTTGATTTACCTCAACAAGTCCTGACAGATAAGGGAATACGAGCATCTTCCTGATGCAGCGATGACGGCAGCTCTTGACCTTCTTACCTTTCCTCATACAGTAAGGGACTGACTCAACTCCTCCCCAGTGGCACGGGCTGGTGGCTAAGAATAAAACACGTCAGCTGTAGGAGTTCTGCTTGGTCCTTGTTTTGTCAGGTTACCTGGAAATGAGGTTTTCCTCCCCATCTGTCAGTTTGCCGTCATCTTGAGTGACAGCTGTCTGTTTGCATATTTACTCTGTGATTTCTTTAATTACCATTAAAATCCTGTTTGGTGATCACACAATTTAAATGCTGCTGCAAATCTTTTGATTGTCAGACAGAAACAGCGTCCCAAATGCCAGGATATGGTGATGAGGGTGCACCGGAGATTTCCAGAGAGACTAACTCTGTAGTTTGACTGTATTTTATATTTTTACTAAAGGGAGGGAAAGCTTTTTAACCAGATGGAGAAATAACTTCCTTTCAGAGCTTTTCACAATAATTCAAACGCTCATCAACAGCAACAGAATATAAAACTTGACATTGAAGGTCATAGAAATAACAGTCTCCTCTAAAAACACAAGTGGGCGTGTCCTGTTTTTGCCCTACACATTATAATCGGCCCCATGCAAGTCAAACATTTGCAATAGTGTCTTTTGGGCGTTCATTCTGTGCGCGCTCTCCTCGCCGATGACACAGTCTCATGCATGATCTAGTGTGTAAACCCCATCATCCCTGTTCATGGTTGTGTGTCCACGTCTCCTTATTTCTATCGCTTCCTTGATCCATCTTTTGTATTTTTGTTGTTCGGTGTTTATGATCCTTGTTTTGTCCCAGTCCATTATGTGAGTCTCTCTTGTGCAGTGATCTGTTACGGCTGATTTTTTTTATTGTACTTTCTGCTTTTTGTTTCGCTGCTCGTGTGTGTCTTCTTTTTGAAACGTTAGCAACAAGAAGGTAAAAACAGCTCTTTGATCTGTGGTAAAAAAAAGAAAAGAAAAAAGTGACAATTTGCAATAGTGGTTAAAATGGGGATTTTAAAACTTTATCACTCGTTACCTGGCCTAGTAATCTGGTCTGTTTTGCATCAGTTTTTGTGATATAGATAAATAATCCTCTGATTCAAGCTTAAAGGTCAAATTTACTCATATTTTTAAAAAATTTGCAGTGGTCTCTAGTAGGAATGAATGCCTTGTAAGTCATACTGGGGGGAAAAAAGCTCTGGTGCACCTGTTTGAGGACAGAGAATTCAGGTGGATGAGAGAGTGGTAGGACACGGCAGGATTTGGAGTCTTTTTTCCTGATATGTGGACATCTCTTCTCTGACTGGCTAACAGCAACACGATTCTACCACTGACTCTGTTTGCTCTGCAACGTTGATGTTTTATCTCCACAAATAACACAAGCCCGGAGGAGTTCTGCTGTGTGGTGGAGTTGCTAATGCTAACGGTTAGCTTCTACTAGCCCAGACGTTCTCTGCTGTTTCCTGGACGCTAAACCAACAACAGCCTTCCCCGTCGTGAGTCAAGATGGGTGAGTCCATGAATGTTAAGTGACAGTGTGACGTAGATCTGTCAGGATTTTCTAATCCTAGAGTTTCACCGTCTATTTCAGCCTGCATGTTAAACTCAGACTGATAATAATCAGAAATAATAATTAAAAAATGGTTTTCCAGTGAAGTTTACCTTTAATGTTGTAAAATAATTTCACCATAAAACATTTACCTGAAGTAGTGAAAATGTAGTCATTTTAGATGATGAAAACGTATTCTCCAGACAAAGAGAACACTGTTGTCTAGTAGGATGGTGATGGATCACGTTTTATTCACACAAAGCCACAAAAAACAAAGTAATCCCCTTAAAAAGCAATCAGAGTGGGTGAGCACTTAGACACATCTCTGTGGATTTGGGTCTGAAATGAGCAAAAATGGCGTAGTGGGGGGAACGACCTGTGACTGACAGTTACAAGAACACCGCCATCAGCATTCTGGTTTTCCTTTTATATGATGTCATTCTTCATCTGAATATCGTTTAAAAGTTTCATCACAAGCGGTAGCGGTTAGTATAATCCACTATGAATGTGACACCAAGATGATCAATATGCACATACAGGTGAAACTTTAAAAATTAAAACTTAGAAATTAGAAGGCCCTGAAAACAGAGCTGGTGCATTCTCTGCTTACAGGTGAAACTCAAAAAATTAGAATTTTGTGCAAAAGTTAATTTATGTCAGTAATCCAGCTTAGACTGAGAGACCATCTAAAGGCTCAGGAATCCTTTACAGGTGTTCTGGATTCATCAGCTGATTAGAGTGTGACACTTTGAGTCTAGAATATTGAATATTTTCACAATATTCTAATTGTCTGAGATTCTGAATGTGGGGTTTTCATCAGCTGTAGCCATAATCATCACAGTTATAACAAATAATGATTGAAATATCTGGATTTGCATGGAATGAGTCTGTCTCATGTATTAGATTCATCTTTTAAAGGTGTGGAACACTGAAAAAACATTTTTTAATTATTATTATTTCTGATTCTAATGGGTCACTCTGAGTGTTTCATGCAGGCTGAACATGAAAATAGTCTCCTCCACCTATCTCCTGCATTAGCTTCTGATAGAAAATAGACGGTGAAACNACCTCTAAACACATCAACACTGACAGGTTTAACACAAGGAGACTTTACTTTTGATTATAGTTTGAATAAATAATAACAGATATGGCAGGGATTAAAGGGATTATTATTTTGATTGCAGCACTTCCTACTAACAACCAACCTCCAGATTTCACAGTGAGAAGTCTACATTTACCAGCAGGTTGTTGGGTCCACTCTTCCTGACAAATTAGGCATGTTTCCATTGTCGGAACTTCAGGGTAAATTTATTGGAACTTCCCGACATTCCACTTCACCGGGCCGGCCGAACGGCTTTTTTCCGGGCGATTTTCAGGAGCCTTCGGAGTACCTGATCAGGAGTACTGATCGGAGTGGTTCGGCTGAGTGGAACTTGTGTTTAACTCACGCTGATTGGTTGTAACTCAGTATAACATCAGCAGACGTCGTCCTAAGCAACCGGCATTAGTAAAATTGAACTAGACCAAATTCTTGCCTTGCAAAGTTTGGTCTAGGCACGCTTCATTGGAACCCTCGCAGCCCGATCTACTGCTGTGGCTGTCCAATCACAGCTCGCTATAGTTTTGGTTGGGCCAATCACAGCACTATATATTGTGGGCCAATCACAGAGCGGGAGTAGCCGATGATGTCAGCGCTGCGACCGCGAACACAAGCAACATGGCGGCAGCGCAGGAACCACATTTGTTTGAAACGGCTTTGTCATCAACATTGGATTATTTAGACTCCAACGTGCGTAAGTCTGTCTGATATACTTAGCGGCTTCTTATTTTTATCAAACAAAGTAGTGCAATGTCCCAGTACACCTGATATTCACATGTTTTTATACAAAAACGACAGAAATCATTGATGTTAGACGCCATTAAAGCCTCCCTCTTTTTCGTCGCTGTGATTACGTCACGTTGTTCGTTACTCTGATTGGTCCTAGCGCTATCCAATTGCGTGCCAGTGCACTGTGTTTACGTGTCAGTTTGAAAGACAACTGTAGATCCCGCCTCACGACTGAGAGCCGTCAATGGTTCGTGGCCAGACTATATATTCACATACATAGGATGGCTTGCCAGGCTGCCGGGACATTGTACCTCCTGGTCATTTTCCTCCTCCCATAATTTACCCTGAAGTTTCGACAATGGAAACACGCCTACTGTTTGATCTGTGCGACTTTTTCACTTTTTTGATCCGATTTTCTCCTCGTGCGAGAATGTACAAGATCGGGGCGAGTTTTGCGCTGAGCGCCGTGTAGTATACAGGGGGTTACGAGAGGCGATTAACACCACATGACCATCTGCCGATCAGCAATCGTAAGCTCGCACAGATTTTTGGCGTGTTTGATATTTTGCTCGTTCCTCGTGAGGGTATCGCACTGTTGAAGCGGCGCTGCGAGCGTCTGTGACCCAAAAAGTATCAGAACCGCACACGGCGCATGCGCAAACACAGAAGCAGTAGCGTAAATGAAGGAAGTGGAAGCGAAAACAAACCAAAAGGCTAACCCACTTTCAAAATAAAAGCAGCGTTGCTTTGTTTTGATGAAAAATAAACATTTTTTCTTCATTTAACGGCGGGAAATGCTGGTAATTTATCGATTTTGATCAAAAGTGGATCAAATATAATACAAATAATATGTTTTCGTTGTTATTTTGTTATTTACGGAACAAACCAGACTTTTATTTTTATGTCAGATTGATTTTTTAACCGTAGCAACAAGCAGCGCTTGCCATGAAGCAACAGAGTACGCTTCTATTCCAAATGCCATCCTTGNTCTAGGATTAGAAAATCCTGACAGATCTACGTCACACTGTCACTTAACATTCATGGACTCACCCATCTTGACTCACGACGGGGAAGGCTGTTGTTGGTTTAGCGTCCAGGAAACAGCAGAGAATGTCTAGGCTAGTAGAAGCTAACCGTTAGCATTAGCAACTCCACCACACAGCAGAACTCCTCCAGGCTTGTGTTATTTGTGGAGCTAAAACATCAACGTTGCAGAGCAAACAGAGTCAGTGTTAGAGTCATGCTGCTGTTAGCCAATCAAAGGAGAGATGTCCACATATCAGGAAGTAAGACTCCAAATCTTGCCGTGTTCAGCCACTCTCTCCTCCAGCTGAATTCTCTGTGCTGATACAGAGGCTTCTGGGCTTTTTTCCTCCTGACTACGAGTTTGAGTATCTGCCGATACCGAGTCCCGATCCGATACTTTCCAGGAAAGCATTAAAATAAGAAAAAAAGAAAACACATCCAAGTTCTCCTAAGTTTCACTTTCACTTGTTTAGAAAGTGCATTGATTAAAAAACGTGTTACGAACATATTTTTAAAGTAGCAGTGTTGCTCATATTTCAAGTTGCTTATTCCCTCAATCAGCAGCTGTGTTGAGCGATGCGTGTTCCCGTGACGGGGCAGGCAGGCTAACTTGTAGCTAACTCTAACCTGTAGCTAAAGCTCAGCTCGGGTGCTGCAGCAGACTTAGAAACCCCGATGTTTTGCAGTCTGTTGGCAATTTCTTTTTGTTTATTAGCCTATCTTTTTCTGTCGGCTTGTTCTGCGTTTTTGTCCGAGTTCGCTGTGAACTGGGACTGTTAGTGGCAAACCAGGAATTAATGGAAACAGGTAGGGATGTAACGATTCACTCAATTCACGATTCAATTCAATTGCCGATTATAAGTTCACGATTCCGATTTTTTAAGATTTTTCACAACAAAATGAATTTCAGTTATTTTTTTGGCAAAATAAATTCTTTTTTTACAATTACCCTTTAGTCTTTGTTTCAAATTGTAACTTTCTATTGTCTTAGTAACAAACTTACCATTGAACAAAGTAATAGCAGTAATTAAAGATGATATGGAAATGATCATAAGTCTTTTTATGCTCAAAAAAGGTTTTGAGCATAAAAAGACATTTCCATATCATCTTTAATTACTGCTATTATTTTGAGTGCATTTATGTCTCTTGTAGTAGCACTACACTAATAAAAGGATATACCGACTGGTTGAGGCGGCCAATTTGGATGGTAGGTTCCGGTCAGTCAGAGAACCAGGGAAACCAGAGGTTTTCTCAGCGCATTTATTAACAGTGAACTTGACAGAAGGCTTATTTAACAGGAACAAGTTACATGTGTGTAGATGTGGTTTACTGAAAGTATGTTAGCAGCTTAGCATGTGCGTCACAGCACTCATGGGCTAGCTTTAGCATTAGCGGCAAATGACGATCGTTAAATACTATATTAGCACGCTAAAGAATAACAACAAATGCAGCTGATGGGTAACTAAACATGTAAACACCTTAGTAAGCACGAATATAACCTGAATATTCGTCTCGTTTTACTTAGTTTTATATCCGTGACGCACAACACACACGGCGCTAAACCGGAAACATGTCCGTCATAAAACCATGCACGGCCTGAAACACGGAACCAAACATTAGTTCCGTCCGGCGGAATATTAGTTCATCTTTAGTCCTTCGGACATCTCTGGCGGGCTGTTGTGAATCGATTCTCTTTTCTTTCTACAACGATGGATATTTAAACTAGTTTGCACCGATTTTAAATCGATTTTCGAAGCATCGTTACAACCCTAGAAACAGGTGATTCGCTTTGTTGACGCCCGATGGGAAAAATCGAAAGTGAAAGTAGTTTGTTTTGAAGGCTGCGTATCATGCAGCTCTGCCACTGAATGTCCAGAATGCACACATTACAAGTGGCTGTAGCTCTGCCTTCTTTGTCCGGTTTAAAATACCACCTAGCTGCAGACATTTTAGCTCTCCTGAGAAGAGATGTTAGCTCAGCGTTAGCCTGCTTGCTAACAGCTGCGGCTTGGTGTCTGAATCCTTGCCTGCTGCAAATTGTGTGGCGCTACTGTGTTGTTTTCTTCCAAGAAACAAAGAATACTGATGTAGAGGGACTTGTTGAAATTAAAACTAAGCAATTGTTATTCCATTTGAAAATCTCTATCTCAGGATGAATTTAAAAAGTCATATTTGTTGTTTTAAAAGGTTAAATCCGATCTTTTACTCCCGATTCCGATCTTTTTAAAATCACGTGATCGGGCCCGATTTCCGATCACGTGATCGGATCGGAGCATCCCTAATTATAACTGAGAAAATACTTGTGTTTCACATAAATTTACTCTAGTAGTCTCACCTGTGTCATTTTATTGATGACATTTTATAAAAAAAAACACTTGCGACCACATAGTTTATTCGATATAAAGGTGTTTTTTTCTTAATCCCTTTAAAAGTTTTTGGAGGTACGGGAGGTTCCTGATGGCTAAAAACCTTTAAGATGTGCTTGAATATTTCCACCCCTCCAGTCCAATGAGCATAGAGCGAAAACTAAAGGCTGGAAAGATATTGAGATTTTCTTTTTTAGAAACAGAGATTTGTCTAAATGTTTGACATTGATCTGCGAGTCTCTGCTGATAAGAACACTGTAATCAGGTGGTGGTGTACTGTAACACATTCTCTTATCAGTGCATGCAGACTTTTGCTGTCAGACCCAAGGTAAAAAAAACAGAACCACCTCTTCAGATCCAACCCAGATAAGCACCCAGCAGTACGGGACTGTTTATGTTTAATTGCATTTTTTTGTGTCAACTGGGAAGCTGAAGTGAGAGCTATGTGGAACTTGGGAGCATCTTGTTCATCATTACTGAACATCATGTGGAGAGTGACTTTTTGTTGGAAATGGATAAAAACGATAAGGAGTGGCTCATGGGGAGGAGTGTGTTCTCATTTGAGATAAAGTGGACCTCCCTTGAGGCTCTCAGGTAATTGTAATTGTTAAACACTAACGGCTGTTGTTGTTGGACTGCATACTAGTGAAATCAGGTTATCTATGTTTAATTTTGACTGAATCTTGTCAGGATGTGTTGTTATTGTCTACATGTGGTTTAAAACGAACTCAAGTTGCTTATCGACTGGCCAGGATTGAAAATGGAAACCCACAAAGCAAATTTAGCATGCTCAAATAACACTTCTAAATTTGCTGTGCACCCCTCCCAGCTGTCTTCTTCACAACAAAAGCAATGAAGCAGCCACATTATGAGTCCTCGGACCTGATAGAAACAATAGCTTTTTGACCTTTTCACTATCTCACATGGGAAGTTTTAGTTTATAGTTCACCTTTCTCCTTGACTACACCTGTGTTGAAGCAGGACAGGCTTCATAGCAACTAAAAATAGCAAAAATCCACTCAAGGGTGCGCCCATTTGGGAGGAGTAATCTACTTCTATCCAGTTTCTTCCAGTTATCCGATGTCAAGTAGCAGGAATGATGAGTCCAAGGATGAACTTTAGGCACTCCTCTCTCTGGTGACACTCTCCTCCTTGAGGGATCTCAAGGTGTTTCCAGAACAGACAGGATACATAATCCCTGTAACAGGTTATGCATCTTCTAGAGGGTCTGATCCCAGTGGGATGTACCTGGAAAACCTCCAAAGGGAGCTGAACAGAAGCCTGAGGCATCTCAGCCTGATTCCCTTTGATGATCGGGGCGACTGTGGCAGAGGAGTTAAGTGTTCGCCATTAAACCGGAAGGTTGCAGGTTGGAGCTTTGCTCAGTCTGTCACAGTCATTGTGTCTTTGGGCAAGACACTTGACACATCAGTAGCTATATTTACATGGGCACAAGTGATCAGATTGAACGCCCTATCGGATCAAAAATTTGTCATGTAAACATGTCAATCGGAATATTCTGATCCGATTTGGCCTGATCCGAATGAAATTTCATTCGGATTGAGAGAGGTGGTTTTGTCCGATCGTCAATCCGATTGGCGTCCATGTACACAGCCATTCGGATCGTTGGGGTAAAATAATGCCCACTGCGCATGTGTGCAACTGCAGCGTGATGTCTTTTCGCCTCTGCACATGCTCAGGACAGATCGGAAACATGGTGATCTGTTGCCGACGCCATTTTTTACTGGAGACACTACGGGAGCTCAATATTACTGAACGTCTCGATGGCCAAACGGCTAGAAATGCAGAGTTATAGACTCAAGTGCATCTAAAGATGCAAGAAGCGGGAATTCACCGAAGCTAGAGAATAAGCAAATAAAATGCAAGGGAAAAGACGTGCGGACAAGATGGCGTTTGTTTACAATTTTTCTTCTGGGAAAGACAACTCTGCGCATGCTCAACCTATGATGCGTGCTTCGCGGCATGATCGGATCATTTCAGTTAGCGTCCATGTAAACAGAGATTTAGGATTTCTGATCAACCAAGATTTGAATCGGATTGGGGAAATCTGGCGCATGTAAACGTAGCTAGTGAGGTCCGCACGGCTTCACGCGGCCAAATTAAGTAATTTCAGAAACCACATCCCTCCGCGCGGCCTCTGCACGGCCCAAAGTTTCCGCACTGAGCACCTAGGAAATTTTCTAGCTACGCGGACAGTTCAGCGCAGAAAAACTTAGCGGACTAGCTGTTGTGTGTTGTATGCGTGCCCCCTACAGTCTGGGAGAATATTGGCTCACAGTGGGAACAAGCTGCAGGAAGTATAAAAGCTGCAAAAGATGTCTTGGCTTGATTCCGTGCGTCTCATTTCTGGGCAGAATGTACATGCATCAAGCATAAACCAAGCTTTAACCCACCTTTCCTGCTGGTGGTGGTCGGAGGAACGACAGCCTCACTTCTGTCAGTGTGCCCCAGGGCAGCTGTGGCTACATCGTAGCTCATCACCATCATCATGTGAATGTGTGTGAATGGATGAATGACTCATTGTAGTGTAAAGCACTTTGGTGCCTCTGACTCAGAAAAGTGCTATACAAGTGCAGGTCATCTGTCACGTGGAGGAGCAGTGGCTCTACTCGAAGCTCCCCTAAATAACAGAAGTCCTCACTTCATCTCTGAAGCTGAGCCAGCCACCTTACAGAGGAAACTCTTTTAAGATGCTCGAATTTAGAATTCTGATCTTTCAGTCATGATTTAAATGTCAGAGATCATCATCTTTATTTATGAAGCACTATTTTACAGCCAGAAGAGATGACCAGTCTGCTTTACTTCTGCAAAATTAAATAAAAACACATATTGGGTACACCTGTCTAACTGCTTGTTGGCACAAATGACTAATCAGCCAATCACATGGTGGCAGCTCAATGCATTTAGGCATGTTGACATGGTCAAGACGATCCGCTGCAGTTCAAACCGAGCTTCAGAACGTGGAAGAAAGGTGATTTAAGTCACTTTGAACGTGGCATGGTTGTTGGTGCCAGACGGGCTGGTCTGAGTATTTCAGAAACTGCTGATCTTCTGGGATTGTCACGCACAACCATCTCTAGGGTTTACAGAGAACGGTCCCAAAAAGGGAAAACATCCAGTGGGCGGCAGTTCTGTGGGTGAAAATGCCTTGTTGATGCCAGAGGTCAGAGGAGAATGGCCAGACTGGTTGGAGCTGATAGAAAGTCAACAGTAACTCAAATAACCACTCGTTACCACCAAGGTCTGCAGAAGAGCATCTCTGAACCCACAACACGTGGAACCTTGAGGCAGATGGGCTACAGCAGCAGAAGACCACACCGGGTGCCACTCCTGTCAGCTAAGAACAGGAAACTGAGGCTACAATTCACACAGGCTCACCAACACTGGACAATAGAAGATTGGAAAAATGTTGCCTGGTCTGATGAGTCTCCATTTCTGCTGCAACATTCAGATGGTAGGGTCAGAATTTGGCGTCAACATGAAAGCATGGATCCATTCTGCCTTGTATCAACGGTTCAGGCTGGTGGTGGTGGTGTACTGGTGTGGGGGACATTTTCTTGGCACACTTTGGGCCCCTTAGTACTAATTGATCCTCGTTGCAACGCCACAGCCTACCTGAGTATTGTTGCTGACCATGTCCATCCCTTTATTTTAGGAATATTTCCAGTACCTTGTTGAAGCTAATATAAACCACAACTTGTTGGTGAATGTTCTCGGTCATCCAGGTCATGGAAATCCAAAGGGTTCAAATGAAAGCAACCGGACTTCTTTGCTTTCTTGAAACCACGTTTTGTCAATTGACAAAGCTCCTCGGATGAGAAGTGAAATGTCTTCAAGAAACCAAAGAAGACCAGTTGGCTTCATTTGAACCCTTTGGAAACCACAACGTCCAGCTTTGTGCTGTTGTGTCCTTGATCATCAGGAAGAATTAATAAAATAAATAAATAAATAATAATATATTAAGTCATCCTGACAAAGTCACATCAATGGGCATCAAAATGTTGGCTTTTGATGCTGAAAGTGAAAACATAATCAATGAAAACCAAGTCGGATCTGTTCCTTATGTGCTTTTAAATCCCAATTTAAAGCAACATCACTGTACAATTTCAAAGTAACTACAACCCAAAATGTGCGATCCTTGAGCTTTTTCTGTGATGGGTTAGTGAAGAGAACCATCATTTGTACCATGATCCAGATTTAGCCTTCTTTTCTATTGGTCCATCTGCTGCTCTCATGCTCATTTTGTGCTGCTTCTCTCGTTTTGTCTGTACGATTTATTTTCTCCACCTCTCGTCAGAGTGGACGGCACAGCTTGTGATGTCTATATTGGTCCTCTCTCACACTCGTCTTTTTCTTTTTTTCCTTTCATTTCTCAGACACGTCTCTCCCTGTTTAGAAGCAGCTGTGCTTAAAGCCAGGCAGAGACACAGATAGAGATGGAAGATTTACAAAATACTCCAACACTCACCAGATTGCAGTTCTTGCACAGGTTATGAGCTTTGATGCTCTTTGATCAGGTGTCCCTTGTGCCACGAATAAAAGAACAAATATCAAACATTTCGTTTAGAATTTGCAGAGCATTGTCTATTTTAAAATTATCCCACCAGAAAATGATCTGAAACAAATCTGCAGTGTTGCACGCTGTTGTTGTTATATTTTTTAAATGAGGTAGCGATGCTAAAACTTAAATTTCTGGAAATAAATGATCAGAATAAAAAAACTAAGCTTTGTGTTTCCCCAGGATGAATTCCGTAATTTCAAGATAAATAGAAACGTTTATGAATGTTTTGTTTTCGTGTAAACGTAAAAAGCCTTCATCTTCTGATGAACCCTCCTTTATCTCTGCTCTGTGGTACATGTCTCTGCACTTTGCTAACAATTTTATTTATTAACGATGCATGAGCAGATAAAACTGATTTTAATACGATTCAGACTAAAGCAAATTGATAAATAGCATTTTCTAGGGTTCTTCACTGACAAGAGAGGCTGCCGAGCACAGGCGCCACCGGTCCCTCTGACCACCACCAGCAGGCAAGGCAGGTTAAGTGTCTTGCCCAAGGACACAATGACTGCAACAGATGGGGCTTGAACCTGCAACCCTCCAGTTATGGGGCTCTTCTGCCACCATCTGCCATCTTTTTGTTAAATGGGTCATTTTATTTTTAGGGATCAGGATGTTTTCTTGTCCTTGATACAGATAATTTAGGATTAAGTATCTATGGATACTGAGTCTTAAAGCAACATTCCACAACTTTTACACCTTAAAATTATGCTTTTTGTAAAGTTTTGGCGTCATACTATCATCTATTATGTTCATTTTCGTACCTGTGATAGTGTTGGGGGGTCCCACGTCTGTTTACTGCACTATACAGTTTTTGAGCGCAGGTCGCTACCGGAAGTACTGACTGGGTGTTGCTTTACAACACCATATGACAAGCCAACAAGATTAAAAAAAAAGCGCACGTTCTAAACGCGCATTATGTCCGCCAAAATTTGAGTCTTGAACGAGCGTTTTGGCGGACATAATGCGAGTTTAGAATGCACAATTTTTTTGATCCCTTTGGCTTGCCATATTTGTATAACGTAGACTCGTGGTTTAGCATTGGCAGATTCACCAAAGAAAGCTAGAAATCCCTTATCAGAGGAATATAGGAAAAGAAAAGGAGAACATCATAGAGCAAGAGCAAAGACCAGAGTTATTATTGGGCCGTCTTTTCCTCGCTGGAGAGCTCTTTTAGAAAGAACAGCATGAACTACGGACTCTGACCTAGCCGTGCTGCTAATGGATAGGTAAGTAATAAATGATTTCACCAGGGTTATTGTGTTTGGTCGCATAAAGTTGTTATAAAGTCCTGGTAAAACTATTTATTCAACGTGTGGAGGTGGAAACGTTTGTTTTCGTTGTTTTGCCTGATATTAGGAATGTAAACATGCCTCTTATGCCCCAGAGAGAGATTTGATTTTACAACAGTGACGTTACGCAGCAAGCCTCTAGAGGGCGACAGAGAGCATATATCCGCAAAGTTCAGGAATGGGGCTTTAACTCAATATCAGGACAACCACGGCTCCAACAGCTCAGAAAGGCTATGAAAACCAATATTCACCAATAATCAGCAATAAATTAGTTGTTTCCCTGCTCCCACAAACCTGATTCAATGACTGAATCACCTGTTCAGCAGCTCGTTGAGCTCCTCAAAAACCTGCTAATCACCACCTGAATAAATCAGGTGTGTTGGATTAGAGAAACCTCTAATATATGCTGGATAGGAGCTCTCTAGAACAACACCCCTGCACTAAAGTGTGTTGTTTAGCTACACTAGCCTTTGCGCTTCAGCTAGATTTAATGCTAAAACTGCATCATGGCTGCTCTACCACTTTAGCCTCATGCACATTCCTGTTTGTGAATCGGTCTCCATAATGTTTAACAACCAAATCAAATGGATATAATTGTTCTTTTTAATTTAGAATAACCAGATTTTCATTTCCATAAAAGAGGAGACGGGATCTGTGTCTGTCGATGACGTCACACTATGGCAACGCCACACAAACCACGCTGCGACCCATTTTTTTTCCTGGTTAAAAGCTAAAATTAATATTAGATTCTGTCAACAAAATGGCTCTTAAAGCAATTCCTATGTCAGTTTTTGCATATTTATAGCCTGCAGTGTTTGCTGAAACTTTAGCGCTGCACCTGCCAAAATCACAGACGTGTCAGGGTCTCAGGCAGGACAGTTTTGAACCAAGTGGGACAATGCTGCTGCTGCTGCAGATTTGCATCTATTGAACAGTGAGTATTGTAGTGATCTCTTATATTTCTATATTATACATGTTTAAAAACATTTCATCAATGGAAATTTTTGCAAAATACAAAGATTTTTCTACCATAAGTTTTAGACAGTCCATACACCACTGTTAAGAGCAAAATATTTTCTCTGCAACTTTAGCTGCAGCAACGTTACATTAATAAGAAATTATCTTACCTCGTGTTTTACTACAGTGTCCTTAAGCCTGCCGGGGCCCAGATCAATAATGCTGCGTTCACACCGGGCGTCAAACAACGCATACTTCATGCCGTTTTTGACGCCTATATATTTTTGACGTTGACGCAGCTTGCGTTGGCGCAGCTTGCTTTGACGGTTGCGTCAGCCCCATGGGGAGGGGAAGGGAGGAAAGAGCGCGTGCGCGGCTCTCTGTTGCAGGATGTTTGTAACAATGGCGGATCGTTAACGTTGAAAAAACACTCACCCGACACGCCAAGTTCTCCAGCAACCTTCCTCCAAGCAAGGTCCTTTTTATTCCGATCTCGGTAGGCGTAGCAGGTCGGGTCATACAGTTCACGCTGGTTACAAACAGCTACGATCAGTTTGTCCTCCATAGCTGAATGAATTCGCCTTCTTCCCTCCCTCTGCTGTGGTGTATCAACTCGCGCTCTGATTGGTTGACGCTTGTAAAGCGACGCAGAAAGTTCAGCTAGCTGAACTTGCTTGACGTTTGCGTTGCAAGCGTTGGGCGCGTCAAAGCTTGATACTTTTCACGCTTTTCAAGCTTTAACGCTTGCGTCAAAGCTTGAAAAGCGTGAAAAGTATCAAGCTTTGACGCGCCCAACGCTCACAAAGCGACGCAGGGACTTTGAAGCAGCTCTGACGCGCCTTACCATAGACTTAACATTGAAACTTGACGCTGGCGACGCAAACGTCAAGCCCGGTGTGAACGCAGCATCAGAACGTCTTGTTGCTGCATCTGTGGGTTCAGAGGTGATCAGTGAAATAAAAACACAGTCAGATAATCTGCAGTTAGTGACTTTCAAAAGGTTTTTTTCATTGGCAAATTTTTGCAACTAGTTTAGAGAAGCAGGTTGGTCAGCGTGTCCGACAATTTCAAGTGTTTCGTCTGACAATAGAATACAGTTAAAGTCCCAAGTCATCATCACACACTGGTGAAATCACATCTCCGCATTTGACCCATCCCCGTGGGGAGCAGCTGCAGCTGTGGCCGTGCTCGGGAACTGTTTCGTGGTTTAACCCCCCAATCCAACCCCTTAATGCTGAGTGTCAAGCGAGGAGGCATTGGGTCCCATTTTTTCAAAGTCTTTGCTATAACCTGACTGGGATTTGAACCCCGATCTCCCAGTCCCAGGGCTGGTATGTCTTTCTCAAGTGCGAAAGTTGACCACGCCCCTTTTGCACCCTTGATCCGCACTTTGCTCAATTCCACATTGATGCGGACTTCGGGCAAGGGTATTACCCACAATCCATTGCTGCGTGGGAATTTTGAGAAGAAGACGGAGCAATGACTCAAGTGCCTTTTCTGAAAACATGTATTTTCAAGTGAAATAAGTTCATTGTAAGACGATAATATAAGATAATTTTTCACTTATCCATTTTAATTGTAGAAGTCTCTATGCAACATTTGTTAATGAATACTTGAAAATATTTCAAAACCACTTCCAAGTGATTGCTTTGTCTGAAACATGGTTAAATGAAGAAAAGGGTATAGATTTTGAGATGGACGGGTACGATTTGTATTATAAAAACAGGATAAAGAAAAAAGGTGGAGGGGTTGCATTGTATATTAAAACCTCCTTGAAATGTAAAATAGTGGAGTCTATGTCAGTAGCCGTGGAAAATGTCATGGAATGTGTAAGTGTTGAAATTGAGATGGAAAAAACAAGGAATATTATAGTAGTTTGTGTATACAGAACACCAGGTTCTAATATTGAATGTTTTAAAGAAAGATGTGAAAATCTCATAGATGGATTAAATGACAAAAGAACCTGGTTAATATGTGGAGATTTCAATATTGATTTACTTAACCAAGGAAACCACAAAACGACTACAGATTTTATAGATGCAATGTCTAGTAGAAGTTTATATCCTGTGATTACTCAGCCAACCAGAGTCACCAGTACCTGTGCTACATTAATTGACAATATTTATACAAATGAAATAGATAAAGCAGTTAATAGTGGTCTCTTAATAAGTGATATAAGTGATCATCTACCAATATTCATAATACATCAAAGTCAAACAAAAAAAAACAAAGGAACCTGAACAGATAAAGCATATCAGAAAAAGGTCAGAGGAAGCAATAACAAAATTTTGTAATGACCTGTTAAAGGAAAACTGGAGTGGGGTTTATGTTAAGGATGTGAATATGTTTTTATAAATATATACATCCTTATATGATAAGAACTGCCCTATACTGATATGCAGAAAAAAGAAAAACATTAATGTACAACCTTGGTTAACTAAAGGACTACTAAAATCCTGTAGGAGGAAAAATAAATTATATAGAGATTTTGTTATATTTCGATCCAAAACCACAGAAATTAAGTACAAAACATATAAAAATAAATTGACAACATTAATAAGGCAAGCAAATAAAGATTATTATAACTTTAGGGTGAAGGAAAGCATGGGTGATATGAAAAAAACATGGAAAATTTGGAACAGTGCTGTAAGACCTAGGTCTCAGCATGCCAATTATCCAGATTACTTTATTATAGGAGATAAGGTCTTGAGGGATAAATGTGAGGTGGTGAATGAATTTAATTCTTTTTTTGTAAACATAGGGCCAAATTTGGCCAAATCGATGGAAACAAAAACAAGTAAAGGCAGAAAAACACAAGGAGGGAGTAAAATTTTAAAGTCTGTTTTTAGGGGATGTAAGTGAAAATGAAATCTTGACGATAGTAAAGAAAAGTAAAAATAAAACATCTATTGATTGTGATGGGATCGATATGATGATTGTAAGGAAAACAATTGATTATGTTGTTAAACCTCTTACTTACATTTATAATTTGTCTGTTCAGAGTGGTATATTTCCAGAAAAAATGAAAACTGCTAAAGTAATACCGATATTTAAAAATGGTGATAGACATAGTTTTGATAATTACAGACCAATCTCAGTGCTTCCCCAGTTTTCTAAAGTGTTTGAAAAATGGTTTGTTCAAAAACTAGACAGCTTTATTGAGAACAATAAAGATCATGAGATTTCAGACTCTCAACTGAATACATACGGAGTCCCACAGGGTTCAGTGTTGGGTCCTAAGCTTTTTAATTTGTATATTAATGATATTTGTGATGTCTCTAAAATATTACAGTTCATATTGTTTGCTGATGGCACAAATATATTTTGTTCTGGGAATGATTTAAAAATCATTTTGGAAAAAATGGGATGTGAGATGTCTAAACTTAAGAAGTGGTTTAATGACAACAAGTTACTTATAAATTGGAATAAAACAAAATTCATGATTTTTGGCAACAGAAAGACTGATGATCCTATTACATTGTCCATAGATGGTACTTTAGTTGAAAGAGTGAACAAAGTAAGATTTTTAGGGGTTGTTTTGGATCATAAACTTAACTGGAAATCTCACATAAAATATATAAAACAAAAACTCTGCAAAAGTATTGGACTTTTAAATAAGGTAAAAAGTGTTTTAGAAACATCAACACTTCATATATTATATTATTCACTAATTGTTCCATATTTGACTTATTGCATAGAGGTTTGGGGCAATACATATAAAACAAACACTAATCCTTTGTTTTTGTTACAGAAGAAAGCTGTGAGAATTATACATAAAGAAGGTGTGAGAGAACATACTAACAGATTGTTTATTCAATCAAAACTTATGAAATTCAGGGATTTGGTTCATTTAAAAACTCTACTAATTATGTTAAAGGCAAAAAAGATTTTACTTCCAGTGAACTTACAGAAGTTTTTTGTTTTGATTTCAAGTGATGGAAAATTTAGAAAGAAGTCTGAGTTTAAGAGAATATTTGCATGAACAATATTAAAACAAATGTGTATTTCAGTATATGGAGTAAAATTATGGAATAACTTGGATGAAGACTTGAAAAAATGTTCAACTACTGATCAATTTAAGAAAGTTTATAAAGACAAAACGATAAAATCCTATTATTTGATAATTCATTTTGACCTCTTTTTACTCCCCCACATGCATCCCAATTAGATGAGATACATGTGATTAATGGGGTTATCAGGTTTTGGGTCATCCATGCTACTAGTGTCCTTGCTTTCCTCCTCTCTGTGTTTTATATTTTGGAGAGGAAGTGAGCTCATTCAGGGGTTTTTTAGCCTCTCTTATTCAGGCCAGCTCAGCTTGGAGCAGCTCAGATCAGATCATGCACTCAGAGAGACGAGAGGAAAAGGCACGGAGAGATTTTGTGAAGATGAGAGAGACGAGCAGAGGAGGAGGAGGGAGGATAAAGCATTATCCATGAGCTTGTGTGTGTGGGGGCCTTTGAACTGTATTGCAGCGTGTTTGTGGGGTCACCATCTGATGTGAGGCGGTGAGATGCATTATAATGCCCGGCTGTGCCGACACACGCATCATATCACATCAGCCCTGTAGGCGCCACAAAGTGACGGAGAATTTACTCTTAATTCCTATTTTCACACATATTAAGTAATAAACCTCCAAGATGAAGAAGTGTTCTAAGGAAACCTGCTGCAAGTTATGTAATAAGCTCTTTTTACATGGAATGTAATAAAAAACAAGCTAGATCCTAACGTCTGGGTCCTTTCAGTCAAAATTTAATTTGAAAAAATAAAAATAGAAATTGGAAAATAACTTAAAATGTTTTAATATTTCAACATTTTAAAATTACATAAATATTACCTCGTCTACAGAATCCATTTTATAAATAAAAGAGTACAGAAGTAATGTGTGTACAGAGTACACATTATAACCACCTTAAAGCTGCACTGAATTACCCTGGTAAACCGTCCTATATGTGAATGTATAGTCTGGCCACGGCCCATAGAGAGAGTTCGGTGTGAGATGGAATCTATGGCCACTTCTGAGAGCCCAAACTCAGCCAGTACCATGAGGAGGAGGAGCAGCCTTGGAGGGATGCAGGGAACCAGTTGGGAATTACCAGCCTGGAGGCCTGCTCCTGGGTGCTCAGTCTCGCTCAGAACCTGGTGGAGGAGCGGCCTGGGTCAGAACCAGGCATTAAAGTAACACAAAGCTTGTTCCTGCTCCTCCACCCTACTGTCATAAATAACCCTGCAGCAGCCTGCTGTAGCTAGCGCTAACAACGAGCTAACACTAACATGAGCCAAGTCTTACTAGATAAGCCACAAATCAAAAAGTTCCACACTGTTATTACTTCTAAGTCCAGTAGCAACAAAACCAGGTCACCATCAGTCCGTGATTTCAGAGCCTTTTTCAGCATCCTCAAACTAGTGTAGGCCACGCCGATGTTTTAGCTCTTTGCTTCACCTCCAAAGACATTACTCTCTTACATCCAGGCTCCGCCATGATGGCAACAGAAAAGCAAACTTCTTTTTTGAGTGCTTTTGTGCTTTTTGAGTCCAGTTCCGGTGGTTTAGTGGTAGAGTGTTCGCCCCGGGACTGGGAGATCAGGGTTCGATTCCCGGTCGGGTCATACCAAAGACTTTGAAAAAATGGGACCCAATGCCTCCTCACTTGACACTCAGCGTTAAGGGGTTGGATTGAGGGGTTAAACCACCAAATAGTTCCTGAGCGTGGCCACAGCTGCAGCTCATCACTCC
Organism: Aphyosemion australe; assembly: GCA_006937985.1. Taxonomy (NCBI): domain Eukaryota; kingdom Metazoa; phylum Chordata; class Actinopteri; order Cyprinodontiformes; family Nothobranchiidae; genus Aphyosemion; species Aphyosemion australe. The sequence continues at coordinate 77,106 of SSNS01000379.1, forward strand.
CTACCACGGGGATGGGTCAAATGCGGAGATGTAATTTCACCAGTGTGTGATGATGACTTGGGACTTTAACTTTAACTTTATTGACGATCAGCGAACTGAAAAAGCTAACTGCACTAGCTAACAGCCGTAATGCAGGTATAAGAGTGCCCCCTAGAACACCTACCTGCTCCACAAAACTGTTAAGTCCAGTATCTGCAGAAGGCTGCAGGGTGGTGTCAAATATGAAACTAGTCAAGTTTCTAACCTGTGGGTAGGGAACCCTGGTCCTGGAGAGCTTTTAATCAGCAGGTGGTTAACAGGCTTCTGCAGAGCCTGGTGAGCTGCTGAACAGGTGAATCAACTGTGTTGAAGCAGGGAAACCTCTAAAACGTGCTGGATAGCAGCTCTCAAGGACCAGGGTCCCTACCCCTGTTCTAACCCAACAATCACTGAGATCAATGTTAAAGCTCTAGCTTAAAGTAAAAAAAAAACTATTAAGTGTTACTTTAAGTCTTGGCAGGACTGATCTTCAAATTTATGTTTCCAGCTGCTAGCTTGGCTTATCTAGCGGCTAACTGAAGGAGAACAGGCCTCACTCTCTCACATGGTGATACTGGCCTGAACCCCTTCAAAATAAATGTAATTGCAACCTCTACATGCAATTGTGGCAAAAAGTAGTAGATTCAATAGAATGGTCAGGAAATGAAAAATCTGTATATGAATTAAAAAACTTGTTTTATTTTACCAAACATATTACATAATGCAGGTTTAACGCTTCCATGCACAGTGGTCCGTGAGGGTTCTGATGGCCTACTTGCACATAAGCCACCTTAAAGGAACATTAATGTCCCAAGTCATCATTACACACTGGTGAAATTACATCTCCACATGTGACCCATTCCCGTGGGGAGCGGTGAGCTGCAGCAGTGGCTGCGCTCGGGAACTATTTGGTGGTTTAACCCCCCAATCCAACCCCCTAATGCTGAGTGTCAAGGGAGGAGGCATTGGGTCCCAATTTTGGTATGACCCAACCGGGATTTGAACCCCGATCTCCCAGTCCCGGCCCCAGGGCGGACACTCATACCACTAGGCCACTGGAGCTGGACTTAAACTTCTGATGGCCTACTTGCACATAAGGAACATTAAAGGTGTGGAACTCTCGTTTAATCAATATATTTGCAGTGGTCTCTAGAAGGAATAAATGCTAGGGATGCACTGATACCGATACCGGTCTCGGTATCGGCCCGATACCGATACCAGAAAAAAGTTAACCGATACCAGTTGCCTGAAAGTGGCTTCACTGTGACTTGTCATTTATGTTGTAGTTTTCTATATTGACCAATAGGGGGAGCTGTTTCAAACATTGTGAATGAAAGCAGAAACAGGCTCACACCTGAAAATGCAGAGATGACTATTTTCATCAAAAAGAACCTGCTGCTCATGTTTCCCAAAAAAGCTTAGTTCAGAATCCACACTATTGCATGACTATAGTTTTTTTTTATTTAAATGTGGACGCTGCGATAGGTTCATAAATGTTATGTTCATGAAAGCTGGAGACAGTGCCAATTAGTTCATTTTGTTTGTAGAAAACTATGCAATGATTTCACAGAAAATATTTATTTTTCATCTTATATTTTAGTTTTGTGATCTCTATTAATATATTTTATTTTTTATCTAACTCACCGTCTTTTCCTGTTAAAAGCAGAGAAGAAAATAAAACCTGTATTCTAATTCATTGCAATGTTGTGTGTGGTAGAAGTATCGGTATTGGCGAGTACTCAGATCCAAGTATCGGTATCGTATCGGTTTGGAAAAAATTGGTATCGCTGCTTCCCTAATAAATGCCTTGTTGGTTGTACTCTGAGGAAGAAAAGTGCACCGGTTTCAGGAACTATAAAAAGAGCAGATATTCAGACGGCAGAATTTGGAGTCTTACTTCCTGATGTGGACATCTCTCCTCTGATTGGCTAACAGCAACACAACTCTACCACTGACTCTGCTTGCTCTGCAACGTTGATGTTTTATCTCCACCAATAACACAAGCCTGGAGGAGTTCTGCTGTGTGGTGGAGTTGCTAATGCTAACGGTTAGCTTCTACTAGCCCAAATGTTCTCTGCTGTTTCCTGGACGCTAAACCAACAACAGCCTTCCCCGTCGTGAGTCAAGATGTGTGAGTCCATGAATGTTAAGTGACAGTGGGACATAGTTCTGTCAGGATTTTCTAATCCTAGAGTTTCACCATCTATTTTCTATCAGAAGCTAATGCAGGAGATAGGTGGAGGAGACTGGTTTCATGTTCAGCCTGCATGAGAAACTCAGAGTGACCCGTTAGAATCAGAAATAATCATTAAATAATGGTTTTTCAGTGTTCCACAACTTTAAAATATAAATCATGATGTTTTTTAAGTATCAAATAACTAATTACAGCTAAATGTATTAGAGAAGTGAATATTTGAACAGACTGCATCAGGAACGGTGTGAATAGTTCCTACAGGAATGTTCCTTGTTACTTTCTCTTCCATATTTATTTTATGATTTTCCAAACAGCATGACTATAGTTTTATTTAAATGTAATGATAATTTATTGAAGTCTAACATTAAATTAAGTGAAGCCATTTATGTTTGTAGTTGAAAAAAAGGCGACTTTCTTTTACAATTTTAACATGTTCCAGGAAAAGCAATGAGGCATGAGCCTGTTCTTAGTAAAAAAAATCCAATCACTGCACAATAATTGAATTTATGCAAATTTATCAATTAAAGCCTTGGATTTAATTTGAAATTGGCATTTTGAAACTGTTTGAAATCACATTGTTGTGCTGAACCTGTGTGTATTCTAGGCCCACACACGAGTTACCGTGACCGGGTGTGTGAAATCATCAATGTTCTCCCGTGTATGAGATCCTGTTTGCTGATTCACTCCTCCTTACCTTCCCAGTTTTCCTCTCATCCTAGTGGAAGTACGAGCCAGGAGGACACAACCAAAGATAAACAGAGTTGTGACATTTTACCATCATCACAACTTCCTGTTCTCTCAAAAGCTTCATTATGGTGCACTGATATATTTTTAGATCTGTCAGAGACCTGTTAGATAAATTCAGTGGTGCACCTTTCCTTACATATAGCTCCTCCAGCATGCCTCCTCTCATCTGTTCTTGTACTCAATTTTCACCTCAGCAGTTCATTTTTGCAATTTGTAATACTCATCTCCACTCCCCACGCTGTTCACAGGTGAGTGTAAAAACCAGGTTAAAGTCATTTATAAACGCCCCACCATCTCCACTTGCCCCAGTTCCTTGGTCTCCAGCACATTTCCTTTACTTCCAGTTTGATGTTGGGATCTTGCTGGGAGCCTCTGTTTCAGCTCATCGGGCGATGATGGCAGAGGGGTTAAGTGCCCGCCCTGCAATCGGAAGGTCGCAGGTTCGCGCCCCACTCAGTCTGGTGGTGGTGGTCGGAGGGACCGGTGGCGCCAGCGTACGGCAGCCTCGCCTCTGTCAGTGCACCCCAGGGCAGCTGCAGCTATGATGTAGCTCATCATCACCAGAGTGTGAATGGGTGAATGACTGGTTGTGTTGTAAAGCGCCTTGGGGGGTTCTACAACTCTGGAAGGCGCTATATCAAATACAGGCCATTTACCATTTACCATGCATTAAATAAAAAACAGAACTACCTCTAAACACATCAACACTGACAGGTTTAACACAAGGAGACTTTACTTTTGATTATAGTTTGAATAAATAATAACAGATATGGCAGGGATTAAAGGGATTATTATTTTGATTGCAGCACTTCCTACTAACAACCAACCTCCAGATTTCACAGTGAGAAGTCTACATTTACCAGCAGGTTGTTGGGTCCACTCTTCCTGACAAATTAGGCATGTTTCCATTGTCGGAACTTCAGGGTAAATTTATTGGAACTTCCCGACATTCCACTTCACCGGGCCGGCCGAACGGCTTTTTTCCGGGCGATTTTCAGGAGCCTTCGGAGTACCTGATCAGGAGTACTGATCGGAGTGGTTCGGCTGAGTGGAACTTGTGTTTAACTCACGCTGATTGGTTGTAACTCAGTATAACATCAGCAGACGTCGTCCTAAGCAACCGGCATTAGTAAAATTGAACTAGACCAAATTCTTGCCTTGCAAAGTTTGGTCTAGGCACGCTTCATTGGAACCCTCGCAGCCCGATCTACTGCTGTGGCTGTCCAATCACAGCTCGCTATAGTTTTGGTTGGGCCAATCACAGCACTATATATTGTGGGCCAATCACAGAGCGGGAGTAGCCGATGATGTCAGCGCTGCGACCGCGAACACAAGCAACATGGCGGCAGCGCAGGAACCACATTTGTTTGAAACGGCTTTGTCATCAACATTGGATTATTTAGACTCCAACGTGCGTAAGTCTGTCTGATATACTTAGCGGCTTCTTATTTTTATCAAACAAAGTAGTGCAATGTCCCAGTACACCTGATATTCACATGTTTTTATACAAAAACGACAGAAATCATTGATGTTAGACGCCATTAAAGCCTCCCTCTTTTTCGTCGCTGTGATTACGTCACGTTGTTCGTTACTCTGATTGGTCCTAGCGCTATCCAATTGCGTGCCAGTGCACTGTGTTTACGTGTCAGTTTGAAAGACAACTGTAGATCCCGCCTCACGACTGAGAGCCGTCAATGGTTCGTGGCCAGACTATATATTCACATACATAGGATGGCTTGCCAGGCTGCCGGGACATTGTACCTCCTGGTCATTTTCCTCCTCCCATAATTTACCCTGAAGTTTCGACAATGGAAACACGCCTACTGTTTGATCTGTGCGACTTTTTCACTTTTTTGATCCGATTTTCTCCTCGTGCGAGAATGTACAAGATCGGGGCGAGTTTTGCGCTGAGCGCCGTGTAGTATACAGGGGGTTACGAGAGGCGATTAACACCACATGACCATCTGCCGATCAGCAATCGTAAGCTCGCACAGATTTTTGGCGTGTTTGATATTTTGCTCGTTCCTCGTGAGGGTATCGCACTGTTGAAGCGGCGCTGCGAGCGTCTGTGACCCAAAAAGTATCAGAACCGCACACGGCGCATGCGCAAACACAGAAGCAGTAGCGTAAATGAAGGAAGTGGAAGCGAAAACAAACCAAAAGGCTAACCCACTTTCAAAATAAAAGCAGCGTTGCTTTGTTTTGATGAAAAATAAACATTTTTTCTTCATTTAACGGCGGGAAATGCTGGTAATTTATCGATTTTGATCAAAAGTGGATCAAATATAATACAAATAATATGTTTTCGTTGTTATTTTGTTATTTACGGAACAAACCAGACTTTTATTTTTATGTCAGATTGATTTTTTAACCGTAGCAACAAGCAGCGCTTGCCATGAAGCAACAGAGTACGCTTCTATTCCAAATTCCGTCCTTGTCCTCCCGTACTCAGACCAACGTGTTGCGTCATATATACTTTTTTTTAGCTGCGACGAGTTCATGCCAGACGTACAGTGTGAGCAGTCAGGTCGCATCCGAGAACTGGGTCGTACAGTGTGAGCACATGACTCGTGAGATTTGCTCTGCGAGGAAGTCGTACAGTTTGAGCTGAAGCTGAACGCTACGAGTGAAAAAGTCGCACAGTGTACGCCCGGCTTTAGAGGTTTCCCTGCTTCAACACAGTTGATTCACCTGTTCAGCAGCTCATCAGGCTCTGCAGACACCTGTTAATCACCTGCTGATTAAAATCAGGTGTGTTTATCAGCATTGAGACGATCTGGCACATAGTCTGGAGTAGCTGCTCTTTCTGCCCTTTGAACTTGTTGCATTAAGTTTGTTGCTTATGCAATCAAAATCCTGCTCGTTCTGATGATGCCCTTTTGTTTCTGACATGTCTGTAGCTACTTAATGTTGCGCTGAACCTGAAGTAAGGCACCGTGTCGCCTTGTCAAGAGAAGGATCAGTTCCAGAGTGGGATAATGCCCTGTGAGCAGTACCACTGTAGGTCCAGACGGGAAGAAATGAGCATGATCTTTGTGTTATTACCAGCCAGATGACGACCTTCCCTGTTGAAAAACAATTAACAATGCTAGCACGTACCCACGCCGCAATATCCCATCATAAACCAGTGTTTGGTGGGGAGAATTAACCGTGCACACTATGAAGTTCACATACTCCACACACATACACAAACCTATTAGCTTCCTCTCCCTTGGAATTAATTGGGTTTCTTCACGCCTAAAATTAATTCCATCTTATATAATGTCCTAATTTAGGAGCTGTGGCGGTTGAATAAATAAAGGTGATGAACGCCAGTCAGAAGAGATGTCCTCTTGTCCTTCCCTGAGTGGAACATGACAGGCTTGGACTTCTCAAATCAGATTTACCACGTGTCTGTGTGTGTCCTTTAGCTCATGATCCATCACCTCTGTTCCACATCTGCAGCTCATTCAGCAGACACGGCTGCAGAGCGCCTCAGGGATTAGTTCTTGGAGCTGAAATCAGTTGTCTTTTATGTTCAGAGATTACCGTCAGCTGTGTTTTATTGCTCTGCAGCCCTGTCTGATCCTGAGATCTCTAACGTCCCAGTTGTTTAGACACTTTAATGTTTTGACAGAGTACGTGTTTAAATAAAAAAAGTGGTAAAAGCTGACTGGTCTCAGCTGAACACTTCCCAAACCCATTAAATAAAAAGAAAAAAAGCTGTTTTCTGTCACTTTGCACCATAAAATAGGAATAAATAAGCTTGCAGATTCTTTCCTCCAGTTGTTTCCCAATAAGTGTTGAAATAACAGCTCATCTGAAGGCCATGCAGAGCTCACAGACTTGTTACAGCTTGTTTATTTTCTCCTGTAGATGGATTACCACCTATAGAGCTCTGGCTGCTAGAGCCTCGCCTGAGGACACACACATTGTTATTCCTGTCATATCTTTAAGCTGCTCTTAAACACAGAGGTTAGGAAACAAATATACACATCAGAGCACAACTTTCCAGTAAAACTTCATTACAGCGGCTTTTTAATGACGGGGAATTCATGAAAAGCATTTGTTTACATGTTCAGACAAATATGATTGACAAGATAATTTGTTTTCTACCGTGGGTGGGTTTACTGTATGTGACGGTCATAATGAAGTGCTTTTGTCATTATATATATGAGCAGTCGCATTGACTTAAGGTTGCATTTTTTTCCTCATTTTTGTGTTTCAGCCTCTGAGTTGGACCAGGACATGCACTGAGCTCTGATTGGCTCTGAAGCCACTTCTGAACTTGGTTAATTTCTGTACTAAAATGTGCTTTTGGTTTATTAGTTATTTACTGATTATTGGGCCAAATGGCTTGAGCTCATGTCCCAGATACAGCCCAGGGACCATCAGTTAATGATCACTTATTGCACTGGGAAACACGACTTTGGGTGGAAAACGAAAAACAAAATGTGAAAACACAACAGGTTCCCCCTAAAGCCATCACTGGCTTAATCAGCTCCAGTGGAAAGGTCTACACACACACACACGCATGCACGCACGCACGCACGCACGCACACACACAAAGACACACACACACACGTGTGCATTTACATGCATGGCGCATGCATACACGCACGCACGAACACACGCACGCACTTGCACTCACACACGCACGTACGCACTCACATGCATGCATGAACACACACGTACCCATGCACGCACAAGCGTGTGACACACAAAGTCACATACATGCACGCATGCACACACACATTCACATATACACTCACACACGCAAGCATGCATTCACGAACACACATGCACACACATGCACACACACTCACATACACACACACACACACATGCACGCGCAAGCATGCACACACACTCACGGACGCACACACACACACGCATGCACACACACATTCACACATACACTCACGAACACACATGCACACACACTCACATACACACACACACATGCACGCACACGTGCAAGCATGCACGTACATGTGCATGCACACACGGACGCATGCACACACACTCACGGACACACACACACACACACACACACACACACACACAC
>SSNS01000379.1:87611-218116 GCA_006937985.1 Aphyosemion australe
AGAGCACACACCAACACACCTCTGTCTGTTTGGTTGGATTTGCATCTCCGGTGACCCATGTGTTTTCTTTGAGGTCTTTTTATTGACAGCTACAAATTCCTTTGATTAAAGCCTTTATCATAATATTTACACATAAAGCTTTATGTCACTGACAAAAACTTTATTTTCAAGCACTTCTGCTGACAGCCTTAAAGTTATTTTACTTTCATTAAAGAAGGTGACACGTCAGAGAAATGACCTAAAAAGAAACAATGAGGTCTAAAATTGTTTATTTTTCTATATTCTATGTCGCGTGTGTTATAGAATAGAATAGACTTTATTGATCCCACAGTGGTGAAATTCACTCGTTACAGCAGCACCAACACGTAAGCTATTTATACTTCTCCATCAGCTCCTCAGGCTAGAGACGCATTCGCGTTGACGGAGAAATTTTATGTTTCTACTTCTCTGTTGTCTTGGGGACGTTGCAAAGCAACCCCCCACCTGGACAGCAGAGGGCGTAGCACATTTCTATGGTATCCTGCCACCATTACAGTCATGTATCCGGTCTACGATAGTGTATTTACTACTGTGTTTACATTGTTTTAATGTGTTTTAGACTTTTTAACACGGACGAATTTGTCCCTCATTCTCCTCCACCTCTTCATGCGGTTGGCACCTCTAAACCCGTTTCTCGTCATTTCCGTAAACGAATAAAATGCTCGCTGTGTATCTTTGTGCTCCTTCAGTCACGGGTGAATAAACTTTCATATTTTCGAACTTTTTCAGCGAGGCGTTCTTCAATCTGCTCTGTGTCTGCCGCTAAATATCTTCAGCTCTCTTTATTTTTTGAGTCGGCAGTAGCGGTGCTGCTGGTGACGTATTTCAGAGAAGCGGCGTCCTGACCAATCACAAGCTTGCGCTCTCTGTGGCTCTCGACGGACAGTTATTTTTGTGGGCATGTTTCCGTCACCCCCCGCGAGCCCATCCGAGAGCCCTTGTGTCAATGCAAAATGGCGCTGCGTGTCTCCGTACTGACGCAGACGGACAAGTATAAATTAGACTTTACACAGAATAGGAAAAATATAATACAGGTAAACACACAAAGGCAGTAGGCTATTATTGTAACCTTCAGCAATTAAATAATGAATAAAAATAGAAAATTGGGTTTCCATAAAGAAACATGCAGACATACAAATGTGCATCTGGGTATTGAACACATACTGACTACAGGTCCTTCTCAAAAAATTTGCATATTGTGATGAAGTTCATTATTTTCTGTAATGTACTGATAAACATTAGACTTTCATATATTTTAGATTCATTACACACAACTGAAGTAGTTCAAGCTGTTTATTGGTTTAATATTGATGATTTTGGCATACAGCTCATGAAAACCCAAAATTCCTATCTCAAAAAATTAGCATATCATGAAAAGGTTCTCTAAACGAGCTATTAACCTAATCAACTAATTAACTCTAAACACCTGCAAAAGATTCCTGAGGCTTTTAAAAACTCCCAGCCTGGTTCATTACTCAAAACCGCAATCATGGGTAAGACTGCCGACCTGACTGCTGTCCAGAAGGCCATCATTGACACCCTCAAGCAAGAGGGTAAGACACAGAAAGAAATTTCTGAATGAATAGGCTGTTCCCAGAGTGCTGTATCAAGGCACCTCAGTGGGAAGTCTGTGGGAAGGAAAAAGTGTGGCAGAAAACGCTGCACAACGAGAAGAGGTGACCGGACCCTGAGGAAGATTGTGGAGAAGGACCGATTCCAGACCTTGGGGGACCTGCGGAAGCAGTGGACTGAGTCCGGAGTGAAAACATCCAGAGCCACCGTGTACAGGCGTGTGCAGGAAATGGGCTACAGGTGCCGCATTCCCCAGGTCAAGCCACTTTTGAACCAGAAACAGCAGCAGAAGCGCCTGACCTGGGCTACAGTGAAGCAGCACTGGCCTGTTGCTCAGTGGTCCAAAGTACTTTTTTTGGATGAAAGCAAATTTTGCACGTCATTCGGAAATCAAGTGGCCAGAGTCTGGAGGAAGACTGGGCAGAGGGAAATGCCAAAATGCCTGAAGTCCAGTGTCAAGTACCCACAGTCAGTGATGGTCTGGGGTGCCATGTCAGCTGCTGGTGTTGGTCCACTGTGTTTTATCAAGGGCAGGGTCAATGCAGCTAGCTATTAGGAGATTTTGGAGCACTTCATGCTTCCATCTGCTGAAAAGCTTTATGGAGATGAAGATTTCATTTTTCAGCACGACCTGGCACCTGCTCACAGTGCCAAAACTACTGGTAAATGGTTTACTGACCATGGTATTACTGTGCTCAACTGGCCTGCCAACTCTCCTGACCTGAACCCCATAGAGAATCTGTGGGATATTGTGAAGAGAAAGTTGAGAGACGCAAGACCCAACACTCTGGATGAGCTTAAGGCCGCTATCGAAGCATCCTGGGCCTCCATAACACCTCAGCAGTGCCACAGGCTGGTTGCCTCCATGCCACGCCGCATTGAAGCAGTCATTTCTGCAAAAGGATTCCTGACCAAGTATTGAGTGCATAACTGAACATAATTATTTGAAGGTTGACCTTTTTTGTATTAAAAACACTTTTCTTTTATTGGTCGGTTGGAATATGCTAANACAGCTCATGAAAACCCAAAATTCCTATCTCAAAAAATTAGCATATCATGAAAAGGTTCTCTAAACGAGCTATTAACCTAATCATCTGAATCAACTAATTAACTCTAAACACCTGCAAAAGATTCCTGAGGCTTTTAAAAACTCCCAGCCTGGTTCATTACTCAAAACCGCAATCATGGGTAAGACTGCCGACCTGACTGCTGTCCAGAAGGCCATCATTGACACCCTCAAGCAAGAGGGTAAGACACAGAAAGAAATTTCTGAATGAATAGGCTGTTCCCAGAGTGCTGTATCAAGGCACCTCAGTGGGAAGTCTGTGGGAAGGAAAAAGTGTGGCAGAAAACGCTGCACAACGAGAAGAGGTGACCGGACCCTGAGGAAGATTGTGGAGAAGGACCGATTCCAGACTTTGGGGGACCTGCAGAAGCAGTGGACTGAGTCCGGAGTGAAAACATCCAGAGCCACCATGTACAGGCGTGTGCAGGAAATGGGCTGCAGGTGCCGCATTCCCCAGGTCAGGCCACTTTTGAACCAGAAACAGCAGCAGAAGCGCCTGACCTGGGCTACAGTGAAGCAGCACTGGCCTGTTGCTCCGTACTTTTTTCGGATGAAAGCAAATTTTGCATGTCATTCGGAAATCAAGGTGCCAGAGTCTGGAGGAAGACTGGGCAGAGGGAAATGCCAAAATGCCTGAAGTCCAGTGTCAAGTACCCACAGTCAGTGATGGTCTGAGGTGCCATGTCAGCTGCTGGTGTTGGTCCACTGTGTTTTATCAAGGGCAGGGTCAGTGCAGCTAGCTATCAGGAGATTTTGGAGCACTTCATGCTTCCATCTGCTGAAAAGCTTTATGGAGATGAAGATTTCATGTTTCAGCACGACCTGGCACCTGCTCACAGTGCCAAAACCACTGGTAAATGGTTTACTGACCATGGTATTACTGTGCTCAATTGGCCTGCCAACTCTCCTGACCTGAACCCCATAGAGAATCTGTGGGATATTGTGAAGAGAAAGTTGAGAGACGCAAGACCCAACACTCTGGATGAGCTTAAGGCCGCTATCGAAGCATCCTGGGCCTCCATAACACCTCAGCAGTGCCACAGGCTGGTTGCCTCCATGCCACGCCGCATTGAAGCAGTCATTTCTGCAAAAGGATTCCTGACCAAGTATTGAGTGCATAACTGAACATAATTATTTGAAGGTTGACCTTTTTTGTATTAAAAACACTTTTCTTTTATTGGTCGGTTGGAATATGCTAATTTTTTGTGATAGGAATTTTGGGTTTTCATGAGCTGTATGCCACAATCATCAATATTAAAACAATAAACGGCTTGAACTACTTCAGTTGTGTGTAATGAATCTAAAATATATGAAAGTCTAATGTTTATCAGTACATTACTGAAAATAATGAACTTTATCACAATATGCTAATTTTTTGAGAAGGACCTGTATAGCACTGATGCTAGTGTGTACCAGGATAATACCAGTAACAGTTAAACTGTGGAGGTCTACACTCTTACTGCAGTGGGAATGAATGACCTACGGTAGCGTTCTGTTAGGATGTCTCAGTCTGCCACTAAAGGAGCTGTTCATGGCCTCCACAGTGGATTACAGTGGGTGGGAGGGGTTTTCCAAGATGGAGGTCAGCTTCACCAACATCTTCCTTTCACATACGTCCTCAACAGAACCCAGTGGGCAGCCCAGAACTGAGCTAGGTGGTACCTACAGGTCAAATTGGAAACTTAGTCTCTGGTGCAAGATTTCTTCAGCTTAGACTGAGAGACCATCTAAAGGCCCAGGAACCCTTTACAGGTGTTCTGGATTCATTAGCTGATTAGAGTGTGACACTTTGAGTCTAGAATATTGAATAAGGAATAAGGAAAATGCCTTGCCAACCTAACTATGGCCGCCTTTAAGGGTTAAATGCATTTTTCATGAAGCCGTTATCTACTAAAAGATGCAGTTTGAGCCTCGGCACTAATATTTCTAAAGATAAGCTGTAAATAATTGTGCCCGTCTGAGGCTCTCTCAGTGCTAATCTTACCAAATAATCGATTTCACTGTACTTCAGCCAGGCTGCTCTCAGTCTTATTCTCTGTAATGATGATTAAAAAATCCACAGTTCTGGCTGTTGTCTGGTCATGCAATGGAGAACTTGAAGGGATCTGGACATGCAAGCACGCACGCACACACACACACGCACGCACAAAAACACACAAAAAAATACAAACAAGTACATTATGGCCCATAGAGAGAGTTGAGACAGCTGCAGTAATGGAAGCCTCAGGATGAAGATAGGAGCTCTTATCCCTCAGCTTCAGCCCTGTCTTGCTGGACCGTTCACTGTGTGTGTGTGTGTGTGTGTGTGTGTGTCCATCTCTGGCCCCTGTTTGCTGCGGGCTTTCAACTTCTAAGAGCTGACCAAACCATGCTCACTTTCATGCCTCCGTATCTCACTTTCTCTCCTTCTCCTTCTCATCTTGAGTTTTTGTGTCTGTCTGGAGGTCTTGGAGGGATCGATCAAAGCAGGGAAGCAGAGGATCATGCAGCTCAAGCCAATATTTCATGAGAATGGCAGGATTTGCTGTCTCAGTTTACATTAATATCTCCCAGATATCACAAAGACTGGCAAATTACAATTAATTGCAAAGTCTTTGTTTGCCATGAAAACAAACCAAACATCAAAACTCTACGTTAGCTTCCTTTGTGAAGGCAGCTGCAGATCACCCAGGAAAGTCCAACAAATATCTGGACCATCGCCTAAAGTTGATTAATGTCTGGAAAAAGGCTACCACCAGAATACAGATTAATCAGTAATGGCAGCAGGCGTGTGTGAAAGTCATTTTTTCTGATGAGTCTGTTTTTTGATTCTCCCATCAGTCCTGTGTCCTGCCAACAGTAAATGTGTCGGGTTGCTACTCACAAAACAACCATGAATAAAGAACAGTACCTAAACATCCTCCCTGAGGAACTCCTCCCAGTGACTCAAGAACAGTTTGGTGATAAAACATTGTCTTCTCCAGCCCAATGGAGCACATCTAAACATTGTCTCTTGTCCAAACCTTAATTCTCTAGACCTTAAAGGCACACTTGGCAGTTTTAGCACCCCCTAGTGTCCATTATTAATTATCTGTGGTCAAAGCAAAAGTGAATCTTATCTCCTCGCTGTGCGTTGGTCTTTTTAACACCTTAATCTAACTGCTGAAATGTCTCCTCAGCCTTCATTAGTGTCTACAGGAGCGGTTCATCACTAAATCAAACAAATCAGCTGTGTTCATGATCTAAAACATGCAGGAAACATGCTGGAAGCAGACTGCAGCACCAGGAATGTCAGCTCAATTTTATCTAAGTCCAACAGGAGGTGGCCTGCCACTCTAAAGTTTCAAGGGCAATATTCTGGCCACAGAGGGCGGTGGGGGTCTGAGTGACAATTCATTAACCGTGTAAAGGGTCATTTTAGCACATACTGGCTCAAGAACATGATTTCAAAATGTGAAAAAGTAGCGTAGCATGGCTTTAATTCCATTTAGAACATGTGGTCAACCTTCAAGAGACGGGGACAAGCTAAATGCACACATTCTAAAAATCTCCGCGCATCCATTACCCAAGGGTATGTTGATAGGGTTAGGGTTAGTCTGGATTTAGACCAGAAGTTGATTCACTGACATAAACTACAGAAGTCTAGAAAAATAAGGACGAAAACTGCAAATGCTAATTTAATGTATGTGTTCGTAAAAGCCTCTGAAACTTCAGTTTATCATAGAAGATTCTGACAAAAAAAAAATCTAAGAAAACCGAAGTAGCAAATGGATACTTGGGTCGTTCTCAAAACCTTTGGCCTGTGCTGTATTACAGGGTGAAGGTATTCTGGCTCAGAATGAAATCTATTATTTTGGGCTGCAGAGAAGCTGACGCGTTAGTAGTAAGTGACACATAAACATTCTTCTTCACTGGTTAACACACATCAGTAGACATTCGCTCATCCAAAAGACCAACATCTGTCCTTGGTTACACAAGTCCTCAGGAACCAGAAGGTGTAGAGATTGACACACTTTTACTGCTGGAGAGGCTGTTAGATGAAGAGCTGCCTGTGTTGTTTTGTGATACTGTAGCTAGCTCTTCAACAATAAAAGCATCTCATGCACAACAACACACGTCCAGGGTGTGACCCTACAGCTGTACACTAAACTTGAATTATTTGTCTCACGCTTTGGACTTGGAATTCATACAATTCCCTGAATTCCCACAGTTCAGGTAAATGAGTTTAACGATCCCATCTTCAACATTTGTTAGTTTGAATCAATTTATAAAGTTGACATGAAAAAGCTTTTTAAGCTGCTGAATCAGCCATGATTCTATGTAACAGGGGTGTGTCTAATAGACTTGATGTGTCACATGTTGTTAAATATGAGATCAACAGCAATTTTCCTGCATGAATTATTTTAACAAAGAAACTCAGCCTTCTGGTAGAAGGTATAGGGAGCCTAAGTCACGCCTGTCTACTTCTGGACCATGGGTCCCCGGAAGAACGAAAAAATAAATGCAAGTCAACGGGGCTATAAAAGCTATTATCTAATCCTGTTTGTTATGTGTCATGGATTTCAAATATGATGTTCGTGAATTTTAAAGACACATTCTGATGCCAAGAAAGCGTTTATTTTTGAACATGGGGCAAAAGTTAATTTAGTGAAAATACGTCACCAATGCAAGTCACCATAGAACCAGACACGGAGACGAGCGGCAGAAAAATGGCTGTGAGTTTAGTGAGCTTTGAATCCTTCATTCAGGAGCAAAGAACCACCATAAATCTGGCCATGTGGTGAGCAGCAGCTACGCTAGGGAGATTCTGTGGTGACATTTTGCCGACGTCTGACTTGTAGTCATAGTAATTACAAATTTTTACAAGCTGATAAATCTTAAAGTACGTGACAGGAGTGGTCGAAACACACATTGTTACTTTTCATTTAAATTTAAGTACAACATATGTGTGACTCAGGGCGTAAGGCAAAGCGGATTAGAAAATAGTTCTTTGCCCCATTCACTTTCATTCATTTTGTCGTTCTTCCGGGGACCCATGAGCCAACCGGAAAGGGAGGAGACTTGAGGTTGGTTTATGGTTGACGTGTTCGCAAGGTCCGCATGGCTTTGCGCGGCCAAATTACGTAATTTTAGCAACCACGCCCCTCTGCGCGGCCCAAAATTTCCACACCACACACCTAGGAAATTTTCTAACTACGGTCCCGCGCGGAAAAACATGGCAGACTGGCAAGAGCCCGTAGTGGCGGAGGTTCGTAAATACAAACATCTCTATGATTCGGCCCATAAAGATCACCGTGATCAAAATATTGTTAATAATTCATGGAGAGAAATTGCTGTCACACTCGTAAAAGACAAAAATAGACGAGGAAACAGTAACAAAATGTAAAACAACAGTGATTTCTACTTCTACTATGGTGTAGTGTTGGATGCATGCCGTAGAGACCCATGCTGCCCCCTACAGTCTGGGAGAATATTGGCTCACAGTGGAGACAAACCGCAGAAGACGCTGAAAGTTCTGACACGCGTTCCATCTGCACGTCTTATTTCCACGCGGAATGCACATATGTCAAGCATAAACCAAGCTTTAGGGCTGTGATATACTTGCTGTTTAACCTCACGTTGGCGCAGGCAGCAGGCTGCGTCTTTGTTCATATACTTGCTGCTACACGGCGCTGCACTGCACATAGTACCGGAGTGTTCCACTAGGGGGCAAACGAGAGTACTCATGGCATCAATGAAATAAATCAGTAACTGGTTTATTTTGAGAGCACGGCAGAAAAAAAGCCAGCAGCGGTATCTTAGATGGTGTGAAAGAGCTCTACACCAGAGACGGAGTCACCATGGTGAGTGTGTCTCGCTCGTTTTGTCAATGCCACCTACTGGTTGCTCGTATATTACAGTATTCGGGCGCGTTGTGTCGCGTTAATTTCAGGGGAAGCGCACAAACGATGCTTCAAATCAACGCAAGCTACGCGTGGCAGCCATTTTAAACATGCGTCGCTAAACAGCAAGTATATCACGGCCCTTAGGCTCCCTATGAGTTGGACACACATTCCACTAAAGCCAGTATATTTTTTAGGGCTTATTAACACATATAATAGCTACACTGGAACATGTTTGTGGCCCCCTAGTGGCTGGTTCCAGTAGGCTCCCTATTGCACCAGGTTTATTTCACCATCAGTAAGACTAAATTCTAAGTTACTCAGTTTTTTATGTGGTAAACCTTTCCACTGAGGTGATACATTTAATGTTTTTTTTTTATTAAATATGGATGACATGACTACTAAGATGCTTGAACCTTTAATGACTTAATTGATTGAACCATTTCTTTTTTTAAGTTAAATTGCTTTTTCCATTTATCCTCTGTGTAGTCAGTGATTTTTCATATGTTAACGGTATTTAAGCATCTGGTTACACAAAACCTGGAGGTATCACATTACATTCGTCATATTTTTAGACATTTTGTAAAGAATAAACTAACCAATAAGGTCTGATGAGAGATTTCTGTGGCTACCTTGTATATACAGTGTTTAGACTCATTGAAATCACGATACTTTTATAAGACATAAGAATTTTTTTCCTCTTCATGCATATGCAAAACAAAATTTGGTTGGTAGATCTCAGCGTGGAAACACACATTTCTACACATAGAATATAAAATATAAGAAGAAAAAAACTCATTCTAAAAACATATGCACTAAATAGTAAAAATAATAAGAATGAAAAACCAGACTGAAACATAAAAAGGACACGGATTGCAGTGATCATCCTACTTATCTTATATTGCACTTCTGGTTATTCTGATTATTGCACTGGGATGACTCAGAGTAAACAGGAACAGATAGAAAGGCTCCATTAATTAAAAAAACAATAATTTATGCAAATAAAAAAAGAATAAACACCAGGAACACTGCAGTGCAACTTGTCAAAATAAGAGTGCCAAGTCCTCACCCAGAGTGTCACTCTGCAGGACACACTACACCAGATATTATGGTCTATGATCAATCAATCAATCAATCAATCAATCAATCAATCAATCAATCAATCAATCAATCAATCAATCAATCAATCAATCAATCAATCAATCAATCAATCAACTTTAATACAGACACGATGTCCAGCAAACAAACACAATAAAAATCAATACAATAATAAAAAATAGATTATCATAAAAAATAAACATTAAAAAGATACACACTACTACAAAATACAAGAGTACCAGTGCTGCCATATCTGGGACTGATACCGGACAGCACTGAGCCGTACATTAGTCAAGTTTAAAATAATCACATTGTCAGAGCTGTCCAGCCGACCAATAAATCTGTACGTAGAATTCCTTAAGGCCGCTGGAAAACAAATAAATCGAGCATATGCAAACATTTCACTCGCACTGCAACATCTTGGTAACTTCAGTAAAGTTCTCATAGCATCATTGTAGGCAGTCTGAACCTTCCTCATACTTGCTTTGGTATAGCGGGACCACAGGTGAGCCGTGTATAAAGAAGTACAGAACGCACGAAACAAGAAAATCTTCACATCATTCGAGCATGTGCCAAACCTACGCACTAGAGTGTTAGCCTGAGCATACAACCTGCGACGTTCTCTCATCATGTCTTCATCATCAAACATTACCTCAGTCAGGATATGACCCAAGTACTTCACCCTACTGACCACTTACAAAACATTCCCTGCTAATTGGAAAGCAGGGTAATTCATTGTGAGGTCCTCTCTAGTGCGGCATATCATCACCACACTTTTGGCAGTATTATACTTAATGTCATAATCATCCCCATACCCTAAACATACCCTTAGCATCTCCTGCAACCCAGCACTGCTAGGGCTGAAGGCAACAATGTCATCTGCATAAAAGAGATGATTCACACAGACATTCCCAATCATACATCCAGTATTACACCCTGACAACTGCCTTGAAAGATCGTCTAAATATAAATTGAAGAGCACTGGCGACAAGACCCCCCCCCCCCCCGTCTTACTGTCTTACTATGGTCACTTTACCATTTTACATCCTTCTACTATTTGATATTTTTAACGAATACATTCAGACATATGACCTGTAAACTAATATGCTTTGTCTTGAAAGCAGAGAATGTTTGAAAATATACATTTTCAGAATTCACATATTAAAAAGACTGCACATACCAATTGACATCAACAGGTGGCAGAGTTGGGCTCTATAGTCTTGATTAAAATCTGTGCGATTTTAAAATTACGAGGTCAATATGGGTCAATATGGATCAATATGGGCTACCATAAAAAATATATAGCAATTCTCAAACATTAGTTTAAAGTACCTTCTGTTGGGGGGTTAAAACACACACATATATACGTAGACGTCCCGTGGACTGGCGCTGCCTATTGGAGCTGCCGTAGTGGCCGGCTGCCATATTAGTTGGGTCTTCATTCGCCCCCAGTGCATTCATTTCTACTGAGAAAGGTGCTTACCCAGCTAAAAAACACATTTATTATGCTTTTTCACAAAATCAGACATGTGGTATGGCATGATAGTTAAAATATAAATATAATAAAATTAAAAAAATGTATTTTAAAACAGGTAGGCTAGGAAAGTATCACATGATCTGTTTTCAATAGTACGCCGGTTGTTGCAACCGTAGGCTTGACTCTAGTTGGGTTTGGAGAGTGAGGGACCCGTCCAATATGGTGGCAATGCTGTTGTTACCCTCTCCAGCGCCTAGTGGGGCGTCTGCATATTCATGTCTATGGGTTAAACCACCAAATAATTCTCGATTGTAGCCACAGCTGCAGCTCACTGCTCCCCACGGGGATGGGTCAAATGTGGAGATGTAATTTCACCAGTGTGTGATGATGACTAATGGGACTTTAACTGTAAAACACACGTAGACACCGGCTAACGCAACTCCTTCTATTAATAAAGTTAAAGTCCCAAGTCATCATCACACACGGGTGAAATTACATCTCCGCATTTGACCCATCTCCGTGGTGGGGAGCGGTGAGCTGCAGCTGTGGCCGCGCTCGGGAACTATTTGGTGGTTTAACCCCCCAATCCAACCCCTTAATGCTGAGTGTCAAGCGAGGAGGCATTGGGTCCCATTTTTTCAAAGTCTTTGGTATGACCCGACCGCGATTTGAACCCCGATCTCCCAGTCTCGGGGCGGACACTAGGCCACCGGAGCTGGTAATAAATAATATGTCTGGTAATAAATGAAGTGTCAGATGAAGAAAACGTGGACACTGATATTAAAGCAGCATTCCGCAACTTTGCAGTTATATGGTCCCTGTCGCCCTCTAGAGGCTTGCTGTGTAACGTCACTGTCGTAACATTAAATCTCTCTCTGGGGCATAAGAGGCATGTTTACATTCCTAATGTCAGGCAAAACAACGAAAACAAACTTTTCCACCTCCACACATTAACTAAATAGTTTTATCAGGACTGTATAACAACTTTATGCCCGACCAAACACAATAACCCTGGTGAAATAATTTATTACTTACCTATCCATTAGCAGCACGGCTAGGTCAGAGTCCGTAGTTCATGCTGTTCTTTCTAAAAGAGCTCTCCAGCGAGGAAAAGACGGCCCAATAATAACTCTGGTCTTTGCTCTTGCTCTATCACGTTCTTCTTTTCTTTTCCTATATTCCTCTGATAAGGAATTTCTAGCTTTCTTTGGTGAATCTGCCACTGCTACAGCGAGTCTACGTTATACAATTATGGCAAGCCAAAGGGATAAAAAAAAATGTGAGTTCTAAACTCGCATTATGTCCGCCAAAACGCTTGTTCAAGACGTGCGTTTTGGCGGACATAATGCTCGCTTTTAGAACACGCGAGTTTTTGCCCCCTTTAGCGGACATAACGCGCATTCTAAATGCGCGCTTTTTTTATCCCTTTGACTTGCCATATTCTGCCGTAAAGCAACACCCAGTCAGTACTTCCTGTGGCTACCCGAAGCACAAAAACTGTATAGTGCAGTAAACAGACGTGGGACCCCCCAACACTATCACAGGTATGAAAATGAACATAATAGATGATAGTATGACACCAAAACTTTACAAAAAGCATAATTTTAAGGTGTAAAAGTTGCAGAATGTTGCTGTAAAGCAGAAAAACACCTGGATGTCCAAGCTGGAGATCATAAATCAGCAGAGATGTATTTTTAAAGTGTCCTATCTGTGCATTCTCATTTTCCATCTTTACTGATGCTGACCTTTTAGAAAACCACCACACAACATGACTGATGCAGAAGAAGAGCTTTGGTTTTGGACAGGTTACTGTTTAAATCACAGGTTCAAATAAAAGCTGATTACCTGTACAGTCTTGTATATTATGTGTGTGTTTGTACTGAACATTTTATCTGTTTTAGGCCCTTTAGTCCTAATTGTTCTTATTTCTTCTAGGTTCCAGGTGATTTAAGTCAGACGTCTGAAGATCCCAGCCTGTCAGACTTTGAGACGTATGTCTTCATTCTACATTGTCCTATTTTAAATTTAGTTGCCAGACCCTCATGTCATTCATGTAAAAATGTGTAATTTTCATGAATCTATTCCTAGGTTTACCTGTTTAAACCCCTCCTTCTTTCTTTACGAACATATGATCAAATGTGTCTGCGTTGGTCAGGAGAGAGCCGTTAGCGTGCTGCAGGCTGCTGCGACACACTGTTGATGTTGCTTCTGCCGGCTATGATGATAATGATGGTGATAATGACGATTTTAGTGAGGACGTTTGTTGTTTGTGTCACTCAGGGCTCATCGTGCACTCATCAACGTGTGGATCCCCTCTGTGTTCCTGCAGGGCAGAGCTGCAAACGCCTACCACGTCTATCAGGTACACTCAGCGAGCGGTGTCCGTGTTTACCGGGCTAAAACGGGCCTTTCAACAGGAAGTGTTCTGATCTGAACCCGACTGTGATGTACAGCTGGTTTCATTCGTAACGACCAACACCAACCAGAGGACAAAGTCGTTATGAGCACGTAGGGCCGTAATGTTCTCTATGAAATGTAAAAGGAGCAATAAAGATACAGTAAGAGAGGATAAAGTTCATTATGGTGAATGGTGAGGGACTAAATGAGAATGCTCTGAAAGAGTTTCTCATCAAAAGCTCATCACTGGTGTTCATTAGCATTGTTGTGTTCAGAGCTTTTTATCCTCTTAACTCTGCTCAAGTGGTCAAGCAAAACAGTCAGTGTTACGCACCCATGTATCTAATATATTGGCACAATGCTGTCTTTGACTAGCCTGGCAAGCCATCCTATATATGTGAATATATAGTCTGGCCACGGCTCTCAGTCGTGGGGCGGGATCTACGGTTGTCTTTCAAACTGTCAGCACGCAATTGGATAGCGCTAGGACCAATCAGAGTTACGAACAACGTGACGTAATCACAGCGACGGAAAAGCGGGAGGCAGCAATGGCGTCTAACATCAATGATTTCTGTCGTTTTTGTATAAAAACATGTGAATATCAGGTGTGCTGGGACATTGCACTACTTTGTTTGATAAAAATAAGAAGCTGCTAAGTATATCAGACAGACTTACGCACGTTGGAGTCTAAATAATCCAATGTTGATGACAAAGATGTTTCAAACGAACGTGGTTCCTGAGTTGCCGCCATGTTGCTTGGGTTCACGGCCGCAGCGCTGACATCATCGGCTACTCCCGCTCTGTGATTGGCCCAAAATATAGAGCGCTGTGATTGGCCCAACCAAAACTATAGCGAGCTGTGATTGGACAGCCACAGGCTGCGAGGATTCCTATGAAGCGTGCCTAGACCAAACTCTGCAAAGCAAGAATTTGGTCTAGTTCACTAGGCTAGTCTTTGACTGCTAACAACCTAAATAACAGCAATTATTCATTCTTCACTTCCCCTTTTCCTTCCTGATTTTAAACACATCTGTCCTTGTTTTCCACCAACACTGTACCAGCGATGCTGTGTTTCTCCTGTCACTGACTCGTGTCTCTGCTGAAATATTCTAGACACAAGTCTGTCTCAGAACCATGACTGCATTTCACACCAGAGTCACTGACACCTCAGCTTGAAAGGAATTTTCATCAGAGCTCATCCCAGTCATGCTAAGGATAAAAGCACGAGTCCACTTCTGGAAAACTCTGCTTCCGAGGTATTCGCTCTACGCTTATGAGAGAGAATTCCCAGGACCCGGACTTGAGCGTGCCTTAACAAACCCAAGCATCACTTTCCCTTTTTTATCTGTCAAGCTATCGAGCAAAGTCGACAACAACAGCTCATTCTCTCAGTGACTGTTTTCCCGTGTCTGTCACATTAACAAGGTGTCTCCTTCCTGATGCTTCTCTGAAACACACATACTCACACACTGAGTCCCCTGGTCCCTTATGGGACACACGCACTCGCACACACACACGCACTCACACACACACACGCACTTGCGCACGCACACACACACACGCACTTGCACACGCACACACACACGTACGCACATGGACGCACACACACACATGCACACACTTGCACATACACACACGTACGCACATGGACGCACTCACACACATGCACACACTTGCACATACACACACGTACGCACATGGACGCACTCACACACATGCACACACTTGCACATGCACGCATGCACACACACGTATGCACGGACGCACACACACACACATACGCACGCACGCACATGAATGCACATACATACACACACACGCATGCACACACACACCTGCACACACACACGTACACACACATACGCACATGCACACACACACACACACACACACACACACACACACACACACACACACACACACACACACACACACACACACACACACACACACACACACACACACACACACAGTGTGCTGTAACTAGGATGTACAGCTGTAACTCCAGTCAGTGGAAACCATTTGGGACAGGCAGAGACAGGAGGCACTATCATCAGCTTTAACTGATGGTCAGGCTGGCATCCAGGCTCGGCTCGGCTTAACTTCTGCATTATACATGCAAATTCACATCTCAGGACTGCAGCTCTGAGCTGTCTCCAGTCGTTTTGGGTGAAACTGTCTTCTTCCGCCTGTCAGTTTGGAAGCACAGCAACGGCAAATGAGATGGATTGTTATAATTCCTGCCTTTTTACAGCTTCAGACTCTCCTGACTCGTATCTGTGCATCTTTCAAGTCGTGATGAGGCCAATTCGGAACTTTCATTTTCTGCTAAAATGCTCAAATAGCAGTGGCTCATTTTTACATCTCAGCACTCTCATGAGAAAGTGAATGTTTTTCACAGGCAGACATTATGCTGCATTTAAATCTCATTCTTGAGCCATTTTAAACTTTAATAAAGGTTTTTAATTTCAAAAGTTTACAGAGCATATTGGCAGATGCAGATTCTGTAATAACGTGGATCGACTCCAGCACCAATGCATTGTGTTGGTATACCCTGCTTTTTCTTCTTCTCTGTAATGATCTAGAGACTACTGCCCAGCCCTGGAGCTGGTATAAAGCACAGACCATCTGGTGTATTGGATACTTCCCGTCTCTGAGCTATATTCGTCTAATGGTTCCCTGTGGAAACAGCTTTTGTTCTTAGACAAGCTAATGGATGGCCAAGGTTACCGGAGTCACAGTTGTTAAGGTGAGGTTGTTGTGGTGATTGAAGGCTGTTAGAAGCCCAAGTGTATCGTGAGGAGAGGGTCTCTTTAAAATCCCCCTCATGTGAGAACACAGACTTTCCCCCCTCATGGTCACACACGTATGCTTTCACAGCTGAACCAACGACGAGAGCAATGAGCCGCGGCCGTACGAAGCCTGAGAGGGTTTTGAGAGTGTGTGGGATGCACGCAGCACAAAGCCTAAGTTGGGTCACAGCAACCTTGTGGTGGAAAATAAGCGCTCCAACCGCTCCACAGATCTGCTACCCTCAGAGAGAGAAAGGCTGATCTAAATGGAGCTTCTTACTTTCTGTGGATGTCCTCTCTGTTTTTCCTCCCCTGCTTCATCCTGCTTTTCCCCTCCCCCTCCCCCTGCTGAATTTCATGGCGTTACAGCAGGTCTACGATGTATTCCACTTTCCCTGAGAAAGTTTTTCGCTTCATGCTGTCTAAAATGACTTCCATCTAAAATGCGATGGATAATATGAGACGGACGGAGACTGATGCGCTTTTTCACCATTATAAGTTTGGTTCTGCATTTTGTAGCACACCTCTGGACCTTCGTCCCTCCATCACTTCATCCTTTTCTGTGCCTCTTGTCCTCTTCCAAAACCATAATGAGGGAATTATACTGGCTGCAACAAGTCAGCATCTCTCTCCTGCACAATATAAACGGAGGCTGTGAGGATGGAAAGCAGTCAGTGAACACCGGGAGTCATTTATTATGTGCAAGAGGTTTTGTAATTATTAGTCTTTGTTTCAGATGGACAATGGGAACGTTATATGTCCATGAATACATCCGCTGGAGTTGTGTCAGGGAATTTCGGGAAATGGTCTGAAATTTCAGAACGAGAGCCATCAACATACCTAAAGATGGACCGTGCATCATCAGCTAATTTTACTGTTGAAAAGAGAGACAAAAACAGGTTCTGTCATGTTGTATTCGTTGACCATTTGCACGTGACGTCACACCGCTCATGGGCCCGCGCCCTTAGCCATTACAAACAGTAGAAAGACTGTTTACACATGAGGAAACTCTATTGAAGCTAGTCAAAACAAGCCAGTCTGTAGCCTTTTATCGCTTTTATTTAGATGATTTCACAGTAAAATGGTCATAGTTTGCTGCTCGGTTGGCTGCACTAACAGACAAGGGTGTAAACTCAACTTGTCTTTTTTTTTTTTAATAAGTTTGATGGAGACAGAAAACAAAAACGTTTTACTGGGTAACATTAACGTTCATATATTTCATGAAGAAGACGGGGACTGGCTGTGATGGACCTAAACTGATAAATATGATGTGTTTATATTACTTATTTAGGTTTGATAATCCTATATTCCACCATGGAGGATGTGCGTTATCGTCACTATAATGAATTGCGAGATAATTATTTAACATAATAATATTGTTCCACTGTATAATTACGTGTGTTAAAATTACGTTATTTATTTAGCATGATGAGTGTCATCATTATGGGATATCTTATCTCAGCCCAGTGTGAGAGCTGAACCCAGTGACCCCACCAGCGACAAAAACTGGTATAGATCCAGACTTTTTTTATTTAGTTATTTTTTAATCAGCTCCAGTGTAAAGTGAAACGCTGTTTATCACATAATGTTATAAATCCAGCGGGTGAATTCTGGCAAAGTCGGCAACTTGTTTACATCGGTGAACAGCAGCAGGGAGGACGTAAGCTAACGTTCATTAGCTAGCTTAACCCTAAACACCGCTCTATGAGCCCACCTAGGTGTGATAAGCTTCCGATAACTGAACTGAACTTGAACTAGTTGAAGTCATGCTAAATATTGCAAAAAAACAACAACGACAACAACATAAAAACAATCTCAGGTGCTATTTTTCCCTTTGTTCGATACTCGTTTCGCTCACTGTTTACTATTCTTTTGCCGTCCAATATGGTGGACCCACGTGATCAGGTGATGAGTCAATAGAGTCAATAGTACCAGAGCCAGGATGTCCCTCCTACTCACCTACACACAATTGTGCTTTTATTGCATTAAATAAATTGTTTGAAAAATAATCATTGCAACAAATAGCAGCCTGGTAAAAACCTTTTGAATATCTGAGTTGTAGGTTTACTTTTTTAGTCTAGGCATTTCCCTATCATTTATATGGAAGGGACGGAGTTTAAAACTTATACTGGAACCAGTCACTAGGGGCCGACAGACATGTTCCTGTGTAGTTATTCTATATGTTGATAAACTCTAAAAATTCTACTTGCTTTAGTGAAATCAAATGTGTGTCCAACTTATAGGGAGCCTAAGTCTCCTCCCTTTCCGGTCGGCTCATGGGTCACTGAATGAGGCTAAAAGCTGTTTTCTAATGCGATTTGCCTTACACACTGAATCTCACATATGTTGTACTTCAATTTAAATGAAAAGTAATGATGTGTTTCGACCACATCTGTCACATACTTTGAGATTTATCAGTTTGTAAAAATTCGTAATTACTATGACTACAAATCAGACGTCGGCACGTCGCATATATGACATCACCACAGAATCTCCTCTGCCCTAGCTTTGCTGCTACTCACCACATGGCAAGAGTTATGGTGGTTCTTTCTTCCTGAATGAAGGATTCGAAGTTCAGCCAGTTTTCCTCTGCTCTTCTCCGTGTCTGGTTCAATGACATCATTTTAGTGATGCACATTTGTAGTCCTGGACGTATTTTCACACAAAACCCAAAATAACTTTTGCCCCTGTTCGAAAATAAGCACTTTCTTTGCATCAGAATGTGTCTTTAAAATTCATCATATTCACATCATATGTGAAATCCATGGCACATAAGAAACAGGATTAGATAATAGCTTTTATAGCCTTGTTGACCTGCATTAAAGTTTTCTTACTTCCAGGGACCCATGGTCCGGAAGTAGATGGGCGTGACTTAGGCTTCCTATATCAAGTCAGTACAGCTCTTTAAAGTCATACTATGCAAATTTTTCATATTTTTAAATCATTTTCTTGAGTCAGTTTGTGCTATAATGATCCTTTACAGGGTGAATGAAATGTTACTCAGACCCCCACCCCCCTCTATGGCCAGAATACCACACTTACAACTTCAGAGTGGCGGGCCACTTCCAGCTTGACTTAGAAAAAGGAGCTGACATGCCTGGTGCTGCAGTCTGCTTCCAGCATGGTTCCTGCATGTTTTAGATCATGAACACAACTGATTTGTTAGATTTAGTGATGAACTGCTCCTGTAGACACTAATGAAGGCTGAGGAGACATTTCAGCAGTTAGATCAAGGTGTCAAAAAGACGAACGCACAGCGAGGAGAGGAGTTTCACTTTCGGTAACGAACACTAGGGGGTGCTAAAACAAAAGCCAAAACTGCCAAGTGCTCTTTTAATGTCAGTTTGGATTTCTGTTGAACTCTTTACTAGGGATGCTCCGATCCGATCACGTAATCGGAAATCGGGCCAGATCACGTGATTTTAAGAAGATCGGAATCGGGTGTAAAAGATCAGATTTAACCTTTAAAAACAGCAAATATGACTTTTTAAATTCATCCTGAGATAGAGATTTTCAAGCGGAACAACAGTTGCTTAGTTTTAATTTCAACAAGTTCCTCTACATCAGTATTCTTTGTTTCTTGTACGAAAACAACACAGTAACATCACACAATTTGCAGCAGGCAAGGATTCAGATACCAAGGCGCAGCTGTTAGCAAGCAGGCTAATGCTGAGCTAACGTGTCTTCTCAGGAGAACTAAAATGTCTGCTGCTAGGTGGTATTTTAAACCGGACAGCGAAGGCAGAGCTACAGCCACTTGTAATGTGTGCATTTTGGGCATTCAGTGGCAGAGCTGCATGATACGCAGCCTTCCAAACAAACTACTTTCACTTTTGGTTTTCCCCTTCTGGCGTCAACAAAGCAAACCACCTGTTTCCATTAATTCCTGGTTTGCCACCAACAGTCCCCGTTCACAGCGAATTCGGATAAAAACGCAGAGCCAGCCAACATTAAAAGATAGGCTAATAAACAAAGAGAAATTGCCAACAGACTGCAAAAAGTCAAGGTTTTGCCTGCTGCAGCACCCGAGCTGTGTGTTAGCTACAGGTGTTATGCAGGGAAATGTTAGCCTACCTGCCGAGGTGCCGCGTGCCTGCCCCGTCACGTGAACACGCATCGCTCAACACAGCTGCTGATTAAGGGAGTAAACAACTTGAAATATGAGCAACACTGCTACTTTTAAATATGTTCGTAACACGTTTCTTAATCAGTGCACTTTCTAAACAAGTGAAAGTGAAACTTAGGACAACTTGGATGTGTTTTATTTTCTTCTTATTTTAATGCTTTCCTGAAAATTATTTCATTTTTCTGATTATTTTAATGCTTTCCTGAAAATTATTTAATTTTTCTTCTAATTTAAATTCTTTCCTGAAGAGTATCAGATCGGGACTCTGTATCGGCAGATACTCAAAATCAAATGACTCAAAATTGGATCGGGAGCAAAAAAACGTGATCGGAACATCCCTACCCTTTACAGCTAGACAATGTTTTCTATTGATTTTGTATTTGGACCTGCATTGCTCCTTACTGCATCCAAAAATACCAATAAAAACCTCAGCAAAAATGAACCCTTTAAAGCCACATTCTGCAACTTTTACACCTTAAAATTATGCTTTTTTGTAAAGTTTTTGCGTCATACTATTATGTTCATTTTCATACCTGTGATAGTGTTGGGGGGTCCCGCGTCTGTTTACTGCGCTATACAGTTTTTGTGCTTAGGGTAGCGCCGGATGTACTGACTGGGTGTCGTTTTACGGCAGAATATGGCAAGCCAAAGGGATAAAAAAGCGCACGTTCTAAAAGCGTGTTATGTCTGCCAAAATGAGCGTCCTGAATGTGCGTTTTGACGCCAAAGGGGGCAAAAACTCACGTGTTCTAAAGTGATCATTATGTCCGCCAAAACGCGCGTCTTGAACGAGCGTTTTGGCGGACATAATGCAAGTTTAGAACGCGCATTTTTTAAAATCCGTTTGGCTTGTCATAATTGTATAACGTAGACTCGCTGTTTAGCAGTGGCAGATTCACCAAAGAAAGCTAGAAATCCCTTATCAGAGGAATCTAGGAAAAGAAAAGAAGAACGTGATAGAGCAAGAGCAAAGACCAGAGGTATTATTGGGCCGTCTTTTCCTCGCTGGAGAGCTCTTTTAGAAAGAACAACATGAACTACGGACTCTGACCTAGCCGTGCTGCTAATGGCTAGGTAAGTAATAAATGATTTCACCAAGGTTATTGTGTTTGGTCGGGCATAAAGTTGTTATACAGTCCTGATAAAACTATTTATTCAATGTGTGGAGGTGGAAAAGTTTGTTTTCGTTGTTTTGCCTGACATTAGGAATGTAAACATGCCTCTTATGCCCCAGAGAGAGATTTAATGTTACGACAGTGACGTTACGCAGCAAGCCTCTAGAGGGCGACAGAGAACATATAACTGCAAAGTTGCGGAATGCTGCTTTAACATCTAATGTATCATATTTGTTCTATCACTTTCTGCCTTTAGAATACTTCCACCTTTAACAGAATAAAACAGATTAGAATAGCTTTTATTGTCATTAAATGACATTTAGTGAAATTAAAGACTGACTAATGAAATTACAGTTTTTAATTCACTCCTCATTTCCCCCACATGAGATTTTCCAGCAGAACTAGTGATCAGATAAGTTCTGTTTGACATGATATGATTCCATTAATAGGTACCTCTTTGTCTGTATAGGGATGTTTAAAACGATGGCACTGATGAGTATAATTACTCTGACTACAGCGTCACAACGGTAATTACCATTTTCAACTGGTGTCGAAACACTTGGAGTTGATGGTTTTGGTGGAGGAGGTAACTGTGAACGTGTTAAATGGTTTCTCAGTTTTCCCCCTCTCCTAAATGCTAGCCAAGGTTTTTCTCTGAGCGTGTCACGGAGTTGACTTTCAGCTTCAACAATATGCCAAGGTTTGTTTACAGATTCTTTTTCTTTTTTTACTTTTTCTGCTCATTTGGAAATAAAAAAACATATGTTTGCAAATTGTTTATTTCTATAATAATTCATAAATGTGGAAAACTGATTTGCATGCCATTATTTTCCACTTATTGCTGCATTTAGACATCATGTGACGGGGGGGGTAAACCGAGTGAGCTACTCTTGACTCCCCACTATGCTGCTGTTTGGTTGAAGCATTTGTTGACTATTAGTTTAGATTTATCTCATGATCCAGCCACCGGTCTCCTGTTTTACTGTTACTCTTTGGTTTTTCTCCCATTTTTCTCTCCTGTTTACTCTCTGCTTTATCTTCCAGTCCTTCTCTATCAGCATTCGGCCACGAGGGTGGTGTCGCATTCTGTAATGAGTTCTCGGACCGAACCCGCCCACCTCCACAGCCTAATAAATCTCAGGTTGCACAACTTTTCAGATGAGACGAACAATCTTTTTTACTCAAATTTCCAACTGCTTATGCCCTCATATGTGCTTGCACTGAAAACACACACACACACACACACACACACACACACACACACACACACACACACACACACACACACACACACACACACGTCTGTCTTTCTATCATGTCTGTCATTTCCGTCTACTGACTTCCATTCATTTGTGTGACTGCATTATGCCTAACTCTAACCATAACCAATGTTGCTGTATTCCTAACCCTAACCAAAACTTAATTCACGCCATACCTCTAAAGCCAACTGGTAGGCATTAAAAAAAATTGAGGACCACAAAAATGTCCTCACTTTGAAAAATGTCCTCACTCTGTTGGTTAAAAACATGCTCTGGTCCTCAGTATGTAATAAGTACAAGAACACACACTCTCTCTCTCTCTCTCTCTCTCTCTCTCTCTCTCTCTCTCTCTCTCTCTCTCTCTCCTCTCTCTCTCTCTCTCTCTCTCTCACACACACACACACACACACACACACACACACACACACACACACACACACACACACACACACACACACACACACACACATGATCTCTACTATATGAGTTTAATGTATGCAGTACATGAATAGGAGCATTGCTAGTAAGCTTGCATCCAGCTCACAGCTTTTTTTTGTTTGATACATATATTTAATAGAAATATGCACATATATTTCAACGTCTTTGATCGGCAAAAAGCTGAGTTTTAATTTCAGAACAAAGTCAAGGACTAGGTGGAAACTTCTCCCTGTGTAAGTTATGCTAATGAGATGCATTATTGTCTGCTGCAAATTTCTACTTTCCCATATTTCGTCTCACTGTCCTTCACGCTTCCCCCACCTCCATGAAGTTGCGTCAGATTTAAAAGATGCTGCTAGTAAACAATTCTACCTCACGTGTTGGCCGCGGCCCTTTCAGAAGTACATCTGTAGAATCTGTTAAAGCAGAACGCTGCACGTTTGAACTGTTGTAGCTCCTAGAAACACAGAAAGCCCCAACTACCAGGGGTTATATAAACCACTGCTACCATCCCAATACCACTTGAAGTCTTTAATATGCAACATATGAAACGACGTAAATCAGCAGCTCGGTGAATAATTGAGATGTCCTCATTGACGCTGCTTTCGGATGTGTTCGCCGGAGCCTGCGATGGACTGTCATCCCCTAGAGAAATGCAATGTGTGAAATGTGTTAGCACCTTTAATTTCTGTGTCAGCCATCGGATATGGCTGGGTTAACTTGGGAGACTTGCAGCTGCTGAGGCGGTAAGCTTTCCATCCAGGGTCTGCTCAGTATGAGTTGCTCTGATTAGCCAGGGGCTTAAAGCGCCTGGTGCTGGGCTACTTTAGCTATGCAGATGAGCTGATACATCCATATGTATTAACGGGAACTTTGGAGTGTGTGGTTGTGGCTGTGCATGTGTGTCCTGGTGTAGAGATGTTCTGGTTTTCAGTGCAGGTACTGATGATTGGGTTTACACGTGCACAGGAGTGATTATGGTTGTGGTAATGGCTGGCTGCTGATGGAGGGAGATAACTATTATGCTGATGGTAATGATGAATGTTTTACAAAGATGATGACGATAATTACAATTGTTGTCTTGGTCGTACATCCATCAGTCATAGATTGAACACCCTGAGGAAGGAGCGGAAGCTGCTTTTGCTGCTGTCGTATGCAGCATCAGCCCCTCATCAACTTCAGCATCAGCTTCAACTGCATCACATTTCCATTTTAGGCACTTGAGTAAGAGCTGTTATCCAAAATGATTCACAGTGAAGAGGGTGGGTTCAGGTGTTGTCCACATGGGAGAAGCGTTTTGTGAATATGGAAATGTTCTTTTTTTTTATTGTTTTAGCCTCGAGTCCAAGCAGAAAGTGTATTTTGTGCAAATAGACTCCCTAATGAAGCAAAATATAAAAAGTGTCCCTTGTGTTTTCATGTAGACGGCAAACCTTTAAACAGTGATGATTTCATACAACATGTGACCCAAGCTTCTCAGACTTTACACAAATAGCAGAACACAAGCTTACATCTGAGCTACAGATGCTAGAGAACCGAGTTACTCAACGGCAGCAAAAACTTCCCATTCTGTAGTACCACCACAGAGGAGAACTGTAGACTGAGAGCCTAAAGGAAACTTTGGGTACAACTAGGTGGAATCATCACCTAGTGGGAAAACTTAGTTTATTTATTTATTCACATATATTTAAGGAGAATTAAAAAAAAAAAAACCTTGTTATTTTCAAGTGGGTCATCCTAGCTTTCACCAAGTAAAGAAGAACAAGATAGCTGAGTCAGAAACAAAACAAACAGTCCAGTAACAAAACAAAACATTATCAGGTACACTATCAACCAAAATGAGAGTAATTACACAACCTGAACAAGTCATGACAGAATAAAACCAAACTGAAACAAAATCATATCAATAAACAGAAAACTAATATTACCTGTTGTGGTACACACAAAAACTCCAGTTAGATTCAGTTTTACTACCAAGCAGTGGAATTAAAAGCAGTTACAACTTTATTATTATTAATAAAATTTGAAAATAACAATGGCCCCAATGATGAGCCTTGAGGGACGCCTCCAACGACTCGTCTCCAATTTGACTGCCACCCATTAAAAGATGCACATTGAGAACAGTGAGGAGAAAATTAATTATACCAAAGTAACGATGTCCTTGAAAGGCCAAATATAAAAGTAAACAATGATGAACTATATCAAAAGCTTTGGTAAGGTCAAGAAAAATAGCGCCAGAAATCAGGATGTTATCAAAACCAGGAAATATCTCGTTTGTGAATTTCATCAAAGCAATCGTAGAGAAATGCTTCCTGAGTCCAGACTGGAACAGAGATAGTAAAATATTACTATAAGGATAATTAAATAGTTGATTAGATACCAACTTCTCAAAAACATTTATGACAGAATTAATAATTGCAGTAGACCTATTGACCCTTTGCACCTACGCCACTTGATCTCATGGGTCCACCCTTGTACAGCAGCAGTGAATTACAGGAGTATTGAATGGATGGCAAAAGTGACGACTGAGGTTGTTTATTTTTCCAGTTTAGCCTGGTTTCTACTAGTTCAAGCCCAGTTACCTTGTGGGAAGGTTTACCACACCTAGGTGGGCTCATAGAAAGCGATATTTACAAACGTTGTGCGTTAGCTAACTTACGAAGTTATGTTCTCCCTGCTGCTGTTCATCGATGTAAACAAGTTGCCGACTTTGCTAGAATTCACTCTGTTGAATTTATGACATTATATGATAAACAGCATTTCACTTTACACTGGAGCTGATTAAGAAAACGGCAACGCTCATCATGCTAAATAAATAAATTAAATTTCACATACATAATCATACACTGGAACATTATTATTAGTATCTAGTAATTCACTATAGTAGATGGTAATTCACGTCCTCCATAGGATAAGTAATATAAACGCATCACATTTATCATTTTAGGTCCATCAGAGTCAGACCTCGTCTTCCTCATGAAATATATGAACGTTAATCTTACTCAGTAAAATGTGTTCGCTGCAAATACGAAAATACTTTTGAGGGCTAGTCCGTTTGATTCACCGCATGCGGTTCATTCCCGTCTTCTCTCTTTTTCAAAGTTATTAAAATAAAGACCACTTGAGTTTCCACCGGTCTGTTAGTGCAGCCAACTACACAGCTATTTTACTGTGAAATCTACTAAACGAAGCAATATAGGCTACAAACTGGCTTGTTTTGACTAGCTTCACATGAGTTTCAACGTACGTAAACAGTTTCTGACATCTGTCATGGCTAAGAGGGTGGTCCCATGAGCAGCCTGACGTCACATGCAAAGGGTCAATAGTTATTGAGTTCACTGGTACCACCCCCTTATGCAGTGGGACAAGCTTAGTACATTTCCAAGCCTTTGGGACTGAATATGTGCTAAAAGAGAAGTTAAGAGTACTGACAGGGGGAAGGCAGAATAAACCTATACTCAGTCCCATCTGCACCAGCAGCATGTATTGCCTAGTTGAGGTCATTGTCATTTACTCTGTACTTTTAGGGGTATTAAGGTTTGTCACATGGGTGGTACCTTCAATCATGCTGTTCATGTACAGTTTTGATGCCCTTATGTTTTGTACCCTTTCAGAATCAGGCCTTGTGCCCCACATAAATAAACAAACCTAAATGCAGGATTATTGGTAAACGATGACCATCTACATGTTTCATATACCCATCTTTGCTTAGTAAACCTAACAGCAGGTACTTTGTGGTACAAGTCCAATTATTTAATTCCTCCTGAGAGTGAAGATTCATGGTCTGCCCAATGTATTTCATCTCTGAAGAACTCCTTTAAATGCAGATGTGCGTCTCATGAAAAACCATGAAAAGTACGTTTTAGCTGGTGGAAATGTTCTCAGGAATACGCTCCGTCTTTGGAATCAGAATGAAGATTTCAGCTTCCCAATGAGGACTTAAAACTTTGACTGGAACGTAATTTGTCATTACTGACATTCCCTTCCCAGCTCATCTCCCAATGTTCTCTTTTCCCTGTTACTCTTAATGTAAACACCCTTCCTCTTGCTCCCTCCCTCCCCTCTCTGCTAGCTACCACTCTCATTCCCATTGACTCCACTACACTCTACATCCTCTGTTGCCCGCCCTTGCCCTCAGTGACTTCCTTACTGGGCTCACAGCCCTTTCACATGCCATGTCAGTGGCTCATTCCTTCAAATGCATGAGTGGAGAGTGAAAGAGTATCCTACCGTGACCAGGGTTTTATTCAAGTGCCAGAGAGGGACAAAGAGATAGCTGATGGGAGAGGGGAGTGGGAGATGAAGAGAACCGAATCGGGGAAGCAGTTGTGACAAAGCGATAAGAGCTGCTTCTTGTCCAGTTTTGTGGATGGAGACAGGGTTTTATGAGGTGTCCTCTGACGTTTTGGCTTAGGGCTGATGTCTTGTTAGGCTCTCCGGTGATTAACAAGATTGTTTTGATGGCTGCCCATATGAGCAAAAGAAGACAAACATGAAAAACCGTTTCCACTGAAGATGATTTAGTCTTTATTCAGCATCTTCAATGGGCAGTTAACCTCCTGACCCTCTGACCCTGAGTGTTTTCTCATCACCTGAGTTCAGACCTTTGTGCAGGTCTGCATTGTTCCACCTTTCTATGGACATTTATGATAAAATAGATGTGCTCTTAAACACATTTGTCCACCTCATTTTGCTTTTTGTGTTTTATAATTCAAATTCTGGATGTTGGTTTAAAGTTCCAACAATGTGCACATTGTTTTAAAGGGTAATTATACCCCATCTGAGTTAATTAATAATTATCATGATGCCCACTGGTTACAAGGGTCCATGTGTCCATAGGCAGCTTTTTCTCTTAAAGGGATAGCTCAGATTGTTGATGGGGTTTTGTGGAGGAATTACGACTAGTTATTATCTAACCTGTTGTAAATAGCTCTCTAAAATTGATTGGTTTGCTGCCATCTTTTAACAATCTGTGAGAGATTTCAGAGTGGTTCATGGTAACTTAATCATAAAAATGCTGTTTGTTAGCTCTTCTGTCAGCTCAGAACTATCTTATTCCTGCAAACTGAGGCTGTTCAGAGAGCTATGCACAAGAGATAAAAGATTAAAGGGGCTCTTTGCAACTTTTTCATATGTTTAAATCATGTTCTTGAGCCAGTATGTGCTAAAATGACCCTTTGCAGGGTTAATGAAATGTCACTCAGCTCCTATTGCCCCCTGTGGCTAGAATATTCCACTTACAACTTCAGAGTGCCGGTCCGGTCTGTTGGGACTTAGAAAACAAAATGGAGCTGACATGCCTGGTACTGCAGTCTGCTTCCAGCATGTTTCCTGCATGTTTTAGATCATGAACACAGCTGATTTGTTTGATTTAGTGATGAACCGCTCCTGTAGACACTAATGAAGGCTGAGGAGACATTTCAGCAGTTAGATTAAGGTGTTAAAAAGGCGAACACACAGCGAGGAGAGGAGTTTTACTTTCGCTTTCACCAACAAACACTAGGGGGTGCTAAAACAAGCCAAAACTGCCTAGTCTCCCCTTAATTTATTGTAACCTTTTAGCACAACACCAAAAAAGAGAACTATTATATGAGACGTTTTCCTAAAACAGGTTTAAATAATAGTATTAGTTTAGTTCAGAGAAATTGGAACTTTTAGTGAGGTTGTGCTGACCAGTGTTCTTAAAGGAGTCATCACCTATAATACCATGGGTATCTACGTCCTATTATAGTCTTTTAGGCCATTAAAATAAATTGTATTGGAATAATACATTTACAAGGTGCTTTTCTGACCCTTTTTTTTAAAGGACATATTTTCTCGCGAGATCACACGCCATATTTCGGCTGTGCCGGACGGCCATTATAATAATGCATGTTTCTCACAGCTATCTCTGTGTTTTTGGCAGTTCTGTACATGGAGCCCAATGTCCCAGCATTCATACACAGTAGAGTATTAAGATGCTGCCTTACCATTTTGAATTGCAGGAAAGTTTCTCAATGTTGGAACGGCCCCTCTTTCTAGACGAATCCTCGATGGTTAGCACAGACACCGAGACCAGTGGGGAGGGTTTCCGTAACAGCGTTGTTAACAATGAAAGTAATCCACTGGTCCCTGGTAACTTGGTCCCATTTTGGTAGAACAGAAACATCTATGTGTTGAGTTTGCCAGTCAGCTACTGAGCATCTCACACGTGAAACTCGCTTCTTCATTTTACCGGCTAGTAATGCCGGTGCTCGACTGAATTTGAGGGGGAGAGGAGCAGTGCGTTTCTCTGTGCTGCCCATATATGGTATATTCTGCCTTTGTGACAACATGTAGGCGAGAACTTAATGTCTCGTTTTGGAATGCGCGTGCTCGTGGGCTGGTTGAAGAAGGCAAAATTAAACTAACGCTCCAGTGTTAAATATCAGGACTGTATAACAACTTTATGCCAGACCAAACACAATAACCCTGGTGAAATAATTTATTACTTTCCTAGCCATTAGCAGCACGGCTAGGTCAGAGTCCGTAGTTCATGCTGTTCTTTCTAAAAGAGCTCTCCAGCGAGGAAAAGACGGCCCAATAATAACTCTGGTCTTTGCTCTTGCTCTATCACGTTCTCCTTTTCTTTTCCTAGATTCCTCTGATAAGGGATTTCTAGCTTTCTTTGGTGAATCTGCCACTGCTACAGCGAGTCTACGTTATACAATTATGGCAAGCCAAAGGGATAAAAAAATGTGCATTCTAAACTCGCATTATGTTCGCCAAAACTCATGTCTTGAACGAGCGACATAATGCTTGCTTTTAGAACACGCGAGTTTTTGCCCCCTTTGGCATCAAAACGAGCGTTCAGGACGCGCATTTTGGCGGACATAACGCGTTTAGAACGTCGCTTTTTTATCCCTTTGGCTTGCCATATTCTGCTGTAAAGCGACACCCAGTCAGTACTTCCGGCGCTACCCGAAGCACAAAAACTGTATAGCGCAGTAAACAGACGTGGGACCCCCCAACACTATCACAGGTATGAAAATGAACATAATAGATGATAGTATGATGCCAAAACTTTACAAAAAAGCATAATTTTAAGGTGTAAAAGTTGCGGAATGTTGCTTTAAGTTCTTATTTGCCAAGTTTTTTTGTTTTTCTTTTCATTTTAGGGGCAAGTAGAATATTAGCACTGATATATTAACTCATTAACTGCCAGCCGTTTTTTGATCAGAAAGTCCCTGACTGCCAGCGTTTTTACTGTTTTTTGAAGAGTCACAGAACATTGTGCTCTATGATCATGTAAACGCCAAAACTACCAAAAAGAAGGAGTAGACTCACTTCTTACATTGGCAAGAATCGTTGTGTTTATCTTAACGGGCGATGGTGGCAGAGGAGTTAAGTGGCCGCCTTGCAATCGGAAGGTCGCAGGTTCGCGTCCCACTCAGTCTGTCGCTGTCGTTGTGTCCTTGGGCAAGACATTTAACCCGCCTTGCCTGCTGGTGGTGGTCGGCGGGACCAGTGGCGCCAGTGTACTAGGGATGGGACGATACACTTAAACTAACGATACAATGCACCTCGATATGTCATAGTCACAAAACGATATGTCACGATACGATATTTTAAAAAAAAGGAAAAAATATTACTGTATAATAACAACTTGTTTATTTTTGTTTCCGTTGCACACAGGGAAACACAAACAAGAACACTCCCTTAGTGCTGCTCTAACCCTAGGTTAAGTTATGTCAGGACTGGTTCTTTTTCAAAAAAACTAACATATCAACATGTTCTGGTGTAATCAGTGATCTTTGAGCAGAAACAATGTCTCCTGCCTGCAGCGTTGTTGTTGCAACAGGCGCTGTGACTTGACGTGACGACGTCACGACGCACTGCACCGCTCCCCGGATTTTTTTTTTTCATTTAGTTTTACCCTGCTTAATCAGCAGATAGTGCTGTCAGCCTGCCCCCATAAGCCCTTTTTATAAGATACACCATGCTGGCAAATCAGCGTAATATTACCGAATTTTGCGGCATTCATGCCGCCACGCTTGACAGTAATATTGCTGTAATATTGCTGTAATATTGCTGTAATATTGCGGCTTCGCCGGTCTTATAAACGCACATTAACTTAACAGAGGGAGGTGTCATGACCACGTGATGAATTAATGCCGAGCTCCGGCCGGGAACTATAAAATGAAAATGAAACTAAACACGGCCACAAGTTTCGTTTTCGAACCAGCTGAGATGATAAACTGGAGCGATGCGGAGCTCCGGGAGCTTCTCTCCGTTAGATCTGCAGCTCAGATCATCTGACTGTTCACAGTGATGGTGGAGGACACACACCTGTAGAGAAATGTGGAAAAAAAACTCAACGAGCGTGGCTTTGATCGCAATAAAAAGCATGTTATGTCCAAGATAAACGGAAGTCCGTGACAGCGCGGAGACCGCCCCCATACCTCCTTTATGCAGCCATCGCGTAATCTTTTATAAAACGGACATGATTGCGCAACATTACCGCCACGGTCTGAGCTCTTATAAACAACCTAACGCTCCCAGATGCCTCAGGCGTTGCGCAAATTAGCGGCATTGTTTTATAAAAAAGGCTTTAGACTGTATGCCTACCATACACAAATCATGCAGCAGTGCCATCTAGTCTTTATTTCGCGATCCATTTTTTTTACTCGATGCATTTTTGTCACGTTTTGTATCGCGAAATTTCGCCAAACGATATTTTGTCCCATCCCTACAGTGTACGGCAGGCCTCGCCTCTGTCAGTGCGCCCCAGGGCAGCTGTAGCTACGATGTAGCTCATCCCCACCAGCGTGTGAATGTGTGTGTGAATGGGTGGATGACTGATTGTGTTGTGAAGTGCCTTGGGGGGTTGTAGAGCCCTAAGAAGGCGCTATACAAATACAGGCCATTTACCATTTTATCCGTTCTTTCACAATCTGTTGTCAAACCGTGAGCTGCAGAAGCATTTCCGGTTGGCGCATTGCTTTTTTTCACAGCAGTGGCCCAAAACGATCTCCTAATCTATTGATTAAAGTCGTCAATGGCAGTGAATGAGTTAATGATAAAGTTTTTCTTTTACTTGTTAAACCTCCAGCACCCTCATTTATACAGAAAATTCTGTGGACTTTAACCAGCAACCTCCATGTGTGTTTTTGTATAATTAAGGTAGAAAGTATTCTGAATGTCAGACACTGAATCTATGACTCAGGTTAATTAGAAGACTAATTTCATGCATATGTTTTTTTTCAGCACTCATCCATGTTTTCTCTTAATTATTCATCAGTTGATACATTTCTTTCACTCATTTTCCCGTTATTTCTTTATGTAGCTTAATCCTGGGTCTGTTTCTCATGTCTTTGTTTTTTCTCCTTCCACCTGTTCTTCCTCCGTGTTTTTCTCATCTACCTCCACTGGTTTCACAAAGCCTGAAGTTCTCGCCAACATTCTCATTCATAGGCAGTAATAAATTCCCTTCTCTACCGGTTGAAAAAACAAGCTGCAAATTATACAGTGTTTTATATATTTTTACTTTCTAAGTTTATGTCACTGAAGTATGCATTTTAATGAACACATCTGCAGTCCTATTATCTCCATCCACCAGGTTATCTCGTCCCAGTGTCTCAAGTTGTTGGAACTATTTTAGCAGCTTATTTAAATAAACACCTCTGTTGCACTCACAGTAATTATCACTACTTGACTGTCCTCTCAACCACCTGAATCCATTTTTCATTTTTATCTTATTCATTTATTTTCCAAAGATTCTTCATGAAGCCATTTCCACTGTATGACAAAACTACAGTCAGGTCCATACATACTGGCACATCGACACAATTCTAATTTTTATTATTTACATCCAAATCAGGTGAACGGTGTAGGAATTACAACAGTTTGCATATGTGCCTCCCCCTTGTTAAAGAGACAATGTAGTTTTTACCATTAATCTCTGGAAATATCCATCGAAATGTTGTTGAAAATGAATTAAATGATGCCCAGTTGTTGAAAAATATTGGTGGCTTCGTAACATATAACCATAAAAATTGGGTCTAAAACACATGGGAGCGTGTCTATGTCTCTGGGCGACGCCATATAATGCTGGTCTGACTGTAACAACTTTCTTGCATTCTTTGAGAATAAAATCAGAAATATTAATATAAGTTTTTCACCCCCATCCTCTTCCCATTCTCCCATCCAGCCACCTCCCTCCCAGTCATGGTCCTTCTTTACTCCTGTAAATTTCCAGGACATCTGTCTCATTCAGAAAAACATGAAACCAACTTCCTGCCCTGTTGATTTTCTCCCAACCACTTTGCTTCTTAAGGTCTTTGACCAAATTGGCCCATGCATTGTGGATTTTATTAACCTATCTCTCCAATCTGGCTCTGTACCTTCTGTCTTCAAACATGCTGTTGTTGAACCGATCCTGAAAAAACCCAGTTTGGACTCCTCTCAGCCTAATAATTACAGACCCATTTCTAAATTGCCCTTTATCTCTAAAATCTTAGAAAAAGTTGTGGCCGATCAACTGATTACTTTTCTGGAACTTCACAACAGCTTTGATAAATTCCAATCTGGTTTTCGTAAAAATCATTCAACAGAAACAGCTTTGCTTAAAGTTTCCAGTGACATCATGATGGCTGCAGACAACGGGGAATTTACAGTCTTAGTGTTGTTGGATCTCTCTGCAGCTTTTGACACTCTGGAACTGTTCTAGACTGGTTCAGATCGTACCTTTCTAACAGAAGTTTCAGTCAATGACATTCAGCTGTACTGCTCCTTTAAGGATTCTGAGCTCCATAAACTGGCTGAACTACTAGAGTGTCTATCAGCGATCACTAGTTGGCTAGAAGATAACTTCCTTTAGTTGAACTCTGAAAAGACTGAATGTCTGATCATTGCCCCTGAGAGCATGGCTCCTCTGATTAGTCAACAACTTGGTCATTTAGCTTCTGCCGTCAAGTCAAACATGAGAAATTTGGGTGTCTTTGACCAATCAATGTCTCTTGAAGGTCACTCAAAAACGCTGGTCAGAAACTGTTTTTATCATTTGAGAAATATCTCCAAACTACGAAGGTTGGTGTTAAAACATGAACTTGAAATGGTTCTCCATGCCTTTATCTCCTCCCGTCTAGATTACTGTAACACACTTTTCACATGTTTTACCAAAAAAGCCCTTGAGCGCCTTCAGTTGGTCCAGAATTCTGCAGCGAGGCTCCTAACTGGAGCAACCAGAGGAGCTCACATCTCTCCTATTCTGATGTCTCTGCACTGGTTACCCATTAACTTTAGAATCCTGACTAGAACTTTCAGGGCCCTACATGGCCAAGCTCCTCCTTATGTTACTGAACTGTTAAAGCCTTATGCTCCAACCTGAGCCCTCAGGTCCACCAACCAGAACCTTCTAGAAGTTCCAAAGACCAGATAGAAAAGTGGAGGTGATCGCTCTTTCCAGGCTGTTGCACCCCGACTTTGGAATGAACTTCCTTTATCCCTACGTGTTACTGACAGTCTGGACACCTTTAGAAAGCAGCTGAAGACCCTTTTGTTTAAAACTGCTTTTACTTCAATCTTTTATGTTTTATTCGTTTTTTCTAACTTGTATTTATAATCATCTTTCATTTGTTTTATCATTTTTATGACTTTCTGTTTTCTGATTTTTAATGATTTGTTGTTTTAAGATAATGTTATGATGACTTTATCTTTTGTTTTGTTGATCTTTGTGAAGCAATTTGTGATTCTTTTTCTGTGATAAGTGCTATACAAATAAAATTTACTTACTTACTTACTGGGCTTACACCTAAGGATTTTCACAGTCTCAGACTAAAGATTGGCAGTCTTTAGGAATCTCACTGGAGTCTCTGCGCGCTCCCGTCGTCTCGATCGTTAAATGTAATGTGATAATCTGCTGTCGGCGACCCGATTTATGCCAGTCTTTCTCTAGTCTTCCAGCATGCTAGATATTGTCTCTAGTCGTAGTGACGTACAACAATCAACAACCAATAAAATACGTTCTCACAGCGGAACCAGGAAGCTCCGTCAGTCATAACAACACAAACATGTCTACAGACGTTGAAATAAGAGCTCCAAGCAGGCGAAAGTGGACTGTGGAGAGAGAGAGGAGTGCTTGGTCAAGCTGTGGGCAGAGCAGCTGTGTCTTTTTGACGTAAACTGCCATTTATACTACGACAGAGGAGAACGGAAAGAAGTGCCCATATTCTCTGATGCTTTCTCTTCTGTTTCTTTTCGCTACAAACGACTGCAGTGGCAAAAGCTAGTAGCTAAAAGCTGCTTCTCCTCTATTTACACCAGCTCCGGTGGCCTAGTGGTAGAGTGTCCGCCCCGGGACTGGGAGATCAGGGTTCAATTCCCGGTCGGGTCATACCAAAGACCTTGAAAAAATGGGACCCAATGCCTCCTCGCTTGACACTCAGCACTAAGGGGTTGGATTGGGGGGTTAAACCACCAAATAGATCCCGAGCGCGGCCACAGCTGCAGCTCACCCCTCCCCACCATGGAGATGGGTCAAATGCGGAGATGTAATTTCACCAGTGTGTGATGATGACTTGGGACTTTAACTTTAACTTTATTTCAAACTTCTGCAGAGCATTAGCGAGAATAAAATGCTAAAATAATCTAGTTGTAGTCGTTGTTGCCTGCATGAATGTGGAAAGAACACAACTGGTGTCTTTCATCTCCTGCCCTTTGTTACTTTTACTGCCCCCATTTTTAAACCCTCTAAATGAGCTCTATTTTCTGGCTAATTAGGTAGATGGTTTGGTCCACAATGGTCTGTGAAGAGGAAGGGCGATGACATCAATCGGTACTTTTTGTTTTGGTTCCACTTGCTTACTCATCCTCTCTCACTAAAAATGGGCCGTATAAACCCACCGATACCAACTACAGTCAGGTCCATATATATTAGGACAGCTACACAATTCTAACATTTTTGGCTCTATACACAATGGATTTGAAATGAAACAAACAGGATGTGCTATAACTGCAGACTGTCAGCTTTAATTTGAGGTTATTTACATCCACATCAGGTGAATGGTGTAGGAATTACAACAGTTTGCCGATGTGCCTCCTACTTGTTAAGGGACCAAAAGTAATGGGACAGAATAATAATCATAAATCAAAACTTCACTTTTTAATACTTGGTTGCAAATCCTTTGCAGTCAATTCCAGCCTGAAGTCTGGAACGCATAGACATCACCAGACGCTGGGTTTCATCCCTGGTAATGCTCTGCCAG
This sequence comes from Aphyosemion australe, assembly GCA_006937985.1. Classification (NCBI taxonomy): domain Eukaryota; kingdom Metazoa; phylum Chordata; class Actinopteri; order Cyprinodontiformes; family Nothobranchiidae; genus Aphyosemion; species Aphyosemion australe. Next base: position 124,075 of record SSNS01000379.1, read on the forward strand.
GCCTCTGCTGCAACTGTCTTCAGTTCCTGCTTGTTCTTGGGGCTTTTTCCCTTCAGTTTTGTCTTCAGCAAGTGAAATGCTGCTCAATTGGATTCAGGTCAGGTGATTGACTTGGCCATTGCATAACATTCCACTTCTTTGCCTTCAAAAACTCTTTTGTTGCTTTGCAGTATGCTTCGGGTCATTGTCCATCTGCACTGTAAAGCACTGGCCAATGAGTTCTGAAGCATTTGGCTGAATATGATAAAATTGCCCAAAACACTTCAGAATTCATCCTGCTGCTTTTGTCAGCAGTCACATCATCAATAAATACAAGAGAACCAGTTCCATTGGCAGCCATACACGCCCACGCCATGACACTACCACCATGTTTCTCTGATGAGGTGGCATGCTTAGAATCATGAGCAGTTCCTTTCCTTCTCCATACTCTTCTCATCACTCTGGTACAAGTTGATCTTGGTCTCATCTGTCCATAGGATGTTGTTCCAGAACTGTGAAGACTTGTTTAGATGACGTTTGGCAAACCCTAATTTGGCCTTCCTGTTTTTGAGGCTCACCAATGATTTACATCTTGCGGTGAACCCTCTTTATGCACTCTGGTGAAGTCTTCTCTTGATTGTTGACTTTGACACACACACCTACAGCTTGGTTTATGCTTGATGCATCCGCGAGGACCGCACAGCTCCACGCAGCCAAATTACGTCATTGCAGCAACCACGCCCCTCCGCGCGGCCCAAAGTTTCCGCACTGCATACCTAGGAAATTTTCTAACTACGCAGATGGTCCTGCATGGAAAAACATGGCGGACTGGCTGTTGTGTGTTGTATACATGCCATAGAGCCCTATGCCGCCCCCTACAGTCTGGGAAAATATTGGCTCACAGCAGGGACAAGCTGCACAACGTATGAACGCAATGCATGTACATTCCACGTGTCACATTTCCGCATGGAATGTACATGCATCAAGTATAAACCAAGCTTACTTCCTGGAGAGTGTTTGGGGCAATATGATCTGCTCATATTCAGCGAAATGCTTCAGAATTCACTGGACGGTGCTTTACAGTGCAGATGGACAATGACCCAAAGCAACCGAAGAGTTTTTTAAGGCAAAGAAGTGGAATGTTGCAATGACCAAGCCAATGACCTGACCTGAATCCGATGGAGCAGCATTTCACTCGCTGAAGACAGTTGCAGTAAAGGTTTTTTCTTAGAGCTACAATATAGTTTATTTTCTGCGTTCTTGTTTTACATACTCAAATCTCAAATGGATGAAATTTTCAAATTTCACATTTCTTTTTAAACCAGCAAAAATTTTGTAACTTTTCTTTTACAAAATCTAATCGAGGAAATTCCAGCTGCCTCCTGTCACTTCACCTTTTGATGATTTCTGACATTGGTCATTGAAGAAGTCAGCCATCTTTAACCTGTCCCTGGTAGTTGTAGGCTGTGCCATCTGTGAAGGGATATAGAAGAATCTCCGTATGGAACCCCCATGGCGCTAGATAATAGATTTGCACAGTTTTTACTACAGTCAGACTTCCTACTTTTTGTCTGTTAGGCAGATCGAGGAACAGTAATAGACCAGGATCTTCTCTGGGTGGTGGAAGTGGTGAAAGACATCATTATCATCTCAACTTTCTGAATTTCTCAGCCATGCTCACATTTACTTCCATTTCTATGTGCTTATGGAAATACCTTCCATCAAAAAGAGCCAGATAAATGTCAAACAAAGACAAAGCTGCAGGTATCTGTCCACTGACATGCTCTTTGTGTCTTAAAAAAAGATTTCTCATGGCTTTAAGTGAAGGGCCTGTTCTGTGATGAAGCTGTCTGATTGTGTCTGTTAACCTTAATGCTACAGAGATGAACATGTTCTCCATGTTTTAGCAAAAACTGTTTATCAGTCTGCCTCTCAGAACACTTTCTAGTCCTTTAGCAATTAAAATCTCTTTTGGTGATGAAGAAACTGTTGATTTATGATTTTGTAGTACTTTTTAGTTCCACTTTCCTTCCTCTATTTACTACTGGCTTTGAGTGTGTATTTTGTTCAAACTCATGGTTGTTCTGTCTAAAATGTGAACACTGACAGAAATGATGGTTCTCTAGAGAGAAGCAACTTCAGAGAAAGCTAAGAGACAAATGACTTGATTGGGAATTTTTAAATCAAGCAGTCAGGTACAACAATTTATAGCAATCAAAACCTAATTCCTGATCTTACATCAGCTTCTCTTTTATATCTGACTAACTGTAGCTATGAATGACTGTCTTCCATGCTATTTTATTCTTTATACTCAAAATCAGGTCCTGGAATCAGACCTTCCTGAGAACCTTGCAGACAAAATAATTATTACTGGATACTTACAGGAATACTTTAAATGTTCAAAATTCCTTAAAGGGAAATATTGTGAGATATTAAAAATAAAACTGACAAAATACCAGACAAACTAATCCTTGACTTTGTGTTTTGTCTAATTTCTTGCAGCTTGAATGAAACTCCAGATCGGAACTTGATTGAAATCCAGTCTTAACTTTAAAGACGTTGTTTATATATGTTTTTGAAGTGGTCTTCTGTAGAGAGGTTAAAAACGTCTTCACTCAAAAATAAAACGTGTTGGATGAACGTAATAAAATTATGGGAAGAATTTCCACTTAACTGAAATGCTTTGATGCAGCAATGGAGAATTTTGTTGAGTGAACAAAACGTGAACATGTTGGGTCAGCTTGATATGTCTAGGTTACTGTGACTTAATTACTATTGTTCAGTCCAATTAGATTTGTAAGGGCAAATGCATAGTCGTGGCCAAACGTTTTGAGAATGACACAAATATGGGAAATTGGAAAAGTTGCTGCTTCAGTTTTTATAACAGCAATTTGCATATACTCCAGAATGTTATGAAGAGTGATCAGATGAACTGCACAGTCCTTCTTTGCCATGAAAATTAACTTAATCCCCCCCAAAAACTTTCCACTGCATTTTATTGCTGTCATTAAAGGACCTGCTGAGATCAACTCAGTAATGGTCTTGTTAACTCAGGTGAGAATGTTGATGAGCACAAGGCTGGAGATCATTATGTCAGGCTGATTGGGTTAGAATGGCAGACTTGACATGTTAAAAGGAGGGTGATGCTTGAAATCATTGTTCTTTCATTGTTAACCATGGTGACCTGCAAAGAAACGTGTGCAGCCATCATTGTGTTGCATAAAAATGGCTTCACAGGCAAGGATGTTGTGGCTACTAAGATTGTACCTAAATCAACAATTTATAGGATCATCAAGAACTTCAAAGAAAGAGGTTCAATTGTTGTTAAGAAGGCTTCAGGGCATCCAAGAAAGTCCAGCAAGCGCCAGGATCGTCTCCTAATGAGGATTCAGCTGCGGGATCGGAGTGCCACCAGTGCAGAGCTTGCTCAGGAATGGCAGCAGGCAGGTGTGAGCGCATCTGCACGTACAGAGGCCAAGACTTTTTGAAGATGGCCTGGTGTCAAGAAGGGCAGCAAAGAAGCCACTTCTCTCCAAAACAAACATCAGGGACAGATTGATCTTCTGCTAAAAGTATGGCGAATGGATTGCTGAGGACTGGGGCAAAGTCATATTCTCTGATGAAGCCTCTTTCCAATTGTTTGGGGCATCTGGAAAAAGGCTTGTCCGGAGAAGAAAAGGTGAGCGCTACCATCAGTCCTGTGTCATGCCAACAGTAAAGCATCCTGAGACCATTCATGTGTGGAGTTGCTTCTCATCCAAGGGAGTGGGTTCACTCACAATTTAGCCCAAAAACACAGCCATGAATAAAGAATGGTACCAAAACACCCTCCGACAGCAACTTCTTCCAACAATCCAACAACAGTTTGGTGAAGAACAATGCATTTTCCAGCAGGATGGAGCAAAAAGTGATAAGTCAGTGGCTTGGGGACCAAAAGGTTGAAATTTTGGGTCCATGGCCTGGAAACTCCCCAGATCTTAGCAGCAAGAGGAGAAAGTAGCTTCAGATGACAGGATTTGGAGACTTATTTTCTGATATTTGGACATCTACCACTGACTGTTTGCTCTGCGATTTACTGAATTGTTTATCTCCACATATAACCACCAGCTCCGGTGGCCTAGTGGTAGAGTGTCCGCCCCAGGACTGGGAGATCGGGGTTCGAATCCCGGTCGCATCATACCAAAGACCTTGAAAAAATTGGACCCAATGCCTCCTCGCTTGACACTCAGCATTAAAAGGTTGGATTGGAGGGTTAAACCACCAAATAGTTCCCGAGCGCGGCCACAGCTGCAGCTCACCGCTCCCCACCATGGGGATGGGTCAAATGCGGAGATGTAATTTCACTAGTGTGTGATGATGACTTGGGACTTTAACTTTAACAAAAGTCTGGAGGACTTCTGCCATGTTGTGGAGTTGCTAATGCTAACGGTTAGCTTCTACTAGCCGAGACGTTCTCTGCTGTTTCCTGGATGCTAAACCAACAACAGCCTTCCCCGTCGTGAGTCAAGATGGGTGAGTCCATGAATGTTAAGTGACAGTGTGACGTAGATCTGTCAGGCTTTTCTAATCCTAGAGTTTCACCGTCTATTTTCTATCAGAAGCTAATGCAGGAGATAGGTGGAGGAGACTATTTTTATGTTCAGCCTGCATGAAACACTCAGAGTGACCGATTATTTTCAAAAATGACTTCTGAGGGAAGGATCTCTTTAATAAAAATAGGACAAAGTGCATTTAAAAATGCTCATTTAGTCATAAGTAAGAGCCCTCTCACTCGATCGAGTCTTATGGCTTTTCATGAGATGTTTCTGTCATCATAAAGTCTATTTACTTGTTCATTCCCGACTGATTCTCCTCTGTTTATTTCCACCTGATTCTCTTTGATGAATGTCAGTCTGAGGAAAACTTACTTGACAGAACACTGGTAGTAAATATTCATGACAGTTAATTTCTCATTAACAGGTAATCTTCATTAACATAGAAATGAGCAATTCAGAACAGGCGGTGTTATGTGTCGGATGATAAATCAGTTATGCAGAAACAAGCAGCTCTATGAAGCTAAATCAGCCTCAGTGGACAAAGGCTCTTTATAATACACGTGCTGTTATGATTAAGGAATTATATTTATATTTTCCTTGACATTTCACTTTGCTAGAATCTAGCTGCAGGCTAAAAGAAGCGAGTTGCCACCTGAGCGAGTCCATTTTGAAAGAACATTTGGCATGTGAAAATAAATGATAACACGCCTGCACTTTAAATAAGCGCCCGTGATTATACTTCATCAGTCCTAGTTGTGTTGTCGTGTCTCGTCTGCTTACTGAGGTCATATTTTCAGATGTATTAATAGGCTTTTTCAGATACTCTCTCAAACCTTTTTAACTCAGACAATGGGACTGTGTTGAGCTTTCAACATCAGACAAAAACCATCAACTCTCTTCCAGAAGATCCCTCTGAACCATCATTAAAGGCCCTGTCACTGTTGGGTTTTGTTGGAGTTATCAAAGCTGCACTGCTCAAATATTAGGAATGCAGTTTGGGAGATTTTTGACAGCGGTAATGATAGAGTACTTGTGATTTGGAAGAGGGAGGGAGCTGGTGGCTGATGTGGGTAATGCCCTGCCCTAAACAAGTATGCTAATTAGACAGATTAAAAGCATGTTGTGCTGACAATGACATGTGTGGAGACAGCTGATGTCCCAGAAAGCTCAGACACAATTGCTCTGATTTTATCTTCTGATCTTTGCTAATAAAGCTCATGTATTCAGGCCCTGCATACGAGAGCATCAAGGTTCTGTTTCCCATTGGCACATTGAAGTCATTGTGTTCTCTCAGTCAACGGTTAATGGTTAAAAACGTAAAACACAGATACAAAATATGAAATAAAGAAAAAAAATATGAAAGTGTTAGACAAAACTGTGGAATATAAACACAAGTCAAAATACAAATGTGGGTAAATGTAAAGGGTAAGGAATAGTACAGCCATTACACAACTGGAACTTAGCAGTTAGTATTGCACATTTCCAGAAGGGTATATGATGCACAAACATGTTTCAATAGATAGTAATGTACCACATTATACATTATAGGTGAGGTAGTGTAGAGAAACTTTTCCAGATATTTAATGATGTTTCCCCACCAATCGGGCTCTGGCAGCTGTTTAAAAGTCAAGTTCTGTGAGTGCTAACGCTATCTCCACACAAAACAGCATGAGATGATAAGTAAACAGTGTGAGGTAACCTGTATGCTCCATAGAAACGCAACTCAGCACAAAAATGGTGATGTTGCTGGACATTTTACTCATTTTTATGGATTTTTGTCAGACTCTGAACCAGGGAATGGCTGCAGGCAGTGAAGCAGCAGGCAGACAGCTCCGGAGCAACCACTGACTCCGCCCCCCAGCCAATCAGCGGTCACAGTCGTGATGCCGGCCCGACTTGCCTTGCCAGAGACTTCAACGGAGCAGGGACTAAAAATTGGGAAGAAAGTAGAGGGAAAATACCGAACCGTGCCCTTGGAAACTGTGGTCGGGCTGAGCTGCACCAGTCGGAGTAAAGCCTAATTTATACTACTACGGAGACATGCCCCCAAAAATAGCGTCGAGAGCGACGGAGAGCGCAAGCCTGTGATTGGTCAGGACGCCGCTTCCTTGAAATACGTCAACAGCACCGCCACTACCAAATCAAAAAATAAAGAGAGCTGAAGATATTTAGCGGCAGACACGGAGCAGATTGAAGAACGCCTTGCGGAAAAAGTCAGAAAATATGAAAGTTTATTCATCCGTGACTGAAGGAGCACAAAGATACACAGCGAGCGTTTTATTCGTGGTTATTGGTTGTACCAGTTAGAATCAAATGTTCTGCTGTCCACTTTTTAATTTTGAGTGCAGATTAATGCCTATGTACTTTCATTTATGCTGAACTTCCTTTTGTCTTCTAGAAAATAATTGAATATCAATAAAAGTTAAAAAAAAACTAAAAACATTGAACAGGTCTTAACTCTTGCAGATCTTGGGTTGTGGCAGGTTGGTTATTAAGTCCACGTGAGTTTTGTGGGTCTGACGAAGGTTTGCGACCATGACCCTGAGGCATATTCATGGAGGGGTTGCTGCAGGAGTATGGGGGAGAGGAAGAGTCAATTCTGTATCCACATTTTTGGCTTGAGTCAAACTCACTTACCGTACTAGTTGGACTCTACCAGGGGTTCCCATGGTCTTGGATTCTGTTTGTGGCTTTCATGGACAGGATCTAAAGACACAGTAATGAGGAGGAGGATGCCTGGTTGTAGAACCTCAGGGTCTCATATCAGGTCCTCCAGTCTGAGACCATAGTTCTAAATGTGAACAAGGTGGGATTCTCCATCAGGTTTTGGATCTATGGTGTTTTTTTTTTTTTTTGCCTCAAGTTGATTAAAGGTTGAATATCGAACACAGACACCATAGCGACATCTAGTGTTTAGGGGTGGAATTGCAACAACACAACAAATGTTCCAGCCGTCGGGGTGTTGGTACATTGCTGATATGTGAAGTGACCAGCCAGCACTAATATGTTTATTTTACAACAGTATTTACTGTTAGAACATCTACTGGGCTCAAATTCAGCTGCTTGACTTGTCGAGTCCACCATTTTACACAGTCCCAGCCTCGCCTTGCCGAGCGAACTTTTACCACAACAACGCCCTCTAGTGGCTGGCAAATGTAAACATAACCCAGTGTCGTGCCCGTCAAAATAATAAATTTTTTTTTAATATAGCTTTTAAAGTGTGCAAAGGGTGGTAGCCAAAGGCGGTCTTTGGCGGTCTGATCCTCGACTTACAGAAGCTAGCTCTTGGTATGTGGAATGTCACCTCTCTGGTGAGGAAAGAGCTGGAGTTGGTGTGTGAGGTTGAGAGTTTCCGACTAGATATAGTTGGACTCACCTCAACGCATGGCTCTGGCTCTGGAACCAGTTTCCTTGAGAGGGGTTGGACTCTCTACCACTCTGGAGTTGCTCCCACTGAGAGGCGCCGAGCAGGGGTGGGCATACTTCTTTCCCCCCATCTTGGTGCCTGTACATTGGGGTTTACCCCAGTGAACGAGAGGGTAGCCTCCCTCCGTCTTCGGGTGGGGGGACGGGTCCTGACTGTGGTTTGTGCTTATGCACCAAATTGCAGTTCAGACTACCCACCCTTTTTGGAGTTCCTGGAGGGGGTACTGGAAAGCGCTCCTTCGGGTGACTCCCTCGTTCTGCTGGGGGACTTCAATGCTCACGTGGGCAACGACAGTGAGACCTGGAGAGGTGTGGTTGGGAGGAACAGCCCCCCTGATCTGAATCCGAGTGGTGTTCTGTTATTGGACTTCTGTGCTCGTCATGGATTGTCCATAACGAACACCATGTTCAAGCATAAAGGTGTCCATATGTGCTCTTGGCACCAGGACACCTTAGGCCGCAGGTCGATGATCGATTTTGTTGTCGTTTCATCTGATCTGCGGCCGCATGTCTTTGACACTCAGGTGAAGAGAGGGGCGGAGCTGTCAACTGACCACTACCTGGTGGTGAGTTGGCTTTGATGGTGGGGGAAGATGCTGGTCAGACCTGGCAGACCCAAACGTGTTGTAAGGGTCTGCTGGGAACGTCTGGCAGAGTCTCCTGTCAGAAGGAGCTTCACTTCCCACCTCCGACAGAACTTCGAACTTTATTAAAAATGAAAGTAAACACGCGCTTAAGTTTCACGTTTGTAAACAGAACCAGCTGAGATGATTAACTGGACCGATGCACAGCTCCGGGAGCTTCTCTCCGTTAGATCTGCAGCTCAGATCATCTGACAGCTCACAGGGATGGTGGAGCACACACACCTGTAGCTGATTGATAAAATAAAAACTTAAGGAGCGCTGCTTCGATCGCAATAAAAAGCAAGTTATGTCCAAAATACACGGAAGTCTGCGACAGTGCAGAGACCGCCCCGCGATCTCGTTCTTTCGGTCACGAGCTTTGGGTAGTGACCGAAAGAACGAGATCGCGGATACAAGTGGCCAGTGGCGGCTCGTCCATAGGGGGCGCTAGGACGCCGCCCCACCAGTCTCACAGGAAGAGGAAGAAGAAGAGAGGAATCACAAAATGTATTTAAAAAAACATAAAATTTAAACTAAACGATCTATACACCTTATGGGCTGTAAGTGCTATGTGTAATCTGCATTTAAATGTAGTTTAATAAAGTTAATACTTTTAACACGGCCGAAATGTCGACGTACTTCCTGTCACGTGTCCTCTCGCGGGCGCAGCAATCTTTACCATTGACTTAATACGGGCTAACTGGCGCATGCGCGCTGGATCCCCAACGACAAGGAATAGGAGAGCTGTTGGGCGCATATGGTTGCGATCGCAAGCAAACGGGGGAAGTCTGCTCAGATCAGGAGGAGGATGCTGATTGGTCAGCTCACCCAGCCCAGACAACCGGAAATTTCTCCACAGGCTAGTTCACCGTCGTTTGTTGTTGTGGGGCTGCTGCTAACGTTGACTATGGAGAAAACTAGTAGTTTCATCTTTTTATCAGTGGATTCTACGAACCAAGTGGATTTTTTACTATTAGATGGATTATTTTGACCAGCAAGGTAAGACAGAATTTAGCTTTTGACTTCATGAAAATAGCTTTGTTTTGCTTTTCATTTGCAGTCATTGGGTGGTGTTGAGGTAGAAAACGTGGATTCTATCGTTTAAAAGAGCCTCTTCCTGTTTAGTGTGTGTGAGGTTTGCATATATTGGTGAATATGAAGCATGTTTTTGGAACAACTTTGTTGCTAACTTAGCAACAAAGTCCGTCGATTTCAAGTTGTGTGACGCATAAGAATGGTAATTTGGCGTTCCCTAGTGGTGATATGTGGTTAGTGCATCTGAAAAACTGACCTGCAAAATTAGGAAAATAACGATCGTTTATATAGCGCCTCTCAAGATAAAAACCATTCACAAGAACTAACATAAAAAATAAAATAAAAAATGCGCTCCACCCAAAAAAAAATTCACCAGCCGCCACTGCAAGTGGCCAAAATGAGGTTTTTTTCGCGTGGTGGCTGGGTTCTCCCTTAGAGATAGGGTGAGAAGCTCGGTCATCCAGGAGGGGCTCGGAGTAGACCCGCTGCTCCTCCACATCGAGAGGAGCCAGTTGAGGTGGCTCGGGCATCTGATTAAGATGCCTCCTGGACGCCTCCCTGGTGAGGTTTTCCGGGCACATCCAATCGGGAGGAGACCCAAAGGAAGACCCAGGACACGCTGGAGAGATTATGTCTCTCAGCTGGCCAGGGAACGCCTTGGGATTCCCCCGGAGGAGCTGGCCCAAGTGGCTGGGGAGAGGGAAGTCTGGGCCTCCCTGCTTAAGCTGCTGCCCCCATGACCCGACTCCGGATAAGCGAAAGAAAATAAATGGATGGATGGATGGATGGATGGATAGCTTTTAAAAGAAAAACTGTACATTCATTCTGCAAACCTCTAAATGCCCCGTGGAGGTATTATTTTTTTTAAATAGAGCTTTTTATTAAAATGTTCAATATTCCACCTTTAATTCAAGCACTCTCCTGCTAGTAAAGCTCCTCAGAGGAGCTCGCTCATTTCAAACATGGAAACAATATTATCTTGTGCATGGACCAGAACATCAAAGCCCCTAATGACCCCCATCAAGGAGGATTGAAGGATTGGATTGTATACCAGCTTGAATTTTTTTTTTTTTTTTTTTGGTGGTTCTTTATTTCATTCATTCATAAGAAAAAAAACAAAAACAAAACAAAACTAAAACAAACAGCATTTACATATAATACCAAGCAATGAATGAAAAGGAGCAGAGAGAAGAAAAAAATCTTATAATTTAATGCAATTTTTATTCTGAAGCCATTTTAAAAGCTTGTTGCTTGAAAATATACAGTTTGAGCCCAGAACCATCCATAGATGAGAAGTGAAACGTCTTCTAAGTTTCCTTTTTTTTTTTTAAACCTATAGAATTTACTTTACAATTAACGACATGACGGAAAGAGATGGACCAAGAGATCGGCGCTTTGTTCACTGTAACAAAGCTGTAATTACATTTTTCTGACAGTTGAGGATCAGATTAGTTCAGTTTGATATTTTAGTTGACCCTACCAGGGCTGACCAAAACCTAAAAATTGTGGAACCAAATAAAAGAATTGGGAAGTATGATCTGCTGCAGGTCTAAAATTTGGTTTTAAGTCTTTCAGTGAGGCAAAAGTTACTAATGCTGTTTCACCCTGATGCCGTCTAAAGTCCTGTCTTCTGAACTCTGCACAGAGAACAAACTGTACAGTCGTCTTCAGCTCAGTGGACACAGTGTGCTTAATTCCTAGACAGAAATCCTGAAGTTATTTTTCAGATGACTTAACATTTTTGCTGTTTTGCTTTAGATTAAACTCAAAGTAAGCAGCACCGTTTTTAAAACTTTGCTGATGCTTTTTTCAGTTTTAGCTCAAACGTTGGTTAGCGGTGAAAGAAAGTTGCCCTGACCTATGCAGTAATGATGTGCCAGTCAACCTATAATCAATGTTCAGATTAAATTAGATGGAAAATGTTGCAGGATTGGGTGGTTCAGGCGAAAAGTGAGAAATCAGCATTCTAGGTCATTCATAATTTATAAAATAATGTATTTAGTCCAGTTTCCTCCGCTTCGCTCTGACACTGAGCAGGCTGAAGGTCTTTCCTGCTTTTTCTTAATAAACCAAACTTTTTAAAGTCAAGTTATTGTATAAAATGCTGTCAGGTGAGCGCCACGTGATTAGTGTAGCATACAATGATGTGTCTGTCTTTTATCTAATTTGTGTTGAAACCTGGCGTGCATGTCTGCCTGGGATTCGTATGAAAAGAAAAAAAAATCAAACAGCTGGTAAAAACTTTGATGCTCTTCTGCAGTCGAGCATGAAACGCTGAAACGGCAAGTCTCCGGTCCATTAGTGGCCTTGCCTGCTCTCATCTCGTCAGCCACGACTATCATTTACCAGAATTGGGTTTTTCTTTTTTGTGTGCAACAAGTTACAGTATTCATTTGTATCAGGCATTCAAAGTAAAACAAGGAAAAGACCCAGACACCGTGGTGTATTTGTGCATTAGTGCATTAGCTGGTATCAGGCTGGAGGTGGTGGTTTTAGTGCATAACTGGTTCATGTTAAAGGTGTTTGTTTTGTTTCTTTGCTCTTCAGTTCAGCTCTGGACATGATAGCTCTTTTATTAACAACCCTGTAAAGATCGAGTCTGTATTATATCATCTTATTTATGCTGTAAAATAAAACAAGTTAAAGAGCACCTAGAATCTAAACCAACATTTTCCTTGTTGTTGTTTAATAAAGACAGCTTGGGTGTGACCTACTTTTTATGTAAATTAGAAAGTTGAAAAAGGCGAGAGAAAACCTTCCTTAATACGTCATAAGGGGGAGCCACGCCTCCTCAAGCCTGCATGTGTCTGAGGCCTTCTGGGGAAACCAACCAAACAGCAAGCAGCTCATTATCATATTCATGTCCTGGCCGAGTGGGAGGGGCTAACAGCTCTTTTCACAGCACGGCTGGTTTAGGGGGTTTAGAATGGCCTGTATCAGGGCTCTTGGGACAGATGAAAGCCTAAAGAACATTTCTGATGCTTTTAGAGGCTCAAAGCTGTTTTAGATTGTTGATTAACTGCATTCTAGGACCTCTTTAAGAAACAATCTTGATTCTTCTTCCATATTTTATTAGAGAAAGCAAAGCTATGTCATTTTTTTTGTAATGTTTTATTGTTCTCACATATTTTTGCAACTTTATCCCCCGCTAGGCATGCCTCCTAACTGCTAAAGTCTCAGCAGTGACGTTTTTAAGAGATGTGAAATCTGATTTTCCAGAGTGACTTTTCTAAATGCAACATTTATGTGCATTTCATTTTTTCACCTGTGGTGCTCAGGAGCACCTGTACTGACAGAAAAGCACAAAATAACAATAAAAAACTTTCTTTTCAAAACTGGAAAGAGGAACATTTTCTACATTCTCCTGTGTCTGCATGAGCAAAATGCAGACGGAGTTCTTGTCACTCTGACTTGAGCTCAGAGTTGTACTTCTGCTGTTTGTATCTCTGAAAGAAGCACACATGACACTAAAATGCTATGTGAAATATAATTTTAAGGCTGTTAACTCCAAGTAGTCATAGTTTAAGGGGACAGTAATATAATGTGGTGATGGTTCTCAGTCATACAGGGCACAATAATCCTTGTAGGGTCAAACTAAAGAAACGTTTTCTTTTTTTCTGAAGATATGTTGCTTTTCTTCCTGGAGCTTCATTAATACAAACAGAAAATTGTGGAGTAACAATCGTTGAATTTGTAGTTTTCTTTTTGAGGACTTTGCTGATTAAAGAGATTATTATTAATCTCAGCTGTGCTTGTTGACTCGACAGCAACCAGAATGAAAATGAATCGCGGATGCGGGAAGCCCCCGCTGGCTAATCCTACTCGCCAATCGGAGGCAGTAGGTGTGAATTTCAGGCGGCCAATCAGTCCATAGTGTCCCCTCTGTCTCAGGTCCCACGTCTGTTTACCGCACTATACAGTTTTTGAGCTCCGGGTAGCCGCAGGATGTACTGACTGGGTGTTGCTTTATTGTAATGTTCTAAACGCGCGTTATGTCCACCAAAATGCGTGTCTTGAACGCGCGTTTTGATGCCAAAGGGAGCAAAAACTCACATGTTCTAAAAGCGAGCATTATGTCCGCCAAAATGCACGTCTTGAATGAGCGTTTTGGCGGACATAATGCGAGTTTAGAACGCGCTATTTTTTTTTATCCCTTTGGCTTGCCATAATTGTATAACGTAGACTCGCGGTTTAGCAATGGCAGATTCACCAAAGAAAGCTAGAAATCCCTTATCAGAGGAATCTAGGAAAAGAAAAGAAGAACGTGATAGAGCAAGAGCAAAGACCAGAGTTATTATTGGGCCATCTTTTCCTCGCTGGAGAGCTCTTTTAGAAAGAACAGCATGAACTACGGACTCTGACCTAGCCGTGCTGCTAATGGCTAGGTAAGTAATAAATGATTTCACCAGGGTTATTGTGTTTGGTCGGGCATAAAGTTGTTATACAGTCCTGATAAAACTATTTATTCAATGTGTGGAGGTGGAAAAGTTTGTTTTCGTTGTTTTGCCTGACATTAGGAATGTAAACATGCCTCTTATGCCCGAGAGAGAGATTTGATTTTACGACAGTGACGTTACGCAGCAAGCCTCTAGAGGGCGACAGAGAGCAGATATCCGCAAAGTTCAGGAATGGGGCTTTAAGGCAGGATCTCTCTCCTAACAAGGACCTGACAATCTTCCCTTTTGTTCTTTAGAATCATGACCTCCGATGAGGAAGTATTGATCCTCACCCTAGCCTCTCCACACTCAGCTGCAAGCCTCAATATGAGCAAGGAAAAGTCACCATCTTACAGCGACTGTACTGTGCCAACCTACACAGTACACCTAAGTAGTCACATCTAAATTTAACTTAAAAGTGGTCAAGTCTTATCTTAAGGTTGTCTCCATGTCTCAGCAGAAGTGGCAGACGGACCTAAACAACATCATGCAGCTGGTTTTAACATCATGGCTGCAGAGGTTGTGCCATCTGATTACTTAGAAAAGCAAAAATGTTTATAGCTGTTCCCGGTGATCATGCTGGTTATTAAACGCAGACTGCCAGTGGGCGTGAGGAGATGCGCTAATTGTTTAATTAAGGGGATGAAAGCGCACATTTTCACAGTCTTTCCTGGAAGCATCCATAGTGTTGAACTCATTTGTGCACATGAAAAGTGACAGAAATAGTTGTGTGAAGAATGAGCCCGAGAGAAGAGTTCAATCTCTGCTTTCTTTTTCACTCCCACACTCTTGGACCATCAACGTTTGAAGTGGGTGCAAATGGAAGATTGTCAATTTTGGAAAACTACAGGAAGCGCCGTCACCCGGTATTTGACAATAATAAGGTGTCAGAGGGAGGGAAGTTCGAACACTCGTGCCCTGCTGCAAAGCACTGCTGTTGGAAGAGGAAGAGTCTTGACTGCTTGAGCGGCGGATGTTTTTGCGTATTTGGGTGACGTTCTTCGTTCCCAGCTGCTCAATAGACTGGAGTTCAGCTGGGCAGCTCAGCACGAATATGTGTAAAGCTGCAAGTCTGAAAAAAGAAACGTGCACTGATGCTCATTCAACTTCATCTGACCCTAGACCTAAGGCAACATGCAGCTGAATGAAACCCACTCTTTGTTCGGTGCAGTTTCACATCCACGGTGCGTTCAGGTGCACGTAGGTAGAAGAGTGCTGTGCAACATGGTTTATATTCTTGTTATTGTTTGATTTTGCCCGGTTAGGAATAGCAGGAGCCTGTCATTCAGTTGGTTGATTTTCAATTCATTTTCTGTGCCATTGTTTTCATGTCAGCCTGTCATTTTTGCATTTAGATTTTAAAATCAAACCCTAAGAAGCCGTTGTGCTCCCTCTTTTGTCTGGCTGTGTGGTCTGTTTTTATTTCTGTGAGCAGAAAACTCAACCTTTTTTCCATCTATTTTTTCTTCTAATATGCTCACCTCTCCTCTCTCCAGTCCCTCCATTTTTCACGAATCTGAATAAAGCAGCTAATGGTGCGTGGAAATGGTAGCGGCACAGTCGTGTCCATCCACACTTTCTGTTGTGTGTTACAATACATAAGAGAAGATGCACATTTGTAAGGATCTGTTAACAGTCCTATTCATTTATTGTTAAGGGCTTGATGACTGCTATGTAAAGTGCAACCAAAACAATGGCAGTTACAGCTGAAGAGTGTCCGTTAAAAGGGCCATAGATATCTTTTATACTTAAGCAGGGACAGCCCTGCGACTACAATGAGAGGATGTGCCTGCAACCCCACTTGCAAATGATTAAACTGTTGCTGGAGATCCTGGAATTGTTGTTCTTGGCATGCTCTTTCCTCCATTATCATTTCATTCTGAGCCTCCTGTTGGCTCATTTGAGCCAGAAACACCCCAAAAAGATCAGTTAACGTTGGTTCTCTTCATCTTCAGTGCCTTCAATTCCACCAGTCGGCGTTTCATCAAGGTCTTCGGTCTGTTCCTTTGGTCCTGCTGGATCCTGAGACTCCACATGTTGACCTTGTTTACTCCTCGCTGCATGGTTCCTGCCTCAGGGTCTTAAGCCTCAATTCCACTGCGGGTTCTGGTGTGGAGCGGAGTGGGTCACCGTCGGCAATGTGGACCTGTATGGTTCTGGAATTTTCAGGCGAGCGTTTCTATCGCATTTTTGGCTCTCATGTTGGCAGGCAGGGTTAAACGAACCGTCGTGCGCGATTTCATATATAAGTTGTGCAACGATTCAGTATTTTTGTGCTGCAATAAATGGTCTGTGGAGCTAAAGACAAAAACTAAAATGCTTACCACAGATGCCACATGTGACTTCACTGTGCGGTACCCGAGTTCAGGCCTGCCTCACTGCTTTGGTTTGCCGGTGTTTGGCTATAAATGGCATCCAGCGCATCGTAGCACCTCCGTGTCCCATTTCCAATCCGAAAAAAAAATCCACTCTGGCTGTTTCTGTCCTTAACGTTTCTATTGGGCTTTATTCTTTAGCTTGGCCGTTCCGACATCCGCTCGAATCCTTCGGCGACCATCCGCTGAGAAAAAAAACTTCCTGATTGATCCGTCTAGCTCCTCCTGAGTGTGGACTCTCACAATGACGGTGAGGAATATGTGGAACTCTGAAGATGCCCAAAACTTGCTGCTACTTGCTGGCATTTTTTCACATTCATATACAACTAATGAAAATACAAACAACGGAACTCCGTTGAACGCTGTTTGTTTTGCTTGTTACAAGTAGTGACGTATTTTCTGTCCCCCAATCAGCGGACTGTGTTGTTGCTCCGCCCTAGCCGTACCGCTCCAGAAATGTCTAGACCTACAACAGAACAGGGGCCAAAAAATTCCTTATCTGCGCAGTCCGGGTAGGTTGTCTGGACTGGTTTTATAATCGGCCTATTAGTAAATTGACAGGTGCTCATGGCTAACAAGATCCCACCTCTGCCAACAAATGTCAGGAACTTGCACAAATCAGCCAGGAGAGCTCAAAAGAGGGTTCCAGCTAATACTAGGATAAATATGACAGGCTTTAACTGAAATAGTAACAAAGGAAACACAAACTTAGGACATGACTCAGGCTAGACCAGGGTTTCTCAACACTGGTCCTCAGTGCCCCCCCTGTTCTGAATCCTTCCACACAGTCTCTTTGGCAGCACTAGGGACAGTGGAATTATGGTTAAAGCCTACTGGACCCTTTCTCTGTTATAAGCCCATCCATTATACATGGTAGCTTGATGTACACTGTGGTTCCTAGCTTGTTTATGCTGTCCAGCCTCTGTTGGAAAAACCTGGCCTGGATTAGTCTCTTTTGGGTTAATTACAGGCTGGTCTCGAGATTATCTTTCCTGAGACGGTTGTCTATGAACTGTTAGTTGGTTTCCTTGATGAGCATAATGTCCAGCCTCTAATGCATGGTTGCTGTTGGTCCAGAACTCTGTGGCTAGGTTATTGACTGGGACAAGGAGATTACACCTGTACTTGAAGGTAGCGCTCCCTCATTTTTGTTTGACCTTCATAGACACGTTCCATCTCGCTCTCTCAGATCATCGGACGAGGGTTCGTTGGTTGTTCCTAGAACACGGTGTGTATCCAGAGGGTACCGGGCCTTTTGGGCCTGCTATCTCGTTGATTGTCAGACAAGCGACATCGCTCCGGCTCTTTAGGAAGCGCCTGAAAACTCACTTTTACTCATTTGCTTTTTACTCATAGTGAGATCTTCTAATTCTTTTTTAGAGTACCTTTTACTCATTTAACCTGTTTGTTGTGTTCTCTATTTTATTTTTGCGATAGTTTACATCATGTTTAATGTGATTTTAATTGTTGAGGGAAAGTGCTTAATAAAGATTATTATGATGATAAACTTTCTAAGATTTTTGCAAATAAACTCTTCCAGGGTGTCCGCGGGGTTTTAAAAAGTATTAAAAAGTTATAAATAACAATGGTCAAATTTAAGGCCATTAAAAGTGTTAAATGTGGTCTCAGAGGTATTATTTTTTCCAAATTAGGTATTATTTTTGTCAGACTATGAGGTGTCCTATTCTGATTGAAATTCTATATGCTTAAGTTCACGTTAGTTCGTTTAAATGTGGACGTTAGCACATCTGAGCACATAATCAAAGATCTTGTCTCCGTCTGATGATGACGATATATTCAGTGGTCGTTCAGCATCATCTTAGAACACTGCGCTCATCCATCTATGTAAATAATAGAAAGGTCGCTGATTAACACTTGCAATTCAGTGTCGTGATGGTTTTTAAAACAATTCTGAAGGTAGTAAAAAAGGTCTTAAAAAGTAGTAAATTTAACTTACGGATTGCTGTATATACCCTGTCTTCATAATT
The DNA here is from genome assembly GCA_006937985.1 of Aphyosemion australe. Taxonomy (NCBI): domain Eukaryota; kingdom Metazoa; phylum Chordata; class Actinopteri; order Cyprinodontiformes; family Nothobranchiidae; genus Aphyosemion; species Aphyosemion australe. The sequence goes on from SSNS01000379.1 coordinate 142,472, forward strand.
ATGCTAATTTTAAATCTAGTAATGCAGTTTATATGTTTTATATGTGTAGGACCTGTAGATTTCTCTCTCATTATGCATCTCCAATAGTCTCTCTCTATGTTCCAGTTTAGACTTTTTCTTCTGAACGCTAAGTGAAGGGTCCTTTTGTCTTGTCACATCTCTTACAGGTAACACTTGAGACGTATAAACACTGATCTTCTGTTGAAGAGTGTTATCAGTACAAGTTACGTGTTTGAAATGTTGTCATGTTGTGTGACGGTTAGATGATCTGCATTTTGTGTCCTTAGCTCAAGAAAGTCTTATCAGGTAGTGAAAGACACAGGTGTGTGTTTACCATGGCAACCTTAATGTGCCATTGGCTGCAACTGTGGTATTTAAAAATACATTGGTTCTCTTTATACTTCTTATAAAGTATATGCATCAAAATGTAGGAACTTCTAATTGACTGTGTGGCTTTATGGAAGACAGTGTTGGGATTTCTGTCTGTAGCTTCATTAGCACCTTTTAAAACATCTTCAGTGCTTTTCTAGTAAACACACTGATGTTCACATTGATGTGTCTGCCTTTCTTCAGGTATATATTCGCATCCTGGATAACGAGTGGAACGTGTACAGACGTTACGCTGAGTTCAGGGAGCTTCACAACCACTTGAGAATCCAGTTTCCCCAAGTGGACGCGTTCAGCTTTCCACCCAAGAAAGCTATAGGAAACAAGGTGAGCTCACACTGTTTGTTTGTCAGACGTCTGGCCCTCTATGCCTGGTTTATACTCATGAGTTCAGGCAATGCAGAGCTAAAGCTTTAAGCTTGTGCAAGCTTCCTAAAATGTGTGTTTGCTGTAAACTTGTGTGCCAGAGCATCTGTGTCTGTCTGCAAAGACAGCCAAAATGCTAATTAGTGAGAGTTTTTAGATCACAATGTTGAATAATGTCGAGCACAAAAATACTTAATATAAAGTTTATTTTCTCAACTGAAATCCAGATAAAAGCATTCTTGTTTTATATGCATCAAGCTAATATGTGGCTTTGTTTCAATTGTGTGTGTTTCATAGGAGTTATTTAGTATTTAGTTGAAAAAGGGGATGAAAGGGAGAACAATTGACCAACTGGAAATGAAAGAAAATAGTGTCTAAAATTTTGAAAGATAATTAAAACAGCCAGTCATAGATGCCAGACAGATTGCCCAAAAGCTTATTTTATTTTCCTGATTGAGCTAATAGTAATATAAGGTGTGTTTTCTTTATCTGAACTTTCGGGTAAATCTGTGAGCGTGAAATTGACCAGGAGATCCGAAGCCCCGGTCCTCTTAAGCTGTCCTGTCTCCATATATATTTGGCCCTGTAAGGAATTTGATGAAACGTCAGCACATCGAGACCGCTGTGCAGTGAGTTACGTCATCGATCAGCGCAAAACGAGCGAAAAGCAGTAAACAAAGATTGACACAATGAAGGAAGCAACAATAGTCGTCACGTTTATGTTTGTTATGTTATATGCAGCGATGGCTTCCATCACTCGTCTCTCTAACAACTTGTGTTTTCCTAAATAACGGTTCTCGCCACATATATGCATTTCCTATTTCCTCCTAAGTTGACATAATTTCCGACTGAGTTACAACCAATCAGCAGCCTTCCCGCCCAGCGTCTTCACCGGGCCTTTTATCGGGCCATTCTGAGTACCTACCCCTGATCAGGTACTCAGAAGGTTCCGGAAAACGACCATTCGGCCGGCCTGGTCAAGTGGAGACAAGCGCACGTCGGGATCTTCCTGTAAATTTACCCTGAAGTTCTGATAAAGGAAACGCACCTATAGTTAACTGATAGGTAGCTGAATGTCATGGATTTTAGTTACGTATTATATATTAAATTATTATTAAAGCTTTTTACACTTTGTTATAATTTTGTATTGCTATAGAAGTTTGCGGGCTGCACAGTGGCGCAGTGGTTAGCGCAGTTGCCTTGCAGCATGTAGGTTCTGGGTTCACATCCCGGCCTGGGGTCTTTCTGCATGGAGTTTGCATGTTCTCCCTGTGCATGCGTGGGTTCTCTCCGGGTACTCCGGCTTCCTCCCACAGTCCAGAAACATGACTGTCAGGTTGATTGGTCTCTCTAAATTGTCCTTAAGTGTGTGTGTGGTTGTTTGTTCTGTGTGTCTCTGTGTTGCCCTACGATGGACTGGCAACCTGTCCAGGGTGTACCCCGCCTGTTTGCCCGATGACTGCTGGAGATAGGCACCAGCCCCCCACGACCCTGCTCGGATAAGCGGTTACAGAAAATGGATGGATGGATATAGAAGTCTGCATGGGGGTGTAGCTTAAATGTTCCTGAGTTTTAACTTGGAAACTAAAGGCAGAGTATGTCATCATTTAGAGCAGTACCTAGAATACTAATGGTGCATTCACATCTGGGTCATCTGGTAGGTTGTGTTCACATCTGGGTAATCTGGGCGTTTTCCGTGCTCAGCCGACCATTTTTTTCAGACCTGCTCAGCCAACCCAACACGCCGGCTGAAGTTGATGCGTACCTACTTCTGGGAACCTCTTATTGGCGGGTAGAATCAGCCAATTGCGGTTTCCCGTATGTGCGATTCATTATCACTCTGGATGCATTGGGGTAAACATCTGCTCTGACTGCTGCTCGGCATGGCTGCGGCAGCGCGAGGACAGACTGCTGTGAGTGGAACCCACGGCAGCACCGCTGCTCAGTGAGACAGTAAGAAGCAGTGTGATTCATATCAGAGTCTCCAAAAGCAACACTGCTCACGGCCTCCTTTGTTTACTAACTTGAGGACACCGCGGACTTCTCCACACGTCTTTTGCACTGCCCACGTTCTCTGAGACATCCTGAGAAGGCTGTGTGAACAAAACCTGGCCATGGTGGGACGGGCCGACGCTACCAAGACTGGACCGGGCCTGGTCAAATGTGAAATTGCCATAACATCGTCATTCAACATTGTCTCATGTAGACTTGTCTTTAGCTTAGCTGGGCATGAGCCACAAGGGCATTCACTTCTACCAGCTCCTCAGGTAGGAGCTCAAGACATTCCCAGGCCATATTCAATCCCTCAACTGTGTCCATGGTCAGCCCAAAGTCTCCTCCCAGAAGTTCAGACTTGATGCTCACATTCCCAGGAAGCAGAATCCCCTCACCCTCCCCAATCCCTTGAACCTACTTGATGGGCTGAGTTTGGCCACCCTATGTAAGAAACACATTTCTGTCACCTGCTTTCACAATGTTGTTGTTTCAGTACTGACCCATGTCAGTTAAACGTAGGTAAAGGCTGGGGGGTAGCTCCCTCTTAACATCAACAGGCCAGTTTAGCATACGTATCAATGCAGACACTGCCTCGTTCTGGCTGTTAATCTATCCTTCTGAACAAGACCCTAAGATATTTTCACTCCTGAACTTAAGGACGGACCTCCTCCTCTGCCCTGGAATTGGCTATTCACCCATATCCAGTTGAAAATCAGATCAAATGGACCTGGCTACAAGGTTTTAAACATCTTAGCAGGGTCTTCATCCAGTGTGAAGGGGGACTAACAGCAATTTTGGGAACACCCCCACAAACCTTTCCCAAGTCAACAGGATTCATCTTCTGCTCTGTTTTCCAGTGGCTTTTTTTTCATTTTTAACCAGAAAGCCTCCCTTCTTCCTCTTCTCTCATTCCTCTAAAATCATTTTTCACCATTTTCTCCAGCGTTTGAAACACCTGACTGCGATAGTCTGACTGAATGGACATCGATCATGTTTTGGTAGAAGTTGTACCTCCCAGTACACATCCCTTTCACGATCACTAACTGGTCCAAGGATTGTGATTCAGCCTCTTTTGTTCCAACCTTGGGTGGCTGTTATGTGGGAGGTTCACTTTTTTATGAAAGGCAATGCTCAGAAAAGAAAAGGATCGATCTCTCTAAGGAGGAGAGGTATTGAGCAGTTTGGCAGGTACACAAGACAAAAACATCTGCAACGTCTGTTGTGAGTAATTCAAAGGCTTATTGTAAATAATCTGAGTTAGAAGGATGTTTTTAAGTACACTACCACCATCCCTTCTCTTCATAGATTATTTTTCTGTTCCCATTTTTGTAAAGTTTCCATGTCATTATTTCTCTCCACCCAAATCACCTGATTCTCTGTCATCTTTACATTTTTTGAGTTGCACATTTTTATTTGTCTCTCGAGATCTATTTACTGCACCCACATTGTTTGTGTTTGCTTTCTTTTCCCCAAAGATTCCAATGACTTCAAAACACACACTGATGTTGTTTGACTTGTGTTGGACTGTGGAGAGCAAATTTCCTGTTTCATCTGCATCATCTGTCTCTCCGTTTTATTGCTTTTCTCTCTTTCGTTCCTTTCATGCCTGCCAACAAAGGTCCTGTTATGGATGGGCAAATTCCAAGCAGCTGATATAAATAATGAGCTCATTGTGATTCATATAAGATCAAAAATTGGAGGCAAATATGTGCGTTGTATGGGATAAATACATCCACGTGTTTTAGTCTGGGTGACTCATTTATCTTGCGTTGCACATAGCCGATAACAAGCTACAAACGGGATGAAGGTTAGCTGAAAACATTACCTATTCCAATTATGTGTTGGCTTGTTTGACTGATATTTGGCTTGTCATTAGTATTTTTCATGGATTTTCTGTGTTGATATTTTCAGAGTCGCTCACACAATAACACTTTTTGAAATTTAGGAGCACGAGACATAGACTGCCAAAGTTGGACCGCCTTTAGCTTTGATTAAATCTCACATTCTCTGTGGCGTTGTGTCAATAATCTTCTGCAACGTCACCAGATTTATTTCCATCAGTGTTGCATTAATGTTTCACCAAGATCTTGCATTGATGATGGTAGAGTCTGACCGCTGCACAAAGCCTTCTCCAGCACATCCCAGAGATTCTCAATGGGGTTCAGGTCTGGACTCTGTGGTGGCCAATCCATGTGTGAAAATGATGTCTCATGCTCCCTGAACCACTCTTTCACTCTTTGAGCCCCATGAATCCTGGCATTGTCATCTTGGAATATGGCCGTGCCATCAGGGAAGATGGAATAACCTGGTCATTCAGTAGATTCAGGTAGTCAGCTGACCTCATTCTTGGAGCACATCCTGTTGCTGAACCTAGACCTGACCAACTGCAGCAACCCCAGATCATAGCCCCGCCCCCACAGGCTTGTACAGTAGGCACTAGGCATGATGGGTGCATCACTTCATCTGCCTCTCTTCTTACCCTGATGCACCCATCACTCTGGAACAGGGTCCATCTGGACTCATCACACCAGTTTGTAATAATGCGTTGGACAGTTCTGAACCCAGTTTTAGTCGTTTCTGCATCTCCTTAGATGTTTTCTCTGCTTGATGCCAATGATGTGACCCTTCTCAAACTGGCTAACATCTTTTCCACCACCACCAGATGTGTCTTTCCACATGGTTGTTGGAAGAAATCAGAAGCAACTCATTGCACCCGTTGGGGTTAAATAACTGAAAGATAATCGTCCATGCCGTAATTATCCAATAGGAGGCTCCTACCTGTTTGCTTAGTTAAATCCAGGTGGCGACCACTTTTTTGGACAGGCGATGTATTTAGGGCCACCTTCTTTCAGTTTTACCTAACAGGACATAACACAATGATCCTATCTTACTAAAACTATTCAAATATAACATTAAATGTGCAAAAACACACAACATATTCAACCAGTTAGTTATATTAAATAAATCCAAGTTAACTCCAAGATTCAACAGCTTGTATAAACTCCTGAAGAAGCAATAACTGTAGACGCTGCGATAGGTTCATAAATGTTATGTTCATGAAAGCTAGAGACAGTGCCAATTAGTTCATTTTGTTTGTAGAAAACTGTGCAATGATTTCACAGAAACAATTTTTCACCTAATATTTTAGTTTTGTGATCTCTATTATTATATTTTAGTTTTTATCTAACTCAACGTCTTTTCCTGTTGAAAGCAGAGAAGAAAATAAAACCTGTATTACAATTCATTGCATTTTTGTGTGTGGTAGAAGTATCGGTATCGTATCGGTTTGGAAAAAAAGTGGTATCGCTGCATCCCTACTTGTTTTCCATTTTGGCTTCTTGTTTAATGAATAATGTCCTAGTGGAGTCTGTTGTGTGTTTTTGTACTATTGGTAAAGATTGTAATGTTTTTATGATAATCAAATACATAAAAACCTAGAATCTCTATGCAGTGTTGCCAGACGTACGATAATTAACGTATTTATAGGATAATTTAGGCAAGGCAAGGCAGCTTTATTTGTATAGCACATTTCAAACATGGAGGCAATTCAATGTGCTTTAAAAAGCAGGAACAACAAAAACATTAATCAAAATACACAAAGAAATTATTCAAACAATTAGATAAAAGGCATAGTCAAAAGTTTAGCAGTTACAGTGCAGAAGGAGCAGCATAAGAAACATTCAATCATAGGCTAATGAATACATGAAGGCTTTTAATTTTAATTTAAAAGTTACTAGAGTCGGGGCCTGTTTGAGGTCATAAGGAAGCTGATTCCATCTATGAGCAGCATAATGACTAAAAGCAGCTTCACCCTGTCTGGTTCTGACCCGAGGTTCTACCAGCTGACTGCTGTCTAGGGATCTGAGAGCCCTGCTAGGTGTATATACTGGAAGGAGATCCAACATGTACTTAGGCCCCATACCATTGAGTGATTTATAGACTAGTAGAAGCACTTTAAAATCGATTCTGTAGTTTACTGGTAACCAGTGCAGAGTTTTTAGAACAGGGGTGATGTGCTCAGTTCTCTTAGTTCTCGTTAGGACCCTAGCAGCAGCATTCTGAATAAGCTGCAGTTGTTTTACGGCTGTTTTTGGAAGACCAGTCAGGAGACCATTGCAATAATCTAGTTTGCTGGAGATGAACGCATGAATGAGTTTCTCTAGGTCTTGTTTTGACATGAGACCTCTGAGTCTTGCTAATTGATGGAGATGATAAAACGCTGATCTGGTTATAGCCTTAATGTGACCAGTGAAGCTCAGGTCTGAGTCAATGGTAACACCAAGGTTTTTAACCTGAGTCTTAGTCTTTATTCCTCTAGAGCCAAGTTGAGCAATAACTTCCATCCTTGTTTTTTTATTCCCAAAGTCTAGGGATGCTCCGATCCGATCACGTGATTGGAAATCGGGCCCGATCACGTGACTTTCAAAGGACTCGGAATCGGTTGAAAAAGATTGGATTTAACCTTATAAAACAACAAATATGACATTTTAAATTCATCTTATATCTTGCCAAGTTCCTCTATATCAATATTATTTGTTTCTTGGCCAAAAACAACACCATTACGTCACACAATGTATGGCAGGTCGGAATTCAGACACCATACAGCTGTTAGCTAGTAGGCTAACGCAGACCTAACTTGTCTCCACAGGAGAGCTAAAATATCTGTATGTTGGTGGTGTTTTAAACCGGACAGCAAAGGCAGTGTAACAGCCACTTGTAATGTGTGCATACTGGACATTCAACATGCTGGAAAAGACAGCTGCATGATTAACAGCCTTCAAAACGAAATACTTTCTCCTTCGGCTTTTTTCCCTTCAGGCATCGCCACAGCGAACCATCGGTCTGAGTTAAGTCCCAGTTCACAGCGGCATCTCTAACAAAAACACGGAGCCAGCCAACAGTGAAAATTACGTTAATAAACAGAGAAATTGCTGACAACAAAACGTCGGAGTTTCTCGTTCTGCAGCACCTGAGCTGAACACGCTGGTAACTTCCTGGTGCTGCGGGGAAAGCCTGCTGTGGCACCGTGGATATGGAACCCAAAGCGTGCCACAAACGCACAACATTACGTGCGACTCTCACATGAAAAGTACACGTTTTTAACGAGCAATCAATGCGTCAACAACACATACTTTACGCGTGACAATTTTGCGTGATTTTAACCAGCAAACAACACGAAAACAACGTGTTAACACACGTGCCTCCCGGTCACGGAAACGCGCATCACTCCACAGCCGCATAATGAGGATGTAAACAATTTGAAATATGAGCATCTCAGTTACTTTTACATTTATTCATAATATAAACACGTTTTTAATTAATGTATTTCCTAAACAAGTGATGTTTTTGGCAGATAAACTAAGGAAATGACATAAATACACAAAGAAAGACATACCTAAATAATAATAAAAAAATTAAAGGAAAACTTGGACGTATTTTCCCTTCATTTCTTCTTTTTTATTGCTTTGCTGAAGTATCGGATCGGGACTCGGTATCGGCAGATACTCAAAATCAAATGATTCGGACTCGGATCAGGAGCAAAAAATTGTGATCGGAATATCCCTACCAAAGACAATAACTTCTGTCTTGTCTTTTTAACTGAAGGAGACTTGACTTCATCCAGTCATTGACTTGCTCTAGGCACTGACAGAATTTAGCCCTCTGTACGATCATAAATCCCATACGTACGATCATTTTAGCCCTTCGTTGTGTGGAATCTGCGGATTGCATCCAGAGACATTCCTGAAGCTAAAACTACTTTAAATACTGTAGTTTTGCACTGTGTTTGATAGACTAATATTGAAGCATATTAGTAGGTCATCAGACATGCTAGGATGCAACTAAGTAGTGTACGATAATTTTCTCAAAATACGATAATTTTAAGATCCTGGTACGATACTTGTCTCGCAACACTGCCTCTATATGTTCTCCTCTCCTTTTAGCGCTTGCTTTTGCCTTTTAGGTCTGATCCACTCATTGGTTTATTTATTATTGATTTTGACATTTAAAGAGGAATAATCTCATGAGATGCGCCATCTCATTGATGATTGTTTAAAGTCACCCAAAGATGACCCATAAGAGCCATAGCATTAAGGTTATAGTCAATATTCACTTACAACATGCTGCAAAGTTTAGATTTAGCTGAGTCCCAGCTGAATCTGTCATACAGCACAAATGAATTGGGTATTATTAGAAATAATAATAAAAATTGAACCTAATTCAATAATTGGTTCCATTTTCTAATAAAAGCTGATCCTGTAACTAAAACAGAGCTGAAGGACTTCTGCTCAGACTGAATTGAAACGAGGAAGCAGATGGAGGGCTTTTTAGCTTAAACGTATGCTAAGAAGCAGATTAGTCAAGTTTGGGTGACCGTATGTGTGTCTGCACATTTAAGCACAAATCTATTTCTGAAGTCTAATTGAGAAGTGAGAATAAAACAGCAGCTGTTTTCTGTATGAGAGGGATGTTGTTGTTGTGTTTGTGGAGAAACTGCTGCTCTGTGTGAAACGGTCTGCATTTCTCTGTGTGAGACGAACAGTTCAGGGGTTTTTACTTTTTAACTTTGCTTTTCTGCTGCATAGACGGGTTTGTTTTGTGTGTGTGTGTGTGTGTGTGTGTGTGTGTGTGTGTGTGTGTGTGTGTGCGTGTGTGTGTGTGTGTGTGTAATCAGCAGGCCTGCTGTGTTGAGATTCTCTGTTATTTCAGTCCAGTCAGGGCTCGTTTCTGGCTCTTCAGGAGCTCTTTGTTGGGCTGGCAGCTGTGAAGACCTTCTCTTTCAGGTGAGGTTAAAGAGCAGCGCTGCCGTTCAAAACAAGAATGATGAAAACCAAGATCTTTATTAAGTAGCTTCAGTTTCCATGAGCTTTTTTAGTGACTGTATCATTATGTGTTTGCAAATAGAATTCTGCTTTTTTGAAAATTGAACAATTTAGCTGTCCTTCTGACTTTTAGTAGTGTTTTAATTCAAATGCCTTTTCTCCATTTGCAAAGCAAGGCAGCGGTATTTTATAGCACATTTCATACACAGAGGCAATTCAATGTGCTTTCCAGTAGCAAGAATCATGAGCATGAGCATTAAAATAAACATAACAGCACAATTAAAATAATAATGATAATAAAATAAATTTAGACCAAATTAAATACACAAATTTATTTCAAATTTAAAAATCAGAAAAAGAAAAACAAGCAGAGTGCAGAAGGTGCAGCATAAGAAACATTCATTCAAAGGCTGATGAATACATGAAAGTTTTTAATCCGGTGATGAGGAAGCTGATTCCATCTAAGCAGCTTCACCCTGTTTGGTTCTGACCCGGGGTTCTACCAGCTGACTGCTTCCTAAGAATCTCAGAGCCCTGCTGGGTGTAGATACTGGAAGGAGATCTGACAGGTATTTTGGCCCCATGCCATTGAGTGATTTATAAACTAGTAGAAGCACTTTGAAATGGATTCTGTAGTTTACTGGTAACCAGTGTAGAGATTTAAAGGAGTCATCACCTATAATACCGTGGATATCTACGTCCTATTATAGTCTTTTAGGCCATTAAAATAAATTGTATTAGAAAAATTAATTAAAAATGGGCTTTTCTGATCCTTTTTTGTAAAGAGCATATTTTCTCGTGAGATCACACGCAATATTTCGGCTGTGTCGGACGTGCGCAACTGAGGAGCGCGTTGATTGGCTTCAGCGTCTAGCTCCAAAACAACAAAAGTTATAACTGAACCCGACCTGGCAGTGACCTACGGGATCCAACAGTACGAGCCCGAGCCTCGCCTCGTGCGTAATGGCTTCCTCGCATGTTGAGTTTTTTTCTCAGCAAAGCGCCGTAAACCGTAAAATGATGGGACGCGGCATTGGAGATCTGTAAACAGTCTGGATGGGACAAAGCAAGCTAAACAGCCTGGCATCGGCTCATCATGCTGTTGTGAAGATCGAATACACAAACCGAGTGGACTATTTTTTCCCCGTGACACGGATCAGCAACGTTAAGACATAATTTATGCGTTTCACGTTATGAAATGAGCTTTGTTGTGCTGGTTTGTTTGCTGCTGGTTCATATTTGGTTATATTTGGCCTTTGTGACGACATATAGGCCAGAACTCAAGTTCTGGTTTTGGAGTGCGCGTGCTCGTGGGGTGCATGTGAGCTGGTTGAAGAAGGCAAGAGTAAACAAACGAGTCAATGTTAAATATCGGCTTCTCAGCCAGTGAAAAATCAATTAGGAAGCCATTATAGACATTTTTTCAAGTGGAAAAGTGAAGATTTCAGGTGATGACACCTTTAAGAACAGGAGTGATGTGCTCGGTTCTCTTGGTTCTTGTTAAGACTCTAGCAGCAGCATTCTGAACAAGCTGCAGTTGCTTCACGGCTTTTTTGGGAAGACCAGACAGAAGACCATTGCAGTAGTCTGCTGGAGATGAACACATGAATGAGTTTCTCTAGGTCTGGTCTGGACATGAGATCTCTGAGTCTTGGTATCTGATGAAGATGATAAAATGTTGATCTACCTATAGCCTTAATGTGACCAGTGAAGCTCAGGTCTCATTTGTTTTATTTATTTCTTTTACTCCTTTGTACACACACTACCTCAGACTGCTATTTGAAGTTCAACATTTTTCTTTTATTTTACTTGCAGACAAAGAAAACCGCTTTACATTATTTTTAAAATAAAATTTTTTTATTTTATCAAATTACATATGAAAACATTTAGAACTTTCAGGCAGTGACCGTTGATGTTGATATATTTTATACTTTTTAAGATAATCAGCTTTTTGTGAATGTTCATGGCTAATTAGATATGAATGTGAAATTCTTCAAATGATTCAAATATTAACACTAAAAACACATTTTTAATGATTATTTCTGATTCTAATGGGTCACTCTGAGTTTCCTCCACCTATCTCCTGCATTAGCTTCTGATAGAAAATAGACTCTAGGTGAAACTCTAGGATTAGAAAATCCTGACAGATCTACGTCACACTGTCACTTAACATTCATGGACTCACCCATCTTGACTCACGACGGGGAAGGCTGTTGTTGGTTTAGCGTCCAGGAAACAGCAGAGAACGTCTGGGCTAGTAGAAGCTAACCGTTAGCATTAGCAACTCCACCACACAGCAGAACTCCTCCAGGCTTGTGTTATTTGTGGAGATAAAACATCAACGTTGCAGAGCAAACAGAGTCAGAGCCGTGTTGCTGTTAGCCAATCAGAGGAGAGATGTCCACATATCAGGAAGTAAGACTCCAGATCCTGTCATCTGAAGCTCAGCACTTCTATTTCCTGAAACTGGTGCACCGGAGCTTTTTCCCCAGAGTACAACTTACAAGGCATCATTGCTACTAGAGACCACTGCAAATGTAGTGAATAAACATGAGAATCCCACCTTTAAAACTCAAGATAATAATAATAATATAAATAATAATAATGATGATAATGGATTGGATTTATATAGCGCTTTTCTAGGCACCATTATTTTTTCCATTTCCATTATTCATGCACTCTCATATTCACACACTGCCGGTGATGGTAAGCTACTGTGTAGCCACAGCCGCCCTGGGGCGGTTTGAGGGAGGCGAGGCTTCCATTCATGCTATCGGCCCCTCTGACCACCACCAACACAGTCAAGTCGGGTGAGGTGTCTTGCCCAAGGACACAACAGAAGAATACCCTGGTGGGAGCTGGAATCGATCCCACAATCCTCCGATCATGAGGAAACACGTTCTACCTCCTGAGATACTGCTGCCCCAAAGATGCCAAAACAGTTTAACTATTACCAACAGTTTCAGCTAAAACAGCTAGTTTAGATGTTTTTGCAGAGCTTAGCACTCAAACAGCATTTCTGCTCAAATGCATCTAATCACTTACATTTTGCTCTGATGACGTTTCATATAAATGTGGAGTTTAAACTGTATGGGTAGTGATATGAAGCTGAAATTTTCGGGACAAATGTAGGACATCTGTATGCTGAAACGAAGCTGCACTGGCTGACATTAAATTTCAAAATTCAGTGCGCTTATGCAACAGAAAGTTTTGACATGACTGATCCATTAGCTGGAGATTATGCACATTCCGTTTGACAATTCAAAAACTTTATACTCATTAGTTCAGAGTTTAGCAGTGGTATCACATAGAAACTGTATTTTATCTTTGTGTTGAGGCTTTTAGATGTCTGAGGTAACGTAACCTTAATGCTGCTGACTCCATAATTATAGTATAATTTGATGTGAGGAGTTGAAAGCTGACTCGTGTCACAGCAGCCGGTGGCGGTGTTGACCCTTGACAGTAGAAGCTGGAAGGTCTCTCCGTTTCAGCGCGACTGCCTTCCCTCACTTTCTGCATCTGTGTCATTTCAGCCCTGCTAATGAGCTAATGAGTTTCTCCCCCTCTGCATCTGCTCATGCTTCAGGCGAGATCGGCCAGCTGCATAACTCGATACAGATGATGTCACACGCATGCATGTACACACACACAGGCATGCACACACACACACACACACAAAGGCATGCATGCACACACGCATGCACACACGCACGTACACACACACATGCATGCACACACACACACACACACACACTCACACGCATGCACACACCCATGCATGCACGCAGGCACGCACACACACACACACAGGCATGTACACACATGTGCATGCACACACCCATGCACACACACACACACACACACACACACACACACACACATGCAGGCATGTACACACAGGCACGCACACATGCACACACACACACACACGCACACACACACACACACACACACACACACACACGCATGCACACACCCATGCATGCACGCAGGCACGCACACACACACACACAGGCATGTACACACATGTGCATGCACACACCCATGCATACACGCAGGCACGCACACACACACACGCGCACTCACGCACACACGCACACAGGCATGTACACACACACACACACACAAACACACACACACACACACACTCCACGCATGCACACACCCATGCATGCACGCACGCACGCACACACACACACACAGGCATGTACACACACACACACACACAAAGGCATGCATGCACACACGCATGCACACACGCACGTACACACACACACGCACGCACACACACACACACACCACACACACACGCATACACACACCCATGCACGCACGCACGCACGCACACACACACACACAGGCATGTACACACATGTGCATGCACACACCCATGCATACACGCAGGCACGCACACACACACACGTGCACTCACGCACAGACGCACACAGGCATGTACACACACACACACACACAAAGGCATGCATGCACACACGCATGCACACACGCACGTACACACACACATGCATGCACACACACACACACACACACACACACACGCATGCACACACACACGCACACACACACACACGCATGCACACACCCATGCATGCACGCAGGCACGCACACACACACACACAGGCATGTACACACATGTGCATGCACACACCCATGCATACACGCAGGCACGCACACACACACACGTGCACTCACGCACAGACGCACACAGGCATGTACACAGACGCACGCATGCACACAAACACGCACACACACATGTACACACACATGCACGCACGCGCACACGCACACATGCATGCATGCACGCACACAGAGGCATGCACACACACACATGCAGGCATGTACACGCACAGGCACGCACACATACACACACACACACTCACACAGGCATGCACACACCCATGCATGCACGCAGGCACGCACACACACACACACATGCACTCACACACAGACACATACACACACACACAGGCATGTACACACACACGCACGCATGCACACAAACACACACACGCATGCACACACACATGCACACACACGCACGCGCACACACACGCACACACATGCATGCATGCACACAGAGGCACACTGTAAACCCAGATTTTGATTAAACTCAAATGATCTTGTTCACATTACTTAAATATTTCTAAATTATTAACATTACTTGTTAATCCTGAGTTAGCTGAACTGTTTCATGTCCTTTCTTATTGTTATAGTGTTTTGAAGTCCAATCAGTCTACTTAAACAAACTGAGTTCATTACTAAAACACATGTTATTTTAATACCACTTATAAATTTGAGCAAACTGTACTTTTTAATGGCCTAGCTTAAATGTTTGAGTTCAAACTACTTCAAATAATCAAGTTTGCTTGGTTGCAACCTCCAAAAACCTGGTTCATACCAGTTCTGACCAGATGCTGAGGAGCTCTGACTCTAGAGACAGAACAGAGACACACAGAACAAAGAGGAAGAACTCAGCTGCACTGAAGGTCTAACAAGCAAGTTTTCTACCCCATGTTTGAAGCCTTAGGCCAATGACCAGAGTTTAGTCATCTTAAAACTGCAATTTATAGATTTAAAAAATGACCCCACCCACTGTGAAAGCAGCAGTGGGTGAGGTGCATTGTGGGTAGTCATTTTCTTAGCTATTTTGTTCTATTTTGGGGTGTTTATGCATGTTTATTGTGTGTGGGAGGTTGTGTTGTGTTGTCTTGTGTGTTTTTTTTGGTTATTGCTTTGTTCAGTGTTGCAAAGGTGGGGTTATTTGTTCTGTCATGTTGGCACCATAAGTGAGGAGGAAGGTCTAAGGAATGGGACCACTGTGCTGTTCCTCTGTATATAGTAAGGTGGTGGTGCTCACTAAAGCCTCTGGTCTCAGTAACCAAGAGTTCAACTCTCACTGACTGCCTGCAGTCATGTGGTGCATGACGCATGAGTTAGCTGGCATCTGTCAGTTAAAATGTAAAAATTGGTTCAATTGGAAATAGAGTAATGCTTAAAAACAAGCTGAGTTATATAAATGGGTGTTTAATAGTTGTTTCAACTAAGTACCTTTAGTTACTGTAACTCTGTAACTATAGTACATTCAACTCAAAATTTCCATTTCACTCTATTAAAGGGTTCAAGTGTATTGAATGTAGTCCGCTGCACTCACTCAACTAATGCTTCATTACTTAGAAAATTTAAGGCAACGTGTTACCTGAGTTTTTTTAAGTAAACTCTACTTATCTGGGTTTAGAGTGCATGCACACACACACACACACACACACACACACACACACATGCAGGCATGTACACACAGGCACGCACACATGCACACACAGACACACACGCACGCACGCACACACACCCAGCTGACTTTGGCAGCTCTTAACCAGCTGATTTGTCAGAGGCCAGGCCAGGCATATACAGGCTAACTGTTCCTGAGTCGGGCCTGTCAGATCCCTCCTGGTGCTAACGCTTTGATGGGGGGGCAGAATTATCACATCAGAGCTTTATTGTTGTCAGAGTCCAGCTGTCAGGTTTTCTCTCCGCTGCACCTCATTCTGTTCTGACCAAATGAGCCGGACATTTTTGTTCTCCTGCCCTTTAAATCAATTTCTCTTTTTCCCCACTTTAATCACTCAGCGAACTCACTCGCCCTCTACTTTGATAAAACCATTTTATTTTACTACAGTTTAATATTTCTGTCCTTTTTCTCTGTTAAAGGCTAAAAGCTGAGGCTTAGTTAATTTCCACACATGACCACTGTTATTATTGGAAAAGTCTAGTAGGTTCAGAAAAATAGTCCACTGAACCTCTGTTTTGCTTGTCCAAAGAGCTTTCTGTACTCTGTCAGAGATGATAAGTGGTCTGTATTTGTATAGCACCTTCTGGGGTTTTACAACCCCCCAAGGTGCTTTACAACACAGTCATTCACCCATGCACACAAGTCCAGAGCTTTTAATCTGAAGGTTTGCTCACTGCAGTTTAAAAGCGTGGTTTGAATTAAGAAGTCTCCTTGCAGAGAATTGAAACAAAAACTCCTAACAGGCTCACCATACACTGATATTATGATACTGTATAATATAATGGTAACATCCCATAACAAGGTCAAATCTTACCATCTTCCAAAGTTATATTTTTCCGTTTTGCATTTTGATATTGTGATGTTACCCAAAAGGGTCAAGTAATGAAGTACAAATACTTTGTTACAAAAAGAAAAACATCTGGTTAAAGTTAACTTGAGTGCAATTGGATAATCATTTTAAACATCAACCATTCTGACCCCCTGTTGGGTTGTACCATCTATATATGGTTATTTAAAGCTGTCCTAGAATGCAATTAATCAACAATCTAAAACAGAGCTTTGAGCCTCCAAAAAGCATAAGAAAATTTTTTTTTGGCTTTCATGTGTCCCAGGAGCCCTGATACAGGCCATTCTAAACCCCCTTACTCAGGCCTTCAGTGAAAAGAGCTGTTGACCCCTCCCACTCGGCCAGGACATGCTGATTGGTTGGTTTCCCCAGAAGGCCTCAGACACATGCAGTTTTGAGGAGGCGTGGCTCCCCCTTATGACGTGTAAAGGAAGGCTTTCTCAGAACAGGAGGTTTTCTCTCGCCTTTTCAACTTTCTAATTTACATAAAATGTAGGTCACACACAGCTTTGACTTTTTGGCATGCTGCTGTTGACCACCCAAGCTGTCTTATTCAACAACAAGGAAAATGTTGGTTTACATTCTAGGTCCCCTTTAATGAATTCGTGTTTCTCTAAAATCCATTAATTTTCTTGAGCTTAATTGCGGCTGTAGCCAAGTTCATCCTAAATTTGTCAACATTAACATTTTAATATAACACTATGGTCATGTTTGACTTTAGTAAAAATGTATTATTTGTAGGGCAGGTGGGGTCATGACATGGTTTAAGCTTTTGCACATAGTGGTTTGTTTTTTTACTTACATTACTTTTACTTTTGTACTTTAAATAGTTTTGAAATGAGTACTTTTTTATTCTTACTTAAATAAAAAAGCTTGAATTGATAAATCAAGTTCTACAGAACTCTTTTAAAACTTGGTAGCCATATTTCTACACAGTAAAATGAGCAGTGTTAATTGTCAACACTAAAATAGTTCATTTCAACACTGAGCCAGAGAACACATGGTCCCGCCCTGTACAGTGTAAAAGTCACACTGATCTCAGTGTTATATATTCAGAGTTAATTTCACACTCATTAGAGTTAAATTCAATTATAGAGTAAACCTTCTTTAACTCTCACAATTGTTAAAATACTTTGACTCTATAAGATAAGTAACACTCCAAGTGTTATTTAAATATGACACTGCTATGTTTTAAGCATTATTCTAAATCAACACTAGCTGTTAATAAAATTTTAACTCTTACCAGTGTTAATATTGTGGCAACTGTTGTGCCAGGAAGCTAACAGCAACACTGAAAAACACTGGCTAACTCTTGCCTCACACACCACATGACTTCAGACAGCCAATGAGAGCGGAACACAAGGAGTTGAGTCCAGAACGTTTAGTGTGAACCAGCACTTTTTAAAAAAACATTGGAAGGGCACAGCGGTCCCATTCCTGTGACCAGCCTCCTCACCCTATGGTGCCAACATAACACAACAAACAGCACCACATTTGCAACAGTGAACGAATGAAAGCGAAGTAGTAACTAAGAACAACACAAACCCCCAAAATAAACATGCATAAACACCCCAAAATAGAACAAACTAAACAAAAACATGACCTCGCCAACTGCAGCTCCCGAAGTGGGTGGGGTCATTACTTTTTACACTGTACACTGGAGTAATTTTTCATCAACACTGGATCATAGAGTAACTCAAAAAAGAATGAATTTTCTTTAACACTTGACAAGTTACACTGTAAAGAGTCGTTTCAAAAAAATATTTTTCAACTCTGAATATTAACACCAACACTGCAGGACAAAGGGAGGTATTTTACACTCAATTTCATTGAATTGACTCTGACAAAGTTCTTATATTCTGACACTATTTATTTAACACTTGGGATTTTACTGTGTACCTGAGTATTGAATGTGAAAACCTTTGACACCACTGATTTAACACATTTTTAAATTAAATTTTAATTATGGAACACGAACACCAAAGCGACATCTAGTGTGTGGAGGTTGTAGCTGCAACAACAGCTTACCTATCCATGAGAGAATTTGCCATTTCCGCGTGGGTTTTGATGCCATAAAAATGTTTTATTTGGGTCCATCTGTTGTACGCTTCACCTAAACTCACTCTGGTTTTAGATCTTTTATGGTCGCTCCTCTTCTGAGAAGGATAACGACATCTTCTGGGCTGTTTGACTTGTCGAGTCCACCATTTTCCACAGTGCCAGCCTCGCAGTGCCGAGCGGACAGTTTACCATATTTGGAAACCCGCAATAGTACCATCTATTGACTGGTAGATGTAAACATGAACCCAGTGTTGTGTTTTTTAAAGCCCCATTCCTGAAATTTGCGGATATATGCTCTCTGTCGCCCTCTAGAGGCTTGCTGCGTAACGTCACTGTCGTAAAATCAAATCTCTCTCTCTCGGGCATAAGATCCATGTTTACATTCCTAATGTCAGGCAAAACAACGAAAACAAACTTTTCCACCTCCACACATTGAATAAATAGTTTTATCAGGACTGTATAACAACTTTATGCCCGACCAAACACAATAACCCTGGTGAAATCATTTATTACTTACCTAGCCATTAGCAGCACGGCTAGGTTAGAGTCCGTAGTTCATGCTGTTCTTTCTAAAAGAGCTCTCCAGTGAGGAAAAGACGGCCCAATAATAACTCTGGTCTTTGCTCTTGCTCTATCACGTTCTTCTTTTTTTTTCCTAGATTCCTCTGATAAGGGATTTCTAGCGTTCTTTGGTGAATCTGCCACTGCTACAGCGAGTCTACGTTATACAATTATGGCAAGCCAATGGGATAAAAAAATTGCGCGTTCTAAACTCGCATTATGTCCACCAAACCTCATGTCTTGAACGAGCGTTTTGGCGGACAAAATGCTTGCTTTTAGAACACGCGGGTTTTTAACCCCTTTGGCGTCAAGATGCGCATTTTGGCGGACATAACGCACGTTTAGAACGTGTGCTTTTTTATCCTTTTGGCTTGCCATATGGTGCTGTAAAGCAACACCCAGTCAGTACTTCAGGTATAACCCGAGCTCAAAAACTGTATAGTGCAGTAAACAGACATGGGACCCCCCAACACTATCACAGGTATGAAAATGAACATAATAGATGATAGTATGACACCAAAACTTTACAAAAAAGCATAATTTTAAGGTGTAAATGTTGCGGAACGTTGCTTTAAAAATATAGCTTTTCAGTAAATTGTTCCATATTCAACCTTTAACAAGAATAACAGTTATTAATGCATTACAGTTGTGTGGTTATTGTTTTGTTAAATTTCCACGTTTCCATAAAGCCCTGTGAGAATCAGCTCTGCTGTTTTCAGCATGACAATGAAAAGAGAGTCCTGCTGCTGGTTTGGTGTCGACCAATATTTAAAATGACAGCGATGAGCGGACTCAAACAGGTTCAAATGTACTCAAAAGGAGGAGAATCAGTGCTTGTGTTTGACTCCAGATATAATGGGACTTTATGTCGATGATGGTTAAACATTATGTAAAAGTCCTGGAATGAAATGGTAGCATGTACAGAACTATCCACCCTTGGTGCTCTGAACTCTGATTAATTCATCACAAACCACTGAGTGAATTATTAACCAGGCTTTGTATGTTGTGTTCACATGTTATGTAATAGACATGTTAATGCTTTTAATTATGACAAGGAGGCACTGTGAAGCTTTTGTATGAGCATTGCTCAATTGCCTGTGATGTTTTATTCATTGCTCAGCTCTGCAGTTCAGCGAGTATTCAGAACCGCCATCCAGAGAGCGCCTTTTTCAGCCCCGCTGATGTCCAGAGCGGGGTGGAGTAGAGGGAAGTGTTGACCTTGTTTCGTAGCCACAGTGTTCTGATGCTATGTAATCTAATTTTATTCAAGTGGACTTCAAGTGAAATCAGAGCTCAGGTTGATCTTCCTGTTTAATTTAGTGAAACAGCTTTCAGCTGATGCTCAGGAAGGAACTGCCTACAAGCCACTACAGACCACATTTACATTTTGGAGAAGGTTATATTGAAATGTTTACATGCAGAATGCTGACAACAAGCATTTAAATGGTTATAAGGACCAACAGGTTTAGTCTGCACCTGTCATGACTTGAGGTTTTTACACCTACTTCCTCTTTGCACTGTAAAAGTGTTGAATTAGCTACAAAAAAGAACTGAAGAACTCTAAAAGGAAACAAAAATGATCCCGTTTTCCTTAAAGGAATCCATACCACCCGCTACCTTTGGTAAGTTTTATACTAAGTTCAACTTTTGTTGGTTGTATCACTGCTTTGGTCAAATATTTGGCTGCATGGTGGCACAGCTGGTATCACTGTTGCGTCACAGCAAGAAGGTTGCAGGTTCAAATCCCAGCAGAGCCTTTTCTGCGTGGGTTTAGCATGTGCAACCTCTCCATCAATGTTTTTCTTATGTTGACTGAAAGCTCTAAATATTCCCTTGGAGTGAGTACGTGACTGTTTCTGCGTGTCCCTGTGATGGACTAGAGACCCGTCCAGGGTGTCCATCGTCTCTCGCCCTATTACCACTGGAGATAGGCCCCAGCTCCCTGAGGATTAAGATCATGAGGGAATGAGTGTTGTGAATGACTCTTAACTACAACAACACCAAATCGTAGCTCAGTATCTGAGTTGTAGCCATTTTTATGTTTGCTAATATTGATTAGCAGTGGTGGCCATCTTGAATGAGGCTAATGCCTGATTTATGCTTCTATGGCTGCTTGGGTGCCGAGTCAACAACACACATTAACCAGTTTACCATTCAGACTTATATGAATCCTGGGGAGTTTTGCAAAGCAATTCCACAACTGGACAACAGAGGTTGTAGCATTTTTCTGGGGGTATCCTGCCACCATTGCAGTCACGACTCTGGTCCACGATAGTGTATTTACTAATGTGTATTTATATTGTTAATATGTGTTTTAAAGACTTTTTAATACAGACAAATTTGTCTCTGATTCCCCTCCACCTCATATCTTTGCACTCTTTCAGGCCCTGTCAACACGTAGCCGGGTATCTCCCAAAACAAAGATATTTTTTTTATTATTCGGCCTGTCATTCCACACAAAACGCAGATTTCCGCAACTAAAATTAATCTTTTTAAAAACTCCAGCCAAAGTGAAGATTTGCGTTTTCAGCGTTTCCGTGTGGACAGAAATAAGTTTTAGGTTTCACGTCACCATCGGCGACAAAAATGCTGACGGCCCATGTGCGACCTGTGTTTACTACAACATGGACGCCCTCAGAGCTGTGCTCACGTTATCAATCGTCCAAGCGCTTTTTGACGCTTGTTGACTTTATACTCCAAAACTACATTTAAGAGCAATTCTACCTCCTTATCGGTCTGCAAAATCGAGCTAGACGCCATGTTTCATGTTTTGTTGAAGTTGAGCAGGAAGACAAAATGGATAGGATTCAGGGAACTACTGCCCCCTACAGGTCTGGCATGCCTATGAATGTGTGTGACAATGCACTTATGCGGTTACGTGTGGATGGAGTTTTTTCTAAAAACAAGGTGGTATGGACGCTATTTTTTGGGAGGACGGATATTCGTTTTTTTTTTAAAAAACCAGCTACGTGTCATGGGTGTATAAATGTTCCTGCCGTCAGACTTCTTCTGCGAGGTGTTCTTCCATCTGTTCTGTGACTGCTGCTAGATATCTTCTGCACTTGTTTTTTTTTGTCTCCTAAAGGGGAATGTCAGTACTGTCGACAAATTTAAAATAAACTGGTGTCCTGACCAATCACAGGATCTTCGTTGCTTTTGACAGACACTTAAAACGTCCCCATCACCCTCTGTGAGATTGCTGCATCATGGAGTTGCGTGTCTCTGTACCCCAGCTGATGGAGAAATATAAGTCAGGCTTAACTCCAAAGTCATTCTATGTATTGTAGCTGGTCTCTATGCTGCCTCTGGTCATTCACGAACCACCTATCAAGCTGAGCACGTCTCGTGATGAGGTGCCAGTATGATGCATAATGAGGAGGAAGTGGTCAGTGTGGCTCACTCCTGTCAGATGTCCCACTGAGATGTGAAGAAGTAAATTGCCATGAAAGACTAATAGAAGACTACCAGTATCTTGAATAGGCAATGCAGCTTTATTTGTATAAAACATTTCATACACAGAAGCAGTTCAATGTGCTTTCCAAGAGCAAGAATATAAAACATTAAAATCAACGTGACAACATAAAACAGCAGATTTTAGAATCAAATTTAAATACACCAATAGCATTAGATGTAAGAATCAGATAACAAGGCAAAGTTAAAGGCTGAGCAGTTACAGTGCAGAAGGTGCAGCATAAGAAACAGTCATTCAAAGGCTGATGAATAGATGAAAGTTTTCAGTTTTGATTAGAAGTTACTAGAATTGGGGCTAGGGATGTGGGAAAATATCGATATGGCAATATATTGTGATATTTTTCCTGTGATATATCGATATTCAAAAGCCGTGTATTGAATTTTTGGAAGAATTTAAATGCAAACATTTGTGTATTTTCTTTTCTTTTGGTGCAATTCAAACGCCGATCGCTAGTTAGCAGCAGTGTTGGTGCCTTCACTCTGACGGAAGAAGAAGCGCTCACCCTCCAGTCATAATAGACTAAATATTGCTGACTCACGATAGCTCACCAATGGCTGAAGAGGAGAAGATTCATCCAGCCCCTTCAACTTTCAGAGCTGATGTATGGCGTTATTTTAGATTCAAGACAAAAGAAGGCAGTAAAGACTATGTCAAGAGCCATGCATTCTGTAAAACTCTGCAGCGCATGTTACATATCAGTTTGGACTGTTTATTGAATTTTCTTTCGATAAATTCAGTCTAAAAAAATCGCTAATATCGTCTGGCTGAATGTACCGCAATATATCGTGATATATCGTATCGTTTCCCCTGTATCATGATACGTATCGTATCGCCAGAATTTTACCAATACACATCCCTAGTTGGGGCACATTTGATGTCATGAGGTCATGAGGAAGCTGATTCCAGAAAATAGTCTGTGATTTCCTTTTTGCACTCAGTGACCTTGTTACACTTCCAGTTCACTCATGTGGAATTCTAAATTAACCTCCTCACCTGTTATGGTTCTGGGATTTGCCTCTGCTCTTGTCTTCCTGAAGCTGGCCGTCTCAGTCTCATAGGCATGATTTCTGCTCGATCTTCCAACTAAACCTTCCCCTAGTTCCTGCCTATTTTTACCATTCCAAACCACAGCGGTCATTAGAGAACATGTCCAGGAGGAATCACTCTGAGCAGTACTGGAAATCGGATGTCTACAGAGCAAACCAGAATGAAGACAAGACAATCTCCCGTGGTGTTGCTCCAGTGCTGCTAACTATCACTTCAGACAGGGTGCCCCTCAGGCACACAAAGTCAGGTCTATCTGACAGATTGTCAGTGAATCAGGAGACGGTAGACACACTGATGCGTGTCTTCAGCAGCTTCAGAGGAGATAGAAAGGTTTGTATGGCAATAAAGTTCCAAGGAGGTAATAAAAAACTGATCCAGGCTGAACTCAGGTCAAACACAAGGTTTACCAAAGATTTCAACAAAACATTTGGCAGCTGCTTACCAAAGATCTAAAGCACCTGAAGCGTAGTGATGAGCCAGGAAAAAGCACTGCTGGCATAAGTATTAACAGTAGGTTCTTCTCTAACAACACCTAGCCTCCTCACTCCTCCTCGCTGTCTTCACTAGTGTCATTACTGCTTCGAAATCCATGAAAGCATTCCCACTGTCCCTTTTTTTTGTGATGGCATACCTCAAAACCCACGCAGACATCCATGGCATAATATGGCACATCAGCTTCAGCCGTCTGTTTTACCCACCAGGCAGCAGAGTGCAGTCATTCACTTACACTCTCTTAAACCTGGGTACTTATGCACTTCAGAGCACCTCTTATCTCATTTCTCGTATTTCACATTTGAAGTCCTCTGTGGCCACTTTGCTGCATGTTTTTGCTCAGATGTGCAAAATGTGCCAAGAAAGAGGCAAATATCTGCTGACAAAGACAGCTTCTTTGCTTTTGTAACGGAAAATGCGTTTGTGGAAACTTTTCTCGCCACTTTTCTCCAAACAGATCTGTGTGGACACACAAGTACCGACTCAGCAAAGGAGTTCTGCAGGATCTCGGTTGAGGGTTGTCTTTAATTTTTAAGTAGAAAATATTATAACTGACAGATTTTTTCAGTAAATGTGACATTTTTCTTCAGTCATGTGTTTTAACCCATGTTTTACCACAAGTATCCATCGTTTTCCAAGATCAATCAATCAATCAATCTTTATTTATAAAGCACTTTTTCTTACATTTAGGTGCAACACAAAGCGCTGAACAATTAAAAACAACCACACAATAGTCAAATTCCCACCCCTCCCCCACATATCAGCATCCAAGATCCCTTATATCTCCCTCTTCCCACCCCCAATCCCATCCCATGCACACACACGCACGCATGCACACACACACACACACACGAGCTAAAATGAAAGGACAACTGGCTGAGTACAGATGTAATAGGCAACAAAGTAAAGGGAAACGCCATCAAAAGGAGCCAGCATATTCCCAAGAGAGGATAGATGTATATAATTCCTCCATTGATTTCTGGGTCTGCCCAGGGGTCTTCTCCCAGTGGGTCGTGCCCAGACAACCCCCAAACCTAACTCAAACTTAATGTTAGTTGAATCCATAAGATCTTTATTAAAAATTTAACCAATAATTATTGGAGTCAGTTGTGTCTTTTTGTCTCCGCCAAATATCTCACAGACCTCTGGATGGACTATAAAGGGGACATATTATAATGTTTTAAAAGTTATAATAGTTCTATGATTTATCCAAAACATGTTTATGAAGTTCTTTTCACAAAATCCCTCTCACATGAAGTCATTTCATCATCTTTATTCTTGACATTTTCAATACCTTCCAGAATGAGCCGTTTCAAGGCCCTGGCCGTTTCTCAGTACTCAAGGATGCTAGTACGTTCTTGTGTACTTGACAAGTATGTTCTTGGCTAGTACACCAGAAAGTCTGTTCTACTGAGTACGGGAGGACGAGGACAACATTTGGAACAGAAGTGTACTTCGTTGCTTCACGGCAACAATCGCTGCTCATTGCTACGGTTAAAAAACGACCTGACATAAAAATAAAAGTCTAGTTTGTTTCTGAAATAACAAAATAACAATGAAAACATATTATTTGTATTATCTTTGGTCCACTTTTGATCAAAACTGATAAATTACCAGTATTTCCCGCTGTTAAATGAAGAAAAGATTATTTTTCATCAAAACAAAGCAACGATGCTTTTATTTTGATAGTGGGTTAGCTATTTAGCATTTTGAGGAATCGTGAAGAGTCTGAAAAAAAAAAAAACAAATACACAGCAAATTTTACAGGTTACACACAATTATTTACAATAACAGGCTACTTTATATTTATTTATATGTATTTCTGATATAAAACTTTACAGTTTTGAGTTTTCTCCTCTGCCGTTCGGTGTAAAACGGTTAGCGGTGCAATGCATTATGGGATAATTTGCTGTCCCAAGTCCGCAGAAGGATGCATTGATACATCCTCGATACAATGGGCGGAGCAAGAACACATCTGGGAACTTTGAGCAAACTTGCCATGATACTTACTTAGGATTGGAACAGTACTTGGTCCAACCATGATGGTGTTTCACAAGGACATTAGTATTAGGGATGAGCCGGATACTCGTTTCAGATGAGTATCCGGTACGGATAATGCATCTTTGACGAGTACGAGCATGAACCGAGTAAAATTCATGATTATCTGCATTGGGTAACTGACTGTCTTTATGCTCTGTGATTGGCCAGTCCCACAGAGTGCCCGCCCCTCCCGAAACACAAAACCATCTCTGCAGCGCAGGGAGCTGTGCTCCGCTCACACACGACAATGACTGATGCTGCCTCTGTGCTCGTAGCCATATATCAGCTCTCTCGTCACGTTGCTTCAGTAATCTGTACTCCCTTCTTCAGCTTGCCTCTTTTTCAGTTTGTGTAACAGTTAAAGTTACGTTTCATAGCGGTAAATTTGACAAGAGAGCTGAAAACGGCTCGTATCGCGTTGGTCACTTTCCTTCTCTCTCTCTCTCTCTCTCTCTCTCTCTCTCTCTCTCTCTCTCTCTCTCTCTCTCTCTCTCTCTCTCTCCCACACACAGACGCGCACACACCTCAACATTGTTTTGTTAAACTTTGTGTGGGGAAAAATGCCAAGAACTTTAGAAAAAAATAGTTTGATCCTAAAATAAAAAAAATTTAAATTAAAAAGTTGTGTCTTATTCTAGTAGTTGATATTTCCTACTGCATGAGTTCAGTTATATTCATTCATGCACTTTAGTATTCATGTTCTGATTAGTACACAAGTACAGACAAGTACGCATATTGAGAAACGGCCCCTGTCCTTTTGCAGGCCATGCCCACTCATCCCCTGATTGGCTGCCATGAGGTGAGGGGCTCAGAGTAGAGCCGATGCTCCTCCAACCTCGACAGGTGATGATGTGGTTCAATGCTAATTTCCCCTTTGGTGACATCACAATCAGGGACTTTTTGAAATGGCTCATAGAAATAATTCCTGAAACCAAGCTCTGACAGAAAGCAGATGGATAGGATTTTTTTGTGTTTAGGGTGTTTATGGAGGCAGTAGATACCCACATGGCAGCACAAAAGGATGCAGAAAGTGAGATTTGGATATGAAACTCTCAGCAAGTACTTATTGGATGTACATCTACAAGTGATCAACTCATGGATTCAACTCTTTCACGATGGCTGCCACTGCTAACCAACATTTGAAATGATTAAAACAAGATACAGATGACATAAAACAACTGTATGTAGCTGAGAGTCGTACACACTCAAAGATTTGTCCCTCTAACTCATCAAAGCTGGTGTGTGATATTCGTTTGGCTGCTATGAGATCAAAAGCTTTCAGCTGTTACCTGGATTTTTGTGTAATTCTGAGCAATAGCAGTAAAAGAAAGAGTGTTAACAGTTAATGTATATAGACTAAAACACACTGATCATTTCTCACTGGTCTTGCTCCCTAGGATATACTAACCATAACATTGTTATGACGGCTGAAAACATGGAGCCCCGTGTTTTAAACCAGCGTCAGCTTCAGGGGTAATGAATTATTTTCCTGTTTAATTATTTCTAAACGGCAGCTCAAGTGTGAATGTCACTGCTAGTTCAGTTTAACTTTGAAAACAATTGTGCAAACTCCCTCTGGACTTCAGATGTTAAAAATTTAATCAACAAGCCGTAATTACCTTGTGCTTGGCTAATAATGAATTTAGCCTGTGTTAGCCTTCTGTTATCAGCACTTTCATCATGATTTATTTTTTAAAGAGTAGTTAGGATCACGTTGTTTGTTATACACAATTAAATTAGCTGGTATTTCCCCATGATTGAGCTTCAGTATTACAAACTGTTTATTCTTGTACAGCAAAAAAGAATTAAATGTGTATTTTAAGGCAAAACTCATCAAATTCACCTGGGTCTCGGATCAAAAGGGAGGCAGTATTTTAAAACGGGATGTTGGCTTCCCATGATGGCTGTTTGTTCCAGCGCCAAGCTCCGGAGAGTAAAGCGGAGCGTTGCCCGGGCTTTGTTCTGAGCCGTGGTGAATGCTGATTAGCCATGCTAACGGTGGCCATGTGGTTCTTTGCCTCTGCCTCCAGAGTGGCTCTGTGAAAGTGGGTCTGATTCATGCACCCCATCAGTGTTAGAAAATACTAAATCTTGCCCTAAAAATACATCGTCAGTCCTCAAACATGTTTGATCTGTAACCTCAGTTGATTATCGTCCTCTGCTTTGAACGCTCCACGTTTCAGCTTTAACCTTGACGTGTTTTCAAACTTGTCTGTTTGCCTGCAGGATGCCAAGTTTGTGGAGGAACGGAGGAAGCAGCTGCAGGGCTACCTTCGCACGGTGATGAACAAACTGATCCAGACGCTGCCGGAGTTCACAGCCCACCCCACCAAAGAGACCCTGCTGTCTCTGCTGCCTTTCTGTCAGTAAGTGGACTCACACCAGTGTGTTCCACACACACACACACACACAAACACACACACACACACCTTTTATGCATGCGCTTGTTGCCGGTGAGATAGTCAGGTTAAAAGAAGTCAAAGCACACGGGGGGGTTGTGCATTCGTGTGTTTGTGAAGGATTTCAGCAAGGGATAAGCAAATGCAGTCAAAGGAGAATATAAATGTCATTGTAACTTAGTTTGCATATTTGTAGCAGTAATGGTGGATTTCATGTATTTATTCCCGTCTACGACCATCTCAGATATGAATCAGACATGGCTTCAGTCTTTTAAAAAGGAATGATAAATCTGCAGAAATCTCTAATTTTCCTGACATAATATCTGTAAAAAATAGAGTTTGGTATATTTCTCTGGTTTATTATCCAGTTTTAATCTTCAGCATTTCTCAGTGAGTTAGCCGCCTCTTGTTGTTAATGGATGCAAACAGGGAGGATCAATGTCAAACAAACTTCTGCTTTTTGCACTCGTGTTCACACATTAAGTGGACACACGCACGCACGCACGCACACACACACACACACTTGAATATAAGTGTATAATTGTTTAGCCACCCATCTGCAGGCTGCATCTGAAAATGAAATGTTCCAGTTGCTTTCTGTCAATATTCACATCTGTTTCCACTTACCGCCGTCAGTCAGTGGACGTGATCTGTCACGCCGGCCGCCTGGAATGTCACTTCCTCTCCGGAGACG
Organism: Aphyosemion australe; assembly: GCA_006937985.1. Classification (NCBI taxonomy): domain Eukaryota; kingdom Metazoa; phylum Chordata; class Actinopteri; order Cyprinodontiformes; family Nothobranchiidae; genus Aphyosemion; species Aphyosemion australe. The sequence continues at coordinate 171,958 of SSNS01000379.1, forward strand.
TCCGAGTCAACTCATTAAATGCAGCAACATATTGGATAAAATTGAAAGTGCTTCCTTTGTCCTTTTTGTTGTTAAAAGTCACCATGTGTCAGATTTTAATCCAGTCACCAAAAGGCGTAAGATAACATCTTTACCTGAATGTATTTTTTTTGTCTGTTAGCAAATCATCTCACAAACTTAAATGATCGATATATACAGTATATTGTTGTTGAATTATTGTCCAGCTGTAGTTTGCAAATATTTCAAATAGTGTAAATGCACTAGACTGATGGCCCTTATTTTAGGTAGCGTTTCACTTCAAATGGAAAAACACATTGCCATTATGACAGCAGGTCCAGTTTCATCCTCTTGTTTACTTTTAAAACTGTCTGTAAAATCAGTTTAATTGAACCCATTTTCAGATGTGTTCAGTGGAAAATGAATCTTATCATGTTACAAAAAAACATGGCATGTGCAGCTTTTAGTCCATTTATGGTAGTGTCTCAAAATTAGGGAGAAGCTGGAAACACTTTACAATAAGGGTCCCTTTATTAACGTTAGTGCATTATTAAGTATTAATAAACTGTTAAATAAAGTATCAACAACTACTTAATATTAATGTTAATATTAGGTAATGCATTACTAAGCAGACACCCTCCCCCTGGCCCTTTGTCGTAACCTAAAAGGTTGAATATGGAACACGGACACTATAGCGATATCTAGTGTTCAGAGGTGGTATTGCAACAAGAGAATTAATTTTCCAGCCGTCGGGGTGTTGGTTCACTGCTGATACATGAAGTGACCAGCCAGCACCATGTCCAGTGATGAATCTTACAGGGTAAGGACTAATTTCTACTAATAAGTTTATTTTTCAACATTATTTACCATTAGAACATCTTCTGGACTCAGAATCAGCTGCTTGACTTGTCGAGTCCACCATTTTACACAGTCCCAGCCTCGCCTTGCCGAGCGGACTTTTTACCGCAACAGTGCCTTCTAGTGGCTGGTAGATGCAAACATAAACCCAGTGTCGTGCCCGTCAAAATAAAATTTTTATTATTATTTATATACATAGCTTTTAAAGGAAAAACTGTACCTTCATTCTGCACACCTCTAAACGCCCCGTGGAGGGATTATTTTTTAAAAATATAGCTTTTTATTAAAATTTTCCATATTTTACTTTTAAAGACACTTAATAGTTAACAATATCAGTAACGTTATTAAAGGTACCCTTAGTTTGTTAATGCTTAATAATGCAGTAAGTAATGTTAATAAAGGGACCAATATTGTAAAGTGTTACAGAGAAGCTTTCACACCCAGCATGCTTGATTTAGTTCTAATCAGCTGATTTGTTCGCCCATTTGGTGAATGTGCTTTAGACTGGTGAGAAAGATCTCACTATTTCAGGAAAACTGTTTAAGAAGCAGTTTCTTGAAAGTAGGACAAGGTTTTTTTATGCCATGGAAGGTAAAACAGAACGACCGCACCAGATTTAAAATGCAGTTAAAGTGTAAACTGTTAAATATTCTGATGGTGGAAACTGTCGAGGCAATTGCTGCTGACTATGATAACCATGTATGCACATGGGCACGTGACAGCTAGGGTTTTACCACATCCTGATGCTAGAAAACAAAGATTTAGTGCATTTTTGTCTTGTTTTGGTGCTGTTCCTGCCTTTAACGTTATAAATCGTCACGTGGAGCATTACGCTTTTAATTAACGGCTTCTTTTTTGAGCTTGTGAGAAAATACATCAGCCCATGAACACTACAGCAGCACCTGCTGTCAGAAGTGATGAAAAGAGCAATCAAGTGTTTTACCCTGGTTAAATGTTGATACAAAGTGGTTCATAATTAAAGTTCTCAGGTAAATGTCATGGAGCGAACAGTGCAATATTTGTCTTTGAAAGATCAAACCAATTTTTACTTCACTTCATACTTGTTTCTGCCATCATGGTTTCTCTTTACCCAGTACAGTGGCTATGGTTTTGTTATTTTTTTAAACAGATCGTCGTTGGTTCCATTCCAAATTTTCCCAGTTAAAATTTCAAAGTTTCCTTTAACCAATTGCTGAATGTTAATGGACAAAAGGGCTCCTTCACACAGGATAAAGACCTCTGTACTATGTAAAAAATCAGCCAAAGGGTAGATGGTCTTTGCAGGGTCTTAACACGTTCTATAGTCATATGTAATAGATGCAGGGAGTTCCTCATTATGAGTGAAAGAGTATGACAGGACATAGATCTTAAGAAGTTTTGAGCTTAAATAAACCCATGGTGGCTTTGTATCCTTGGCATTGAACTGGTACATATTGGCATGACTTGGTCATCAAAAATTTTAAGCAGTCTTCATGCAAAGCCTGCAACCCCATCAAGCCACCAGCACCATTCAAATTCAGTTAAAAATCCTTTACTGATGAATTAATTATCATCATGGTGTGATGCTGTAGTGTGTAGCTGCATTCTGACAATGTCCAAGAGGGTCATGCCAGGATGGGTCTTAACCCAGCTGTCCACCGGCCGCAAAAGCGTGGTGAAACATAATAGCAACGTTTTACCCGCAAGTTCATTCCCAAATGGGAGCGAACTTGATGTGAAATGGGAGCGAAATCATTCAACACAGCTGATCCCGTGAATTGCAACACCATGCATGATTTCAGAAGTCATTACAATAACAACCAAGCAGAAAGACGACTGCATGTATCCAAAAAGTTCTGTGGCTTATTTTCTGTTTGGTTTACATCGGCTACTGGGGTTTCACAAGTAATTACGTACTGCACGTGACTTTTATTTTGGAAGTTTCCGAATGTTTCAGACTGCCTTTGTGTTTGACTTCTTGTCTGTCCCGATCTAAATTGCGGAGTTTGACATGTTTCAGAAGCGTAGCGCATATAAAATAGACTTGAGACGTAATGATGGTGTCCCTTTGCTTCTGGGACACATCCAGAATGTTACACATAGCTGCCGGTAGTACGTTTCGTGGCTGTTTCGCACTGCTTTCACGTCCTGTGGGAAGCCAGGGTTAGGGTGTTGTCCAATCATGAGTGTATGTGGTAGGGTCATCTTAGGAACATTTATACTGGGTATAGAAAAAAGTCACACCCTTGGAAACATTTTCATTTTGTTTCCTTCACAGCTTTAAATTAGCCTGGCAAGCCATCGTATTTATGTGCATATATTGTCTGGCCATGACCCATAGAGTGCTTGGTCGTGGAGTGAGATCTACGGTTGTCTTTCAAACTGTCTCCGCATGCTATTGGACAACAAACAACATGATGTACTCACCTCTATGGATGTCATTAAACGGTGCAGTCCCTTATACACTATCAAAGATGATGCAAATCCATTATTTTTCTAAATAAAGGGCTTAAGTAACTATCTGCTCTTGACTCAAAGAAAAGCCCAAGTCTAAATAGTCCAAATCTGATGCCAAAGCCGTTTCAAATGAGCCACCGCCATCTTAGTTTTGCTCAGTTGCATTAACATTCTGCCCACCAAATGAATAGAGTGCTGTAATTGGCCCACCAAACGAATAGAGCGCTGTAATTGACCCACCAAACAAATAGAGCGCTGTGATTGGCCCACCAAGCCGATAGAGCCCTGTGATTGTCCCACCAAACAAATAGAGCGCTGTGATTGGCCCACCAAACCGATAGAGCGCTGTGATTGGCCCACCAAACCGATAGAGTGCTGTGATTGGCCCACCAAACCGATAGAGCGCTGTGATTGGCCCACCAAACCGATAGAGTGCCGTGATTGGCCCACCAAACAGAGCGCTGTGATTAGCCCACCAGATCGATAGAGCCCTGTGATTGGCCCACCAAACAGAGCGCTGTGATTGGCCCACCAAACCGATAGAGCGCTGCGATTGGCCCACCAAACAGAGCGCTGCGATTGGCCCACCAAACCAATATAGTGCTGCGATTGGCCCACCAAACTGATAGAGCGCTGTGATTGGCCCACCAAATCGATAGAGCGCTGTGATTTGCCCACCAAACCGATAGAGCGCTGTGATTAACAAGCCACACGACTGGTCTGGCCTGCTGAGGCTCTAATGGAGCGTGGCTAGAGCGTAGCTTCTGCTACGGTCCATCTAGATTTCTAGGCTAGCCTTAAATGAAAACACAAACAAAATATATTTTCATAGCTTTACTACCCAAATGAAAAATATCACAACTAAAATTCAAAACTAAAAAACAAAAGTACTGAGAGTAATAGTCAACCCCCAATGTCAGTGTTTTGTTGAACCGCCTTTTGCTTTAATAACAGCCTTGAGTCTGTTGACATGCTGCTCTATCAACTTTGCCCATCTAGATTGAGCAACATTTGTCCAATCTTCTCTACAGAACCATTCAAGATTGGTGAGATTGAATGGTAGGCGTTGATGAGCTATCTTCAAATCTCTCCACAGATTTTCAGTGGCATTTAGGTCTGGGCTCTGACTGGACCACATGAAGACCTTCAATTTTTTTCTCCTTCAGCCACTGTTCAATTTTGCTGTGTGCTTCAGATCGTTGTCTTGTTGAAAAGTGAATCTTCTGCCCATCCTCAACTGTCTGGCAGCAGGTGTTCTTCAACAATATGACGGTATTTTGCCCCATCCCATTTTTTCTTCTACCCTAACGAGAGCTCCAGCCCCTGAGGCAGAGAAACACCCACAACAGGATGCTGCCACCTCCATGCTTTACTGTAGGTGTGGTGTGTTGTGGATGGTGAGCTGCGCTGGATTTACGCCAGGTGTACCATTTAGTGTTTAGGCTAAATAGTTTTAATTTTGGTCTCATCTGACCATCAGACCTTTTTCCATTTGGTATGTGAATCTTCAAGGTGCATTCTGGCAAAGCTCCAACGAGCTTTAATGTAGCCTTGTGAAACACTCGTGAACTAGTGATGTGCGAGTCATGAACGAAATGTTCAATACTTGAGAATCACTTCACTGACTCATGAATCACGAGTCACAATCCCAACTGACTCATTTACTGACTCGTCCCTGTTACTGTTAGCAAACTAATTTCATTAGTAGAAATATATCTAGCTTATCATTAAAATTGTGGAAAAAATCAACAGCCAGTTTCTTAAAGCAGCATTCCACAACTTTGCAGTTATATGGTCTCTGTCGCCCTCTAGAGGCTTGCTGCGTAACGTCACATTAAATCTCTCTCTCGGGCATAAAAGGCACGTTTACATTCCTAATATCAGGCAAAACAACGAAAACAAACTTTTCCACCTCCACACGTTAAATAAATAGTTTTATCAGGACTGTATAACAACTTTATGCCCGACCAAACACAATAACCCTGGTGAAATAATTTATTACTTACCTAGCCATTAGCAGCATGGCTAGGTCAGAGTCCGTAGTTCATGCTGTTCTTTCTAAAAGAGCTCTCCAGCGAGGAAAAGACGGCCCAATAATAACTCTGGTCTTTGCTCTTGCTCTATCACGTTCTCTTTTTCTTTTCCTAGATTCCTCTGATAAGGGATTTCTATAACCTAGTGAACTAGACCAAATTCTTGCTTTGCAGAATTTGGTCTAGGCACGCTTCATAGGAACCCTCGCAGCCTGTGGCTGTCCAATCACAGCTCGCTATAGTTTTAGTTGGGCCAATCACAGCGCTCTATATTTTGGGCCAATCACAGAGCGGAAGTAGCCGATGACATCAGCGCTGCGGCCACGAACCCAAGCAACATGGCGGCAACTCAGGAACCACATTGGTTTGAAATGGCTTTGTCATCAACATTGGATTATTTAGACTCCAACGTGCGCAAGTCTGTCGGCTATACTTAGTGGCTTCTTATTTTTATCAAACTAAGTAGTGCAATGTCCCAGTACACCCCCAAGGGGGGCGCGGGAGAAGAGCTGGGGGGGCGCAGCAGACGCACCCAACCCCCCCTCCCCCCCTCCACCCACCCCCACCCCGCTCGGAGCCTCCCCAAGGAGAATACAAGGGTATTCCAACCTCAACTGTCAGTCCAATAAATGAGGATCAGACTGATTTGTGAACACAGAAAAAGTGCAAACATGAATTTTATTTAATGGAAAGGCAGTGCATGTGTTAGATGGACAAGAAATTTAGATTTTTCTTACTTTTTGTTTCATTTTATATTTGTTGTTTGTTAGAGTGATGTATTAACAACCTGAATTAAACATGGTTATGTTAAAAAGAAGTCTCATCTTTGTTTCCCTGCAGTGCCCACCATAGTGGTATTTTATTTAAATAAAATGCTTTTTAACACAACTTCCTTTCTTTCATATATGAGAAATTGAAAGAATCGCTGCTGCATTTGGACACGCTAAGGTGGGCGCATTTGCTCGCAGCCAGCGGAGCTATGGATTGTTTGAGTAAAACCAATTGAGTCTAAGATATTACTAAAGGCTACGTTGAGAGGATCGCTTTCAATGTCAACATGAATGTTAAAATCCCCCGCCACAATGACCTTATCAGTATTTAACACCAAATCAGACAAGAAATCTGAGATCTGATCCAAAAATTGAGAGTAGGGGCCTGGTGGACGATACAAAACTACAAACAAAAGTGGTTTTAGAGCTTTGCAATCCGGATTAGGCAAACTAAGAATTAGATGTTCAAAAGAACTGTAGCTATTAATTGGTAGGGGACTGATTAATAAATCTGAATGAAAGATGGTTGCCACTCCTCCTCCTCGCCCTGTACTACGAGCAATATGATGATTTAAATAATTAGAAGGAGTCGACTCATTTAAACTAACATAGTCCTCTTGCTGCAGCCAGGATTCTGTGAGACAAAACAGAGAAATCTGATTATCACAAATCAAATCATTAACTAATAAAGTCTTTGAAAGGATAGATCTAATGTTCAATAAACCACATTTAACTTTTCGTGGCCAGACTATATATACACATGAATAGGATGGCTTGCCAGGCTAGGATTTCTAGCTTTCTTTGGTGAATCTGCCACTGCTAAACCGTGAGTCTACGTTATACAATTATGGCAAGCCAAAGGGATAAAAAAAAATGCGCGTTCTAAACTCGCATGATGTCCGCCAAAACGCTCATTCAAGATGCACGTTTTGGCATACATAATGCTCGCTTTTAGAACGCACACTTTTTTTATCCCTTTGGCTTGCCATATTCTGCCATAAAACGACACCCAGTCAGTACTTCCGGCGCTACCCGAAGCACAAAAACTGTATGGCGCAGTAAACAGACGTGGGACCCCCCAACACTATCACAGGTATGAAAATGAACATAATAGATGATAGTATGATGCAAAAACTTTACAAAAAAGCATAATGTTAAGGTGTAAAAGTTGCGGAATGTTGCTTTAATAAAAGCATTTCCTTACCTGCTCTGGCCTGGAAGCTCATTAGTTCCCAGTAGCATCGCTCTGCTAACAGCATGTTTGAATCACTCACCCCCTCCCTTCCTGAAAGCTAGCTTAAAATGTCTGGTGCTAAATCGTGGCATGAACGAATCATTCAGTTCCTCCGTAGAGGGCCTCACTCAGAGGACAAACGACTCACTCAACCCCTCCCTCGCGGGTTTCAGCTCAAAGGAGTCACTCATTGGAGTGGAGGCTCGCAGTACCGCTAACCCGGCACAGCTCGTGAGTCATGACTCACGCAGCTCGCGGTACGGATCACTCACTACTCCCACCCAGGTTTCAGCTCATAGGAGTCCCCCAGTGGAAGCTCGCGGTACTACAGGCTCACTAACCTCTCCCTCCTGGCTCTCAGCTGCAGAACCTGAGGCTGTTACAGGGGAAGAGTCGCTCCTTCACCTGAGCTGAACTCTGATAGTGTGACTGACGCCATATTCAGTCTACTTTTTACTTTTTTTTCTGCAAAGATAATAAGCAGACTAAAGAAAACAAATAATATTTCAGTTCCACCACTATTTTGAAAAATGAATTTCGGTCTATAAAATGGATAGTTTTTTTAATCACTCATCTTAGCAGTAGGATTTACATAGAAAGAGGAGCAAATTAAGTCTGAGTGAAAATGTAGATTTTTTTGCACTCTGGGCAACTGACTCAGTGACTCAAATGACTCGAAAACCCGATTCATTTTGGTGAGTGACTCATTCAAACTCGATTCAGTAAAAAGAATCGAGTTTGCCATCACTATCGTGAACAAGCCACATTTGTGAAATGCTTGTAAAATTGATCAGATATTCAAATATAAGCATTTTTATAGTTACTTAAAAACATTTAAACTATGATCCTCAGCTTTAACAACAGCTTGGTCTTTTACACTTTTCATTTTGAACTGATAAAGTGACTCAAATGAAAAGTGAAATGTCTTTAAGACAATAAACAAGTCTACTTTGGGTGGGTAATAGACTAATATAGCAAACTAATCTTTGTTGTAAGATAGCAATGGTACAAAACATTCTGACCAAATTCTATTCAATGTTTTGTATTTTTTCTTTTGTTGTGATTCATTAGCTGACAAAGAGCTGATACTTTAGTATTACATGTGATAAACCATCAGAGCTGCACTCAACGCAGCCTCATCCAGAATCAGCATATTGTGTTTTTGGCTTGTGTGTACATAGGCTTGATGCTTCCCATCAGAAGCCCTTGAAACAGCTTTTAAGCCTTTTAGTAGCATAATGATGTTTGAAAGTTAAACATGAAGCTGCTGCTGCTTTTCTGTTACACTACACGTGTAGTTGGCCTGATCTGGTTTTACATCTTTAGTTACATATGAGAGATCTAAAAGGTCCAAATGGATCACAAACCTCCCTCCTCGTATGGAAATACCGGACTGTACTGTTGTCAATAACTCTTCTTGCTAACTAACCAAACAGCCGGCAAAAACAGCTTTGCCGCTGTTATTGGCCAATCTTTTAAACTTTTTTTCCCTAATTTTCTACGTTCCACCTTGCTTTTGGCTGCGGTCTTCTTCGGTAGTGTCCCGGCTAACATCTGGTATGATCGCCAGACTCTTTTATCCTTCCGATCGTCTGTGACCACCCAAGACGTGCCATGGATTCACCTTCCGCTTTGTTTATGTTCCCGGGGCGCTGGACCTGAGCCAAGCACTCGATCCAAACCAAGCGCCTCCAGCAATGTTTTTCCAGTTCTGGTGAGAACTCGGAGGAAAAGGGCGCGGTTTCTCCATTCATCTCACCTCAGGTCTGTTTATTCTCATTCTTCAGTGTTCTCTCTTCCTGCCCCCTCCATGAGTGGACTTTACCGCGGATCAAACCCTGCTAACTTATGTCCACTAACTCCAGCTGTTATAGTTTCTGATTTCTCCACCTCACTCAGTATAGCTTTATTAAATACTCGTCCTTCCTGCTTAACGATCTAATTCTCACAAAAAACCTGGATTTTCTATTTTTGACTGAAGTTTGGCAACAAGCATCAGATTATTCTGGTTTCCGGGTATGTCCTGCTGGGAGGAGACTCTTCCCAGAACCTGCAGGATTTATGTCAGACACCCCATCAAATCAATGAATTCAGGTGTTCCAATCAGATGAGTTTAGTTAGAGAGAGTGTAGCTGCCCCGAGTCCTGACCTCAACCCGAGCCAGACCATCTTGTCTGACACTTCTCCACAGTATTGAGGAACAAAGCAACACCACACATCAGTCATTTTTACACCATTGATTTTACTCCTTCAGGAGCATCAGTGGCATGTGGGAGATACACAGCCACAACAGCTTGGCTCCTTCTCATACTGGTTACTAGTCTGCTGTGGAGGGACATCCCATTCTTCAACCAAGAATTGTTGACGGTCACCTAGCACGGTTGAACCATACACCTGTGACACCTGGCAGTCCTTGAAGCTCACAGCAAGAGTGAATACAAACAGTCTTGTTTTAGTTTGTCTTTAACTCATTCACTGCCATTGACGACTTTAGTTGTCATTTGCATTTTTTTACGGGGCAGGTGTCGGAGCGAGCCCTCGCACCGTGAGAACAAACATCACGTGTCTAAAGCGGATCTTCATCCGTGTATGTCACACATCACGTGATCAGGAAGCAGAATATCAATGGATTAGGAGTTTGTTTTTGGCCGCTGATGTGAAAAAAACAATGCGCCAACTGGAAATGCTTCTGCAGCAGCGCTTGGGCACCAGATTGTGAAAGAACGGATAACGCTAGAAATACGGCGATTCTTCCTGATGTAAGAAGTGAGTCTACTCTTTCTTTTGGTAGTTTTGTCGTTTACATGATCATAGAGCACAATGTTCTGTGACTCTTCATAAAACAGTAAAAGCGCTCAAAAACGCTGGCAGTCAGGGGTTTTCTGATCAGAAAACGGCTGGCAGTGAATGAGTTAATGTAACAATAAGAAAACTTACATCAGTCAGTGCATTTAAATGTGCATCTAAGTCGATCTAGGTCCATCTTTATCGTAGTTTACATGTACGTTAGAAAACCGAACTCTCAAATGAAGTTAGTTCCACTCCGGTACACTAGGTGGCGACATGCACCCTATTGTGTCAGAACTCTTCCATTTAGCTTATAGCAGCACAAATAGTAAACAAACGCTGGCGGGAGTGAAGCACATGAAGTTAAAACAGGATATGAACATGGCTGAAGGAATGGATAACGCTGCAGCATAGCTTATTTGGTGTGCTGTTTGATGGTGTTACGCGTGTTACTTTGTGACGATATTATTGTCACTTCTGGAAGTTACCAGTATCAGCTCGACTGAGCCGTTTACATGCAGCTGCAGTCGGTTTCCTACCGCATTATCTGGGTGCTTCAGCACGATTAGAACCAGTTCACCTTCAGCCAGACTAACGCGTATACATGCATTTAAAAAAACGACGTCAATCTATTTAGGGCAATAGGTCGGTTTTCTGATGCACATGTGTTTGATAACCAAGACTTTGATGCACACATATTTTATTTCCACAGAAATTTTCACCGGCGTAGATACGTCCCCACTTGGTATGCTGCACCACCTGACCACTTTATGGTTTTGTTACTGCACAAAGCTCACCTCCAGGGCTCTCACTCTGTTGACCTAATGCATCAGAAAACATAGAGTTGTAGATTTGTATCTCAAGGTCAAGAGCAGTTAGAATAAAGCTTAAGCATATAAAGCGTTTTCCTGGTGGCCAGAAACAATTTATCTATGTCTGTGTTTCTGTGACAGCAAAGAAATATGGAGTGGGTTCATTATTATTAAGAATGTACCATTTACTACACAATGTTTCACTTTTAGGAAGTCATCCTGACGCATACTAGCATTGGTCTAGCTGTTTACTCTAATTAGGTTCCTCTGCATTCAAATTATTAATATACCAACAGTGCATGGGAAAGTTATTATCCTTCACAAATCAATATAATGTCCAAACGGGGGACAAAAACATGCTGAGAGGCAGAACAAAATCTATAAGCCCAATTAATTTGCCACATTTACCCAGTTTGATATGAATAAACGAGGTGGCTTGCAGTTCCAGCTCTGCAGGCTGCCCTCAATTTAGTAGGATTTTTGCTGATATAACTCCCCGTTGCATCTCTGTTTGGCCAACCTTTGCAAATCCAAACAGTGAGAGTGCATGTGGCTGTGTGTAATTGAACCAGCCTCGTGTGGCAGAGACGCGGGAATATGTGGCACTTTGGACACTGATGCGTTTGGGCCAGAAGAAAGTATTGATGTTAGCCTTTCACCATGACACCCGTCCCTACGTTGATATCCCCTTATGGTTTCACTTTGATTTTACAACAGAACTTGTGAATCCTAAATTCAGGCTCAGACAACATCTTCAGCCTGTTTACGACATGTAACCCATTATCCAAGAGGGCAAAAACTCTCCAACGTGCAAAGACCCAGATGTCCCCGCTAATCTTAATTATTACTCCATCAGCTGGGGTGTGTCATTAAAGAAGCCACTTAGGCATCAAGACACAGATGCCCTCTGCCTCTCCACAGATTTACTGAAAACTTCCTGTTGATGTAGAATCTCTTGACCTGAAAGCTGCTTTTAGAGTGTTACAGCATCCTCACAAAGCAGCAGGTGAGAGGTCACCGTCTTTGGGATGAAATCTTTAGGAGGACGGGGCAACACAATGCAACAAAACAGCATTTCTCTCCAGGCATTCAGTCTCCCTGCCTTTCATTTCCTTCCTTTGACAAGTGCCTCTCCTTCACTCTCATCATTATCAGGTTCAGGGATCAGCAGTTCACACGTGCTGAAGACGGTTGTCTTGGAAACCGGGGCGATGATGTCACTAAGTGGACAAAATTACTTTCCCAGAGAGAAATAGGCGACTTAAAACATCGAGATAAGACGTGCATCGATGATAATGTGAATCCATCTGTTGGAAATCATTCTTTCCTGTCGGGATTTAAGGGGGGAATTTCTTAAATTTTAATCCAAAAGAAAAAAAATAAATGTTTCAGGTGATTCTGTGAATAAAAAAAGCTCTTCATTTGAAAGTTATCTAATAAATTAACAACTATTTGCATTGAGTGCATTGTAAAGAGTATTTAGAAGACCAAATGTTTATCTTCTCTATTGGAAAGTTACAATTTTAACCAGGTACTTTGCAACCTTGCATAAACCCTCTCCATGTTCAGCTGGAACCTTTTAAGTGGTTGGACATTATTTGGATGAATATTTACTGGTTTAACGAGGTACTGTGCAACTTTTTCACATTTTAAATGATTTTCTTGAGCCAGTGTGTGTGCCAAAAAGACCATTTAGGGTTAATGAGAGGCCACCAGCCCCTATCGCCCTCTGTGGCCAGAATATTGCACTTGCAATTTCATAGTTGCCGGCCCGGTCTGTTGGACTTAGATAAAAGGAGCTGACATACCAGGTGCTGCAGTCTGCTTCAGGAATGTTTTAGATCACGAACACAGCTGATTTGTTTGATTTAGTGATGAACCGCTCCTGTAGACACTAATGAAGGCGAACGCACAGCGAGGAGATAAGTTTTGCTTTTGGTTCTACAAACAGACACTAGGGGGTGCTAAAGGCAAGCCAAAACTGCCTAGTCTCCTTTTAAAAGAGAGATAACATCTTTATTAGGGACCTGCCCAGTAATACAAACTGATTAAGTGCATGGCATGGCGAAGCCCAACACTGAACTAATTTCTATGAACTCCCATGAAAATCCAAGCTTGGCTGAGACCCTCCATGCTTCTGCTGCAGCTGGCAGCCCCCTTAAAGCCCCATTCCTGAAATTTGCAGATATTTGCTCTCTGTCGCCCTCTCAAGGCTTGCTGCGTAACGTCACTGTCGTAACATTAAATCTCTCTCTGGGGCATAAGAGGCATGTTTACATTCCTAATTTCAGGCAAAACAACATAAACAAACTTTTCCACCTCCACACATTGAATAAATAGTTTTATCAGGACTGTATAACAACTTTATGCCTGACCAAACACAATAACCCTGGTGAAATCATTTATTACTTACCTAGCCATTAGCAGCACGGCTAGGTCAGAGTCCGTAGTTCATGCTGTTCTTTCTAAAAGAGCTCTCCAGCGAGGAAAAGACGGCCCAATAATAACTCTGGTCTTTTCTCTTGCTCTATCACGTTCTCCTTTTCTTTTCCTAGATTCCTCTGATGAGGGATTTCTAGCTTTCTTTGGTGAATCTGCCACTGCTACAGCGAGTCTACGTTATACAAGTATGGCAAGCCAAAGTGATTAAAAAAATGCGAGTTCTAAACTTGCATTATGTCCGCCAAAATGCTCATTCAAGAAGCGCATTTTGGCGGACATGATGCTCGCTTTTAGAACACGCGATTTTTGCCCCTTTGGCGTCAAAACGCACGTTCAGGACGCACATTTTGGCGGACGCACATTTTGGCGGACGCACATTTTGGCGGACGCACATTTTGGCGGACATAACGCGCGTTTAGAATGCGCACTTTTTTATTCCTTTGGCTTGCCATATGGTGCCGTAAAGCATCACCCAGTCAGGACTTCCGGTAGCGACCCGGAGCTCAAAAACTGTATAGTGTGGTGAAACAGACGTGGGACCCCCCAACACTATCACAGGTACGAAAATGAACATAATAGATGATAGTATGATGCCAAAACTTTACAAAGAAGCATAATTTTAACGTGTAAAATTTGCTGAATGTTGCTTTAAAATTTCTTCAGGGATTTTCTAGTTGGTGTTTTTACAAAGGAACATCAGCACAAGGCATACAAGTTAAAACATGGGAATTCATAACAAAATAAATGGTAATGAAAAGTTATGGTATACAATAATTCCACTTATGTAAATAAATAGCCCTGGACAAATGTAATAAGTGCCCTAGTTGAGTCTCTGTTGCACATCGGGAAAAGATACAAAAACCTTTATTGTGAATTTAAGGCCGTGATTGATCATGGATAAAAACCAGTTTTGAAGGCCCAATCCCAATACTCGCACTTCCACCCTTCAATTGCACGTTCCCGGCCAGGGGCGCGAGTGCGTAGGGTGTCCCAATTCTCAAGTGCGAAAGTTGACCACGCCCCTTTTGCATACTTAATCCGCACTTTACCCAAGTCCACATTGATGTGGACTTTGGGCAAGAGTATTACCCACAATTCATTGCTGCGTGGGAATTTTGAGAAGAAGGCGGGGCAATGGCTCAAGTGCCTTTTCTGAAAACATGTATTTTCAAATGAAAGAAGTTCATTTTAAGATGATTAATGATATTTATTCATGCTCTGAATGTTTTAGACCACAGGTGTCAAAGTCCAGTCCTCGAGGGCCGGCATCCTGCTCCTCTTTGTTGTTTCCCTGTTTCAACACAGTTGATTCAACTGTGCAGCAATTATATAGTTAAATAATTGTTTGTTTGAAAGTTGTTAATAAAGATTTTTTAAAAAGTAGCACAAACAGCAACCAGCATCCCGGCATGCGTCACGGTCCCAATCGGCACACTTGTGTACTACGCACTCGAAGCCTTAGTGAGCACGTCCTCTAAGTGCACTTCACATAAGGGCGTAGGGTATAGTGCGAGTATTGAGATTGGGCCCAAGACTGTTTGTCCTGGTTTTAATTGTCCTGCATCTGTTGCAAAAGCTCAAAGAGGAAGAATAGTAGATTAATTGGTAGAAGTAGAGGTATATTGGCAAGAATCTGGTGACATGATATAGATAACAGTACAGGAGGACGATACGGTATATTGTGATATGAAAAGCCAGACGATATTTTGAATTTTAAAGACTCGATTTAATTGGAAAACTCCCAGACACATCCAGTGTTATTGTGAGATCTTGTCAGAATGCTGCCACCTAGCAGTCAGAGTTTCAATGACACCACGCAAAAGCAATACAGTAAATGTTTACATTATTCTCAATAAAAAAATCGATACGCTGCTTTTAAATATCGATTCATAACACGAAATATCACAATATTACAGTGTATGTAATTAGTGAATGCTTCATTTGGAGCTGGGTGGCAGGAGACCTAGAGGAAGACCAAAGAGGTTTTGTTGTGATGCAGTGAAAGAAGACATGAAGCTCAATGTTGGGTTAGATGGAGCTAGATGATCCACGGTGGCGACCCCTGAAGGAGATGCTTGTATTAGATATTAACTATGATGACCGCAACACCAGATTTTAGCTCAGTATCAGTAAAACTCACTGGCTTCTTGACATTTTAGTATTTTCAAAGGTCAGTTGGATGTGGCGGCCATCTTGAATTGGATTGGCCACCCAACCAAATATAAGGTGGATCATATTAGCTGTGTGTTTGAGTAAAACACTGTTCCTGCTCTTCTTTTCCATGTAGAGACACCCCACAGGCCAATGACGCTGGAGCCAAAACTCCCCGATCCAGAACTTCATCCCGCTTCCCCAGACTGGGCCGCAGCCGCACCCAGGACGCCAGACCTGAACCTCAGAGTGGTGACCTTTGAACCTTTGAGGTAAAACTGAGGACAGCAGTTGTGACTAACCACTCGTGAGGAGCTGAGGTGTATAAAGAACCTTGAGACGGACAGGGCCCTCTCCTGGTGGATGTTAATGTGGTTTGGCTCATCGGATCAGACATGGATCACTCCGACTGAGGTGATCTGGTGAAGCAGCACCTCTTACCTCACAGAAAAAGACTTTTGTGAAAACTGCACATGGACAGACCTGGACTGCTCTCCTTCATCTCAAACACTCTGGGATGATGGGTTTTTCTACCGCTGCTTAGTTTTGTAGTAAAAGTGGCTCCTGGTCACAGTGCCTACAGTGGTTTTGTAGCTGCTTTCCTGAGCAGAGAGGTGAAGCGAGGATCAATTTAAGCTCTATCTCGGGAAATGAACATTGTTTTTCAGCTTTCATGTCAGCGTTCTAGTGCCATTACATGTTAGACGATGATGATTTGCAATCAGTGGACCACCAAGCTGCGGACATTCCTTCTCCTGCCTGTTATGCTGTTATTATGCTGGCGTTTATACGTGAAATCACTCGTGTGCAGGAAGTGTAACATATCCTACTGTCACTGCAGAGACTGTACATTCTGATCATGTTTTATGGTTTTTTGGAGGATGAACTGGACAAGCTGCAGCCCAGAGAGACGAACAAGGTAAAGAAAACGAAGGAAGAGATCAATAAAAAATAAAACGGCGCTAACAGTGAAAACCTGTTCTAATGGCCAAGATGGAAAGGTCAGCTTTAATTTTGCCTCCATGATTTATATTTTATTTAGACTGGTCCCTCTCATATGAGGGAAAACATTAAATGAACATCCTTAAAACTCAAAAGGATCATCCTTTTATTTCAACATCAATAACCTATAAGAATAATACGAATCAGCTGATTAGTTCAAATTAGTAAACACAACAATAACTTCAGTTGTTTGGGTTTTTCAGCAGTCTAGAAAGGTAGGTAATGCAGAGTGATGTCATCAGTTTAACGTGTCCTATAGCAACTGACTCTTATTTCATTGTGATGTCATAGTGACCTCATCATAAAAATAACAAGGGTCTGTTATTATGAATGTTAAAGAATCAAACCCCTGTAGCTAAATTTAGATGTCTATGTTTTAGCTAAACAAGCCCCTGACAGTGAGAATGCTTTTAGATCTTTAGTAATGACTCTCTGAGATCATCATCGTGGGTAAAGGGTTGATGAACTGACGGCTAGTTTAGGCCGAGCCTAGAGACCAAAGTGGATTGCTGCCACCTTAAAACAGCTACCGTCTCTTAAATCGTGAACATTATTTTATAAATGTTTACGCCACTTTGATTCTGCATTTTACAGTAAATTCAGCCTTAATTGTAAGAACGTCCTTCCTGCTGTGTCCTAGCTGTCACCGATGTAGCTACAGCTAGCTGCTGCTGTTAGGTTTGATGCTGATAAGCATCACCCTACAACCCCAGCAGGTTTATAAAATAATGTTTGCATTAACTGCTATGAAATAAAGGCGATTGGAGCCCTTTTAAGATGGCAGCAAAGCACTTTTTGAGCAACTGTTTTTTTTAATTAAAAACAACATTTCTTATTTCTCCTGACTGAGGCCATTCAGGAACAGATTAAATGGTGATTATTGCTAACTTTTACACAGAAACGCACTTTGAAAAGCCAACACGTTCCTTTGGTCAAATCCAAAATCAAACACAATGAATAATTGATCAAAGACGACGTTTGAATATTTCGGAACCTTTTCTGCAAACTAAAGGCTCAGAAGTTCCCGTATGCGTGAAGATCGATGGATATATTTACACGTGAGAGTAGAAAAAGAAACTTGCACTGGATAAAAACTCTCTAGTTCTGATAAAAAACAAAATAAAATACTCAAATTTACAAATTTTCCTAAAAATTCAACTGTCTCCTGATATATTTTCCACATATCGGCTCATTTTAGTTTCACTCCATTCACTTCTACTTGAAAACAGCATTGCCATTACATGTTTGATCATGCATCTTTATTAATAGTCGACAGGTCGAGCTCCAGATTTTCATGTCTAGTATTTAGTTTTTGTCTTTTGGAGTGACTTGATGCAAAATTCTGTTTCCAAATCTCTGGTTTTAATCACTTGAAGAAAAGCTGCTAGTCAGAGTGCACGGTGAGGACCGCCGAGCACCGAGTATGTGGAGAGCAGAAGCTCATGCATATTTATGGATTACGCAAGAGTAGCCAGAGACTATAAGAGGAGCGTTAGAGAGGGGGAGGTTTAAAAAACTCCTATCAAAGTGGTAAATAGAGCTTGCCATTGTTGTCGAGGAGGAAATAAACATGGCTCGTGGATTTTAATTAAGTTGTTCTCAGACGGAGGCGGCCCTAGGCCAAATCTGACACTCGTTTAGAAACGGGGTTCAGAGACGCCGCAGACAACGCCTCTGGGAGGTGTCGGCAAACGAAATGAATAAAGAAGGTGTAGTGGCAAAAGTCATGAAGACATTTGAGGAAGATATGTTTGACAAATGATAAAGTTTTATCTTTTTTTTCTACAACAGAATATTTGGGCATTCTTGGTTTAATAGCTGGTGTACATTTTGTTTAACTGAATTAAGTCAACAGTCTTTTAGAAGAAATGTTTACAGTAAAGCTTCATCTCTGAGGGAACGCTCACTGAGAACGAAAACCTGCTAAAGAATAAAACTTAAAAAGGATCACATTATTGACAAAAGCAGGTTTCTTTTGTTCTGGTAACGTTTTCTCACTGGGATCCGACGCTCAAACATTTGTTTACAGGAAAACTCCACATCGAGCCGTTTAAGCCTGACCGGTGGTCTGTTTTAATTGGACATCTCAGAAGCTCTCCAGAAGCTCCAAAACAAGCTTGTTATTGACCGAAAAACAATAAAAACCAAGAATATAAACTCCTGGTGGACATGTAGCTGCTCTCTTATGAAGACATGATCGTACAAAAAAAACCAGGAAGCTGGATTATTCGTCTCTGATTGGACTTTGAGTGTTAAAAACCAAACAAGCTCACTATTTGTTTTGTTCTCGTCTGTTCATGTATTCTTTTGTTTTTGCCTTAATCTGTAACCAGGCCTTATCAGCATCATCAGTGTCACAGCAGAGGACGTGAACAATAAAACACACACATTACCAGCCTTGTGTTGTTCTTAAACGTACTTTAGTGATCCCAGAGGGAAATAAATGTGGCAACTCTGTATTATTTGCTTTTATGTTTGAACTAGGGGTGGGAATTTAACGCGTTAATTATGATTAATTAATTAGAAACAAATAACGCGTAAAAAAAAATTAACGCATTTAACCCTTTAAGCCAGAGGGTCCCCCAATTGGGGGATGTTGAAGTTTAGCAGCAAAATCCATGCCCTAAATATCAATCTAGTCAAGCTGCACCTCTAAAGAAAGATCAGAACCTTGGCTACAAGACCATGTAAACCTTTCTTATGCGCTCCAAACACAACTAGAACTACAATCAAATGAGTGAACAGAAATCCCTCTTCATGTGTTTTTGCCTTCATTTCTGTCTCTAATGATGCAAAATCAAATCAAATTGCATTATTATTATTATTATTATTATTATTATTATTTTAAAGACAATAGGAGGATCTTTGTTGACATATTTTTCATCGTTGTGCACATGCGCGAGTGTCTGTGTGGCAGATGACGGCCTGCTATCAATACGCAACATACACTTTCACGCGAGTTTACGGGCGAAATCCCCAAAATATAAACACTTTAACGTCTAAAGACAGGAGGAGGGTTAGAGAGAAGCTTAAAATCTGTAATGAAGACAAAAATAAAGTTATTTAAAGCCTGTTTGAGCTCTGGGATGACAGAAAACGTTGGTCCGATTCTCCGGTGTTTTCTCCACAACCCTGCTGGGGAGACGTTTATTATTCAACAGAAAGCCCTGGACCCTTCACTCATGAACAGTTAGAGGCTTTCAAACGTCTGGAGGTCTACGATTATTGTGTTTCAAGGAAAGTTTGGCTGAACTATTCTGCAAAACAGGAAGCCGTGACTTCGGTAAAGCCGTGGTCGTGCTGAAGTCGGTACCGGCCGGCTAGCGGAGTCAGCGTGATTCACATCACCTGTGGGTGGATAAATCCTCACGGCGACTGCAAAGCTGGGTAAGTCTTCATTAATCAGTGTTGTTAGTTTTTACTTATTCATTTATTTATTATTATAACGATCGCGGGCTGAGACGCCTGAATCAGAACGCGAAAACTAAATGACTCCGTGGATATAAAACTACACGAAGATGAATATTTTAAAAAGCATCTTCTCTTATTAACAAATACTTAGTTACAAGCACTTACCATGAACAAATGAGCCACACAAACTCCGTTGCTGCAGGAATCCAGGCTTTCTTCAGACAGTCGGGTCACCCGCAATCATCTATTTCGTATTTCGCGCTCCTTTACGGAGGAAATTCTAATAAAACTTTTTATCAAGCCTCCCACGGGCCAAACGATCAACCACACAGCAAGAATGATCCATCTGCGTCGCTAAATCCTCCTCCAAACATGCAAAACAATTGAATTATAGGCTAAATACGCTGTTTGTTGCCACCCAGGTCCCATGATGCAATGCGAAAAACATAAACATTGACGTCACAAAAGATCCTCCAATACCATTATCAAAATGTACTTAAAATAATATTGTACTTTTAGGTCTGTCCTATTTTCACCAGTGATATACATATATATATATATATATATGTTTTTTCTCCTGTTTTGAATTGAAATACAATTTAAAAGCATTTTTTTTTAGGAATTAAAAGATCTTGTGTTTACAATAATAATGTCAATGACTATTGTTTGATTCTCTGTCTCGTTATTTTTTATTTTATAAAATTGCTTTCGGGCAAATTTTCTTGAACGATTAAAATGCGATTAATCAAGATTAATTAATTACAAAGCCTCTAATTAATTAGATTACATTTTTAATCGAGTCCCACCCCTAGTTTAAATTTGTATTTTTTTTAAATAATTTTTAAGTTTAAGGATGAAGGCAAAAGGTCACTGCACCATTCTGCAGCTACAGTAAGTGTGTAAGTATGCACATGGACACAGAAACACAGGTGTGCCTTTGCACATGACAAGATGAAGAGCTCAGAACTGTATGGTGGTTAAATTGTGTGAAAAATATTAAAAATGTATTTTTAGAGCATCTGTTCCTGCTGGTTGAATGTTTCGGTAGCTCTCTGATTTGGTGTTTTTTTAACAATTTCTCATAGTCCACTGATTAAAAAATTGTTTTATAAGCCTGTTAGGGATGAGGATGGCTGATTTTTGCAGTGTTGAACATAACAGATGAAATTCACAAGCTGCATGCAGGCCAAGCTGACACGAAACATCTCCCGTAATGTCTCCTTTTATAAAAAACAAATTACATTTAGCTATGGAAGCCCATTCCCACCACTCAGATTATGACCTAGTATCTCATATTGATAGCTAAGTCATAATTATGACATACTTTTTTTTAATCTGAGTGGCGGGAATGGGCTTCCATATTTAGCTGTTTTTCATGAAAACATAAAAATAAACTCAGCAAACTCAAAATGAATCATTCTGATTGTTTATTACCATTATTTTTTGGTAAATATATAAAAATGACACAGTCCCATCAATTTTTACTTATTTCAGTTTTGATAGTTTTGTTCTTTGTGGGTGAAAAGTTTCAAATTGTGCCGTTCTTTTACGGCGTACATCCTCCCATCTTCTGTTAAAGGAGCTGCCTCGTGTGCAGCACCTCCGCTTGTCTAACAAAACACCAACATTTACAGTACTGCTTAAGTGCCACAAATGTGAGAGCCTGAATGTTTTTAATTACTGGAACATATTCCCCAAAATCTGTTTATAACGATGTAACCCATGGTTCTTTTACAGACATTTGTTTTCATTTTAATTTATTTATTTTCCCCCCAAAAATTTAAGTTTTCTTTTGAGTATGTCTTTTTGTATGTCCCGTGAACGCACCACAGTGCTGTTAACGGAAACGCCTTACTTAGTGAATACACAGCAGCGTAGCATTCGGAAAATCCTTATTCAGAGCCGGTAGTCCTTTCATGAAATCAGTCACACAGAGTGAAGTAAAACCTTTTGTATAGTTTTTTCTGGTCAGTTGAGTAAATCCGCTCTATGAGACATGCTTTTGAGTGTTAAATTTGTTTTGCAGATGTGCACAGTTACTATGGAAGCTTCAGCCCTGCAACCCGTTGAGCCAGTGGCGTAGCAAGGTTGAGCTGGCCCCCAGTGCAAGTGTTGGTTTAGTGTGTGTGTGTGTTAGTGAGGAAGATATCACTGAAAACATCAATAAGTAACAGGAAAAGAAAAATCTGACCTAGTTTTTTAACCCAATGATCTCTCGTTACCTGAATATCAGAAATGTGTTGGAGCATGAACCAAGCTCTGTTTAAAACAGAAAATACTAAAACATTAATAATAAACTTCCCATTAAAGTAAAAATAACCGTGATTTAACTTTTGTCTCCTGACATCCATTGTATCTGAAGAGAGAGCAGACACAGAAAACAAGACAACCACCCACTGTAACTGAAAGTAAACCAAAGCTTCCTCCCAATTGTCTTACCTTGCGTAACTTGCGTTGATTTAGAGTTTCACTGTTTTTTCAGAAGGCACTTTTTCAAACAAACAAAGAAGCAAATAGGCCTACTCAGTATTGTACATTACAGTAACATGAATTCTGATAAAGCACAAAAAAAAGACAACACTCTACCTTAAACACAGAAAATCATGGCACTTGTGCATACATTGGCTCATGGATCCCACTATCTGGTGGGGTCTGGCCACAGGACCTCATAGACATTGCAAGCAATGTCTTCTCCTGCTGGACACCGGGGAAAATATCACCTTGCATGTTGAAACCATCCATGGATTGTTGTCAACTGAATGTTACCGCAGGCCTGTTCCATTGTCTGCAGAAGAGGCATGCCGGCATGTGGTTGGCGGTCATATACACGCCATCTCCAAGTCGAAAAAATTTCCTCTATAGGGTTTAGAAATGGTGAGTAAGGGGGCGTGTATACCACTTCAAATTGATTGTGGTTGTGAACCATGCCTGGACCAGAGCAGCCTGATGGAAACTGACATTATCCCATACCACCACAAACCTGGGCTGATCTGGTCTGTTCTGTACAACTATATTATGGAGAGCATCTAGAAATGTGAGTACATGTTGGGTATTGTATGGACCTAGTTTTGCATGATGATGCAGAAGCCCTCAAAGGCTTATGGCGGCACACAGTACAATATTTCCCCCACGCTGCCCCGGGATGTGCACAATTGTCCTTTGGCCAATTACGTTACGACCCCGTCTTCTTGTTTGCTCAGGTCGAATCCAGCTTCATCAATGGAAATGAATTCATGAGGCTGTGCAGGGATGCTGTCAAGCCGAAGAAAGAGTCCTATCAGACATTTTTGGCCTGTGGGACTCCAGAGGCAGCTGATAGGTGCCAGCAGTCCAAGCGAAATGCGGCTCAAGTGGACGCTGAGGCAAAAACCCGGGGCGTGGGAAGAGTTTGGTGAGACAATGGAGCAAAACTTTGGTACAGCTTCAAAGAGATTCTGGTCCACCATCTGGCGCCTCAGGAGGTGGTCAAGAAGCTCCTCAGTGGCAAGACCCCAGGGGTGGATGAGAGCCGCCCTGAGTTCCTTAAGGCTCTGGATGTCGTAGGGCTGTGTTGGTTGACGCGGCTCTGCAATATTGTGTGGACATCGGGGGCAGTTCTACTGGATTGTCAGACCCGGGGTGGTGGTTCCCCTATTTAAAAAGGGGTACCGCAGGGTGTGTTCCAACAGGGGGATCACACTCCTGAGCCTCCCTGGTAAGGTCTATTCAGGGGTTCTGGAGAGGAGGGTCCGTCAGATAGTTGAACCTCGGATTCAGGAGGAGCAATGTGGCTTTCGTCCTGGCCGTGGAACACTGGACCAGCTCTGTACTCTTGGGGGGGTCCTGGAGGGTGCGTGGGAGTTCGCCCAACCAATCTACATGTGTTTTGTGGATTTAGAGAAGGCGTTCAACTGTGTCACTCAGGGGGCCCTGTGGGGGGTACTCTGGGAGTATGGGGTACCAGGCCCTTTGATACGGACTGTTAGGTCCCTGTATGACCAGTGTCAGAACTTGGTCTGCATTGCCGGCAGTAAGTCGGGCTCGTTTCTGGGGAGAGTTGGACTCCGCCAAGGCTGCCCTTTGTCACCGATTCTGTTCATAATAATGGACAGGATTTTTAGGTGCAGCCAAGGTGGTGAGGGGATCCGTTTTGGTGGCCTAAGGTTCACGTCTCTGCTTTTTACAGATGATGACCGCTTGTGTAGTTAATGTTAAGTTGCAATACTTATTGGCCACCACAAGAGGGCATTGTAGCATTCTCACTTACTGCCATAACTTCATCTTTACAATATAAATGTGCTTTCTAAAGCTGTGGGAGCTTGTGGTTGATTACAAGTAAATAAGAGAAAATAAGAATATAATTTATTTTATATCAGATGTTGAGAGAACCACAGTGAGTAGATGTTT
The DNA here is from genome assembly GCA_006937985.1 of Aphyosemion australe. Taxonomy (NCBI): domain Eukaryota; kingdom Metazoa; phylum Chordata; class Actinopteri; order Cyprinodontiformes; family Nothobranchiidae; genus Aphyosemion; species Aphyosemion australe. Next base: position 196,277 of record SSNS01000379.1, read on the forward strand.
CTTATTTACATCCAACTCTCTCCTCGAGATGGGATCCACCAGTCAGTGATTAAATGTTTAACCTTCCTAGACTCTCCTTGAACATATGGATGTCCTGTTTGGTTCACTCTACAGAAAGGTCTGTAATCACAGAGCTTTACCTTTTTCCAAGCTTCAAGAAGACAGGGACCCTGGTTTAAACAAGGTCACTGTATAAGTAACACTCCTATCTTGCCAGCACACAATGCCACCTCAGCATCAGGACCAGCGTTTAATAAAACGATAAGGAACCAGGCTGACGTCTCAGGCACCCTGTAGACAGCTGGGCCTTTGCTAAGGAGCTTCCAAACACAAACCCAGATTAGCATGCACTTCAAAATCGTGCTCACAAGAAGGGCAACAACAGCAGATGCTCCTCAGAGACTAGAGTCTGCTTGGCTAAGCTGCTGCTTCCATCTGGATCGCTTGTGTCAGTAATTACAGCAGCTTTAGCCTTTTGCTGCGTCGCTGAGACGCCGTGCAGACTCATAAAGGAAAGTTTTTAGTACCCAGGTCTGAAATTAGTTTGGTCTGCAATAAGTTGGTATCAACAGTAATGAACACTCTGCAATCACAGGGAGGTTTTGTCCCTCTTTGCCTTTATTATAAAGATTTGACCAACGTCTCCTTATAGAAGTTCAGGCTGTATCAAACCTGGAAAGTGCAGATTAACCTGAATCACTGCAGTCATTTGCATCCAATCTCATTCCAAACTAAAACATATTTTGATGCATCACTAAAAGCTGTTTTCCATAAAATGGAGATACATTATATCAGGCTTTGTACATTTGCATCACTATTTTGACTTTTTTCAGTCTGAAACTGTAGAAAATTATAGAGCCATAGTTTCTGGGAGTGTTGGACACCACCCAGTGAGTTTTCATGTCAGTCTTCAACTAAATGTGTGTATGTTGATTCATGATTGAGTTACAGTTAGCTGAGGAGCTGCAGAATTGACTAATTCAGACCGTTTTATATCGAGTAAGTTTGGATAAAATTAGCTGAATCGGGTCACACAAAAGTTGAAGAGTTGTAGATCCATTAATTGTTTAGTGGGTCATGAAAACTTTTGCTGGTTAAATTTCCTTTCCAGTGGAAAATTGCCTTACCAGCTCCGGTGGCCTAGTGGTATGAGTGTCCGCCCTGGGACTGGGAGATCGGGTTTCGATTCCCGGTCGGGTCATGCCAAAGACTTTGAGAAAATGGGACCCAATGCCTCCTCGCTTGACACTCAGCATTAAGGGGTTAAACCACCAAATAGTTCCCCAGCGCGGCCACAGCTGCAGCTCACCGCTCCCCACCATGGGGATGGGTCAAATGCAGAGATGTAATTTCACCAGTGTGTGATGATGACTTGGGACTTTAATGGCTGAGATGTTGTGCGTGATGGGGGTGCTGCTCAACTAGACCTTTGCTCGATATTTTGATTGTTGTCTGTGTTCTAATGGAAATGAGCTGTGGTGGCCATCTTGAGTCATGTTAATTTGAAAAAAAATCCTCTCAGCTGATCACAATGGGTGTTTCTCAATCTCAAGGAACCTCGCCTTGATGCCTTGGTCCCGCAGCCGGTTGCCTAGGACAGGGGTTCCCAAATTGGGGGTCGGGACCCCCAAGGGGGTCCCCATAAGATTCCAGGGGGTCCCCAAAATGTTGTCTTTGTTGAGGTTGTGAGGTTAACAAGATTTTATTTGTAAAAATTACATTTATAAAATCCCATTAACACACCCTACAGTATAATCAGAACTCCATATAAAAGTTATAACTCTGTATGTCTGTATAAAGTTTGTAAATCATCACATTTAGTGTGTTTATTCATGTAGGTGTTGGGGGTCCTCGCTTTTCTTGGACAAGGGCAAGGGGGTCCTCAAAGAAAAAAATTTGGGAACCCCTGGCCTAGGACAGGGGTTCCCAATTTTTTTTCTTTGAGGACCACCTTTCCCGTGCCCAAGACAAGCCAGGACCCCCATCTTCTACACACATAAACACATTAAATGTGATCATTTACTAACTTTATACAGATATGCAGAGTTATAACTTTTATATGGAGTTCTTATTATACTGTGTTATTGAGATTTTATAAATGTAATTTTTACAAATAAAATATTGCTAACCTCAGCAAAGACACAATTGTGGGGACCCCCTGCAATCTTGTGGGGACCCCCTTGGGGGCCTAGGAGATACGTCATCAGGAACCGCCAAGGCATGTTCCAGTCGGTTCCAATGTTCATGTGCTTCCAAGGCATCTGTCCTCCGTTTGTTAGCCATTTAGCTAATTCACCAAGGATACACGAGAGGTGCCTTGGTGCCTTCTCTTGGTCAAGAATTTCCCAGAATGCAGGACAGTATTTTTAAACAGATGTGATCAGGAGCCGGCAGCAGCTACTTTGGGGCAACTTTCCAGTTTAAATGTAAGTCAACTAATTGTAGCTATTGGGATTATATGTAAAATGTTTATTTACATCCAAAGCAGTTATCTATGGTTGGTTAGTTGCTTAGTAGTTGCAGCTTTGGTGGCTAGCAGGTACTAACTCACTTACACATGTGATTTAACCAATATATACACAGTTAAAAAAGTAAAAGGCTCGATATTAAAACTTAACATTACTATGATGGGAGGGACATCAACAGGGCGCGTAAGCAGGGGGTGGGCTCTGGCCGGCCACAGTCATGTGGGACAAGTCTGTTCCATTTAACCTTTTTTTTTCAACCAAGGAAGGACAGTGTCTTTGGAAGTAGAGCCCGACCGATATATCAGGCCGATTTTTAGCACTTTTTTCATCATCGGCCGATAATCCTCTTTAGTAAAGCCGATTAAAAGTCAGACACCTCCGCGGGCAGCCCACTGCTTTGGAAGCTGGTGAAGGACCCCAATGCAAAACACTGTGAATAACTTCCTCTTAGTTAAAGGTAAGACTTCTCTTTTGGTGTTTCAAAACCTTATAGCTGTATATTTAGTGTTAATTAAAAGTAAAATATGAAATAATACTTCGCTGAGTGAAAGGAAAAACGAGCCGTAAGAACCGCCTGTAACCGGCAGAATGCTGCTAATGTTTGCTAGCTTGTTGTCAACTTTACAGACCCTCTTAAACTATCAGTTGCTTATTTGCTTAACATATTAGCTCCAGGTTTATAAATTAAATCGTTTTCCTGTATGGGAGTCGGAGAATTTCACTCTGAGCGCAGAGGAGAGGAAACGGACTCCAAGCTGCAGCGTCTGCACCCCTCCTCCTTCCCCCGCGGACACCGGTCGGTGTGGTTCAGAGTTCGGGACTTTTCTCATGTGGGTTGGTGTGGACTGGACCACGTTATTTGCGTAAAGTTATCTATATAAATGAGAGCTCTTGCATTTTCTGTGATCAGAAACAGCCAAGAGTGTTCTGACTAAAGACTATTTAATTTGTACGGTTCGTTTCCACTTTATATCTGTCCAACATCAGCAGTCAGTAACACTAGTGAAGAGCAGGGTGCACTTTTATTAACAGATTAGTGTAATTGTTCAAATGTTTCTGTAATATTTATTATGTGCTGAATTGTTTGTTGCTGGAGTTCTCCTCTGTTCTTTCTGCTACTGACTGAAATGAAGATGAATGCTCTACAAAAATACTAACAACTGTTTCTCCTGTTTAGTTTCTGTCTGATGGATCAACTAAAGTCAAGTCCAGCATGGCAGCAGGTCATGGAGCCAACACCAAGGAAGACCAGGTGTGATATCAGCAGGTGGCTAGTGAGCTGAAGCTAAAAAAGGTAAAAAGTAAAACACAACCTGAGATTCCCATCTCCAGGCTTACAAAGAAGCTGCTGCTGAGTCAAGAGCACTTCATTTATTCATTTCTCATTTATATTTTACATGAAGATGTTAAAAAATAGTGAGTTAAAGACTGAATGAACTTTAGATGTTGCTGGTGTGTTTTAGCAGGTTGCTATCGTGTTTTCAACATTATTATTAAAATATTCTATTCATATTTTTCAGTAGAATCTGTCTTTATATTCGAAAATTGTATTTATTTTTATTTTCATGTAAATGTACATCCCTGAATAACATCTGCTCAATAAATGCTCTGAAACATTATCAGCTGGCATTTCTTTTTTGCCTGTTTTGTATATTTAATACTTGGTCAGTTTATTGATATTTTTATTAAACTTGGTAAATGTTTGGTTTTAACACTGAGCGGTGCACAAAATTAAGATACAATAGTTGGTAAATTCAGTGTTTAAAAACTGATTAGGTTCAGAAATGTTATTACTGTTCATTTATCATTCAGATAAGGTGCAAAACATCCAAATATCGGCCATGAAATCGGCCAAAAAAAATCGGCAGCCCTTTTCGGCCATCGGCTGACCATGACCGCCTCATATCAGCATCGGTATCGGCAATAGAAAAACCAATATCGGTCGACCTCTACTTGGAAGCAAGGCGTCTGGCCTGGCAAGGCAGTGCCTTGAGATTGAGAAACACCCAATAACTCCTGAACTTCACTTAAAAATGTGTTTTTGACCCATAGTAAAAAACAGCATCTGGAATCTGTCATACATGCATTTATCACCTCTAGACTTGATTATGCAAACTCTGTTCTCATTGGTGTTAATGCATCCACCATAAGCCGCTTGCAGAACGTCCAAAATGCTGCAGCAAGGTTTCTTACTAAGTCAAGTAGACGCTGTCATATTACACCTGTTCTGGCTGACCTACACTGGCTCCCTGTGCACTACCGGGTGCATTTAAAATTTTAATATTTGCTTTTAAAGCTCTGCATGGCCTTGCTCCCCTCTATCTAACAGAGCTGCTCTCACCTTACATTCCCTCCAGGCTGCTGATCAACAACTGTTCTGTATACCTAAAATGACCTATAAAGCTCGGGGGCAACGTGCATTCACATACGCTGCACCAAAGTTGTGGAATGTGCTCCCTCTGTCCGTACACCAGTCTTCTTCACTGGTGCAATTCAAATCCAGCCTAAAGACTTACTTTTTTCAACTAGCTTTGGCTGATGAGTGTGTTCTTGTGCTGCATTTTATTTATTTTATGGTCTTTGAATATTTTGATCTTATTGGTTTTATTTTTCGATTTTTAAACATGCACTCTCTGTATGAGGGTGAATTTTAATCCAGTGTTTTTATGTTTAAGTTTTCAACCCTGTGCAGCACTTTGGTCAGCTGACATGCTGTTTTAAAATGTGCTTTTACATGGTATGGTATGCATAGTGTCACAGTTTCCTGACTTTTGTGGTTGTTTTTTCTCCACCAGGCAGAAGTATTTTACTGCATCTTCTACAACTCGTGTGATACTTCCCATCTACACTTTCGACACAGCAGCTATTTCTGTTCTTTTTTCCTTTCCTCCACTTCCACCCAATCAACTCTCCTTCCCACACTTTTTTCTTTTTATCACCTTCTTTTTCCCTTTTCTGTCTTTTCCTCCATTTTTTATCTTCCCTAACAAGTTTTCCCTCTCGTTCAGCTTTCCGCCAGCCTATCACTCCTAAGGACTACCTCTCCCCTCTTTGCCCATTCCTGACACCTCCCTCCAATCAGCCTCTTCTGTTTCCTCCGAGACCCGGCCTGCTTTGCTCACTGTGTTTACTCAGCCGTTCAGAGGCTGCCTCTGTTTATTACCACCTCAGCGACGACACAGAAGAGACGACCAGCGCCTCGGAGAGGTTTTTCCTCTCGGCCTGTCACAGAATCTTAAATTCTGGGCTGGAAAATTGATTGTTTAAGGGTTTGTCCCCTCCTCCCCTTTCATCTCCTTAAACGTCCTCTGTACTGAATTCCAGTCTGCTATGAAAACCAAAGTGGTAGTTACAGGGTGGAGCAGAGATAAGTTTCTGTTGTATCTTATCTGGATGAAATGCCAAGTTAAGCTTTAATGGATTATGTTAATTTGTGTGCTATCAGTCCCGGGGAACATTAAAAACACATGCTTTGTCCTCGGGCTGTGTTTTAAACTTATTTTCTATGAATATAGCAAGTGAGCTAACCTGGCAAGTATCCTATATATGTTCATAAACTCAGTGACTGGTGCAGATCTATGAAACGCTTACTGGTTGTTCAGGAGTCTTACAGCAGAGGGGAAGCAGTTGTTGTTGTGGCGTGAGGTTCTATCTAGTCTGTAAGGACCGGAACCTCCTCCCTGAGGGTGGAGTATTCGACAGTCTCTGACCAAGGTGATCAGGTGTCATCTGACCGGTGTGTCTCAGAACCCTGGAGGTGTACAGGTTGTGTATTGATGGCAGGTTGCATCCATTCACCTTTTCTGCTGATCGCATGACACGTCCCTGGTAGTGGCCCCCGAGTACCACACAGTGATGGAGGAGGTGAGGATTGACTCGATGATGGCCGTATAAAACTGGACCATCATCATGGCTGACATGCAGAGTTTTATCAGTCGTCCCTTTGCTGGGCCTTCCTGATGAGGGAGCTGATACGGATACAGCTAGTCTTCCTGCAAGCAGCTGTTCCCCAGCATTTTATATAGTACAGGGTTTCCCCCAGAAAACTCGCAAAGCCCGGTGGTAGACAAGCCCACGGGCGACCCACGGTGTTTTTGTAAAAAACAAACAAAAAAAATTGTCAGGAAGTTTAAAAGTATGACTAGTATGTGGTGTTATTAACCATTTATTAACAATATTTATTTGTCTTACAAAAAGGCACAATCTTGAAATATGGTTTTACCAGACACAAAAAAATACAATTCAGATAATGGAAAATACACCTGACCTTTCACCCTGTTCACTTATCCATCGTAAGATGTTGCTATTGTGCTTTTGTATCACCAGATGCTGTTAAAGTCAGACTTGCAGGTTAAAGACCCCTATTCATTTTAAAGGTGTGCTTCACTGAACAAAAATTTTTTTATGATTATTTCTGATTATAATCGATCACTCTGAGTTTTTCATGCAGGCTGAACATGAAAATAGTCTCCTACACCTATCTCCTGCATTAACAAGGGCTAAAGCTATTTAATATTTTAGTATTCTAATATTCTATCTAATCCTCTATTTGACGACTTTTCAAAACTGAGGAAAATAATTCTGAGTTTGTTTCAAAATCAAACTTCAAATAGAAATGTTACTAATTTCTACTAGTAACAATGCGTCATATTTTTCTAAATATACACAGATTGGCAATAATTCAACCTAAAATTATATTCAAAGATAGATATGTTAGTAAATTATATGCTATAACGGCCTGCCGTATATCAAGCGTCACACTGAGCCGCAGTAATGACTCCAGGTATTAGCTGCGTTCCTGGTCCACACCGCTGCAGCTGCTGCAGACATCTACATAAACAGGATGATGGCGATTTTTCTTTCAGTTGTAGAGTTTATTCAGTCTTAGTTTAACGTGAACACGATTAACGTGTTTTTTTCCGGTCCCTACGTGACGCGAAAGTTAGCGTGCGTACTACGTATTAGCTTTGTCTATGGTATTAGCATTAGCCTACCTGGTCATGGATTCGGCTGGCTGAAGCAGTTTCCTGTTCAAGGATAAAGTTGTGCTGTTATGGTAAGACAACTCCGTTTAACAGTGGAGACACTCGACCGTGCTTTCTCTTCTTCTGAGTTTAAAATGGTCCCAAACTTTGGACCACCTTTGCCTTTTGCGAGAGTTTTTGTCTATCGTTTTCTCCATCACCGCTGATATCCACCGTTGTGCTCCAGTAAAATGTGTCCGTGTAAATTAGAGTCAGACTGCGGTGCGCATTTAACAACGCCTCTAATCAGTAAATAATAATAATTTGAGGAATTTTTTTAATAGAAACATTCAAGTATTTGTTTCAGTGCTAAATTTAACATTTTAAATGTTAGTTTGGTGTATTAAAATTTTTTTTAAATAAATAAATAAGTGACGCAAAGCCTGGCGGGGAGGCACGCAAAGCCTGGCGGCCCGCCAGGCTAAAATAGCGCTGGGGGAAACCCTGTAGTAGTTTTGAGCTATGCATGTTTGAGCTGGGTTATTCACCTACACTATTGATTATTTTGATTTATCGCCCTCCGAAATATGATTCCAGCTTTTTAGGTGATTTCGCTAATTTCTTAGGGGAGGGTATACCACAATATGATCATGTTCTAATTTTGGGAGATTTTAATATACATGTCTGTTGCACTGACAGACCTTTAGTTATGGACTTCTTAAATATGATGGACTCCTTTAATTTTTGCCAATTTGTTAGTGGTCCTACGCATGAGCTGGGTCACACCCTGGACTTGGTGTTTTCAATGGGCTTACCCATTCGTCATTTGAATATTATGGATGCAACTTTTTCAGATCATATGCCTGTTATCTTTGACTTTATTTCCCCTAGTCAACCATCTAGAAGATTGGTTTGTGTAAACCAGCGTAGAATGATTACATCAAATACAGCAACTGAATTTACAGGTGTTTTTTTGCATTATGCAGTCTGAACAGTCCACAGTGTCACTGAACACTGAGGATCTTTTTGCAGAATTTAATTCACTGTGTACAGCTGCTTTGTGGCTCCAGTCTGTAGCAGGAAATCAAGGAGCAAGACAGAACCATGGATGAATGCAAACACTAGGGCAATTAGGCTTGAGTGTAGGGCAGCAGAAAGTAAAGGACAAACTACAGGTGTCCAAAGAGATTTTAAAAAGTAAATGGGTTTGCTACCAAAGGGCTGCCAAGGAAGCAAAACACAAGTACCTCGCTGAAATCATTAATTCAAACTCTGGAAATCCACGTTTTCTGTTGAAAACCTTAAACGTTGTTTTGAATGCTGATTGCCAGGCCTATTTTGAGTCCTCTGTGGCTAATTGTGACAACTTCCATTATTTTTTTGTCAATAAGGTTGCAACCATTAGGGCTGGGATCCTTCCATCCTCTCATGACCCAGTAGCACTGATTCCACCTGTGGTCATGTTAGATTTTTTCAGCCACGGTCACTCATTCAGTTACAGGAATTGGTTTCTCACTCAAATCCATCAGGCTCTCCCTACGATGCTCTTCCAGCTCGTTTATTTAAAGAGGTATTTAATACATTGGCCCCCTCTGTTTTGTGCAATATTAACAGCAGTTTGAGGTCTGGTGTTGTTCCTAAACATCTAAAACATGCAGCTGTGGTACCCCTGCTGCAGAGACCAGAGTTAGATGCATCCGTGTTATCTAATTACAGGCCAGTATCACATTTGCCCTTTCTATCTAAGATTTTGGAAAAGGTTGTGCATGACCAATTGATGTTATTCTTGGATGGTTCTGGAATCCTGGAGGTATTTCAATCAGGTTTTAGGAAGGGCCACAGTACAAAATCTGCACTTTTAATGGTGCTTAATGATATTATGTTAACAAATGACGCTGGAGATGCCATTCTACTGCTGTTACTTGACATGACTGCTCCGTTTGATACGGTAGATCACACCAATTTAATACATCGCTTAGAGAAGTGGGTAGGCATCACTGGCTTAGCGCTTCAATGGATACACTCATATATAAGTACAAGAAGTTTTAGTGTGAGAATGGGTGACTTTTCATCGGCTCCATCAGATCTTAGCTGGGGAGTACCTCAGGGATCAGTGATGGGACCTCTATTGTTCTCCCTATATCTTTTACCACTTGGGGAACTTTTTCGTAAGCATGGAGTTAAGTTCCACATGTATGCTGACGACTGTCAGTATTATTTCCCTATGTATTGATGCTCATGGGTTGACCAGTTCTCTTTTAGATTGTATGGATGATGTCAGGTTATGGATGGCTTTTAACTTTTTGAATTTTAATGAGAAAAAGACTGAAGTTATCATTTTTAAACCAAATGATAGAGGGGGTGTGGAACGTCAATTTGATCTCTCTGTGTTGGCTCCCTATGAGAAAGACGCGGTGACCAGTCTGGGTGTGAAATTTGATAATCAGATAAATTCTGTTGTTAGATCGAATTGCTAGGCTTAAACCATTTCTGTCACGTGACCATTTGGAAACAGTAATCCATGCATTTATTACTTCATGACTGGATTATCGCAATTCTCTGTATGCTGGTATTAATCAAGCTTCAATATCCAGACTACAAATGGTACAAAATTCAGTTGCTAGGTTTCTAATAGGGGCCAGAAAAAGGGATCATATCACTCCCATTCTGGCATCCTTGCATTGGCTCCCTATTCGTTTAAGAATTCATTTTAAGATTCTTGTTTTTGTTTTTAAATCACTACTGGGAACTGCACCACCATATTTGTGTAACCTTCTAACCCGATACGTCCCATCACGACCGCTTAGGTCTACTACACTGGACCTTTTGGAAGTTCCAAAGGTAAATCGGGTCACCAGGGGAGAGCGGGCTTTTTCTTGGACCTAAATTATGGAACGATCTCCCGCTGGTGGTTAGACAGGCTCCATCACTGGATGTTTTTAAGAGTAGATTAAAGACCCATTTTTATTCTTTGGCTTTTTTTATAGGAGTTGTGGTGCGACTTGATTATCCTAGAGTGTTTTTACAGCTATTGTGTGGGTTTTAGAATTTTATAGATTTTATTATAGGTATGATGTATTTTTATTTTTTATGTTTTTTTTGTATCATGTAAAGAATGAGTGTAAGAAGGTGCTATATAAATAAATGATGATGATGATGATAGTCTTCCTGGGGTCCAAACCATACATTCAAAACACTTACATTACACTCTATATTACAAAAACAACATCAAAATAAGACAAAACAATACAATAGAATTTTATAGACATAAAACAAACAGCATGCTCATATCACAACCCCTCGATTAACTGATCCAGATGATGTTACGATTCTGCATACAGGTAAGATCGTAGTTTCTTTTTGAAACTGTATTTATCCTTATTTTTACTAACATCAAGCAGAAGATTATCCCACAATGAAATTGATCTAAACAGAACAGTTCTCTTCATAGAATCGGTCTTAGGTTGAGGCAAAGTAAGCTGTTGGTTCTTTGCCCCTCTGGTAAACTGTGAATGCACATTTGAGTGAAAAATGAAAGATGGTCATGCATTTCTATAGTATTTGTCTCGCGGCCTTGTTTTGAGCTACCTGTAGCTTGTATAAAAGACAGTTGGACACAGATGACCATACAGCTGAACAGTCATCCAAGTGACATGGAACCATGTACGAACAACACGACTGAGCAGCTGTGAATTGAGAACTGGTGTACATTTGCGTGTTACGGCAACGGCTCTTAGCAACAACAATGTTGACATGGTCAGACCACGATGGTGAGCAATCAAGCCAGAGTCCAAGTAACTTCACCTTTTTAACTTGCTGTATACTCTGACCTGTAAATTCAATGTGGGATTAGCTAATAATCTGTACCTCAAACTAAATATTATGTTGAATGTTTTTGAAATATCTAAAACTAGCTTATTTCCAGCGATCCAACTATATACCCTGTCTATTTCAGTGGATAGAACTTGATGGAGCTCAGAGCCTGTGGGAGCAGCAAAATACACAGTTGAGTCATCAGCAAACATCGTCAGTTTAGCCTTCCTAAGTACGTACGGCATATCATTAGTAAAAGTAGAGAATAACAGAGGCTTTAGACAGCTTCCTTGGGGGATGCCACATTGCAGGGGCCTTCTGTTAGATAATGCACCATTAAAATAAACTCTTTGAAACCTTTCCAACATATACTGTAGCTTGTGAACCACTTGATAGCAGAGGAGGTAAAACCATAACTACTTAATTTGGAGATCAAAATTTCATGGTCAATCACATCAAAGGCAGCACTAAAATCTAATAGTATTGAACACACTAGCATGGAGTTGTCAATTGATGTCAACCAGCTATCCACCATTTGAGTCTGACCAGACCTGTATGCATGCTGAGACGTGTCAACGCTGTTTCAAATGAGCCGTCGCCATCTTAATCCCACCCACCAAACTGACAGAGCGCTATGATTGACAAGGCACAAGACAGTTTGGACCTAATGAGGCTGCAATGGAGTGTGGCTCGTTACAACAAGTTAGGTTAAGCACGTTTTTTTAAAAATGTACTTTTGCAAACAACTTTCGGCTAATACAAAACACTTTATTAAATAAAATGACAAAGGCCTCTGTTTGGATGGTTTTAATTATCTATGAGCACGTGTTTTAATCACTGACCTTGTATTTATTGTGATTTTAACCCGGTTTTTAATGCATTTTAACTCGTTTTTTTTACCTATTTACAATTAGTTATTCATATGACAGTATTCATATTTTAGCCCATATAATCGAGAATGGATATTTTAGACCAGGATACATGTAAAACGTCCAGTTTGTATAACATTAGTCTACCAGACCACAATATTGCAGGACAGTTTTGATTAAATGTCATGTGAGTCTACGTCCCTGAAGAATGTGGACATGATAGCATGGTTCCTCACTTGGTTCTCCTCTGAGATGCGGTAAGTGTGACTGGGCCTTTCAATGTTCAAAAATAGTCGTGGATGCATAATCTACGATCCTGGTGTGGACCGTTTTACCCTGTGATGACGGGCCGAGAGTAATTCTCTGGACTCTTCTGCCGTGGATAGACCGGTTGCAGTTTTCCAAGTGTAGTTCCAACCATTCCAGGATGAAGCTAACTCAACCCACGTGCGCGAGTTGATTCAGCATGGTCACGGACGAGGTTCACCTAGTCTAGCCTGGTCAACTAACCCAATGGATTCGTGAGTAGACTAGAGCACGTGTATTTTATTTTCTGCTTGTTTAACAAGTGAAGCGGCCATTTTTCTGGTCACAACGAGCCGAAGCTCAGGTGGGTTGACGGATCTGAACTGAACTTTGAAGAGGAAATGTATTATTGAGTGTGTTATTTTGAAGCAATGGATTTAAGTTTGTGACGTTACGGTTATTATCTAAGTGTACTGAAACACTCAAATCCTGGAATGTTGTCTTATTTAATTTTTATATCATATTTTATTTCACTAAATTCCACCTTTTGAGTTTGAAGCTTTTGTGTTGTGTCATACTTATTATCTATGATCTAGGTTGATTCAGAAAAAGGGTTTAAAAGATAAATTCATTATTCTTGGTGGGTTTAGAGGAATTCATCTATTATTCCTGCTAGGTGGAGGCACAGCAATTGTTGAATTTCATGACTAGATTAAAAAGGGTTAAAAGCTGTTAGCTATTGTTTCTCCTGTTTACCAATACTAGTAAGTAAAGTACCCAGAGCCCTGCTCATAGTACTACCAGCACGTTAACAGAGGGTTAACAGTTAGCTGCTTGGGTTGGGTTCTACAGGATCCAGGTCCTTCTATGTCATATGCCCTCCTCCTCCTCCTCCTCTTCCTCTTCCTCCTCTTCTTCTCATGTGAAAAATGAATGTTTGCACATACATTAGCAGAGGAAGAACAATGGAAACCCACAAAAGTCAACAAAATAATCTCATCTGAGGTGTATTTTATACTTGTTTTTACATAGAAGGGGTGGGGCTTAAACTTGTGAATATGTGTGGTACAACACACAGGCCTGGCACCACTTTAGTTTGTTTTCATGTAAATGAAGACATTTCTACAAACAGTGCTGTTTACAATGATATTTTTAGAAATGACAAATGAAAAGATCTTTATGGAGAAAAACAGTTTTTTGTGTACACGAGATCTGTGTTTCAGCTTCCTGTTACTCTTTTTGGTTTGTCTTTGAGATTTCCTCAGATGAGGCTCTTCTTTGTTCCCGTCCTTGTGTTTGACTTTGTTTCTTTTACCTGCAAATTTCCTCCTCTTCACAAGTTCCTGAAGTGCGCTCTGCCAATCTCTCCAGGATATCACAGTCTTGCACAATAGCCTGTGGCACCGTTTGATCAGCCCAGAAGCCTGATGATGAGAACCCCTTGCTGTGCTGCTCTGACTGCAGCAGGGGAGGAAGTGTGAGGTGAGTGGAGGTGAGGGACGTGGATGAACTGAACAAATGACAGAGCTGTCAGTCACAGCCCGGGCTTCTCAAGGAAAAGCTCAGATTCGGAGCTGAAAATTATTTTTTAAATTTATTTACCTCATAACCCCGGCAAAATGCAAGTATTGGACCATTATAGTCTCCTCAAGCACATTCTGCAGATAAAGGTGTCCTATTTTTTTATATAATCTTTTACAATTGGAAACTGTTTTTTGAGCCTCCACACAGGATATGAAGCTTTGTTGGGGCTCTGGTAAATGGCCAAACACAACCCCATAATAAAGCCCAACCATGAAAAGACGGGTTTACCCCACCCACTTCACCACAGTGTTGGGAAAGTTATTTTTACATAAACTAGTTTTAAAACAAACTACCGTAAATCCTCTAATATTGGCCTGTATTCCATTACCGGCCGGGTCTCCTATATTAGCCGGTCTCGCTGTCAGCGGGGGTAAATAAAGGCCGGTCTCTAATAGTGGCCGGGGTTACTATTAGAAACAGTGTGTGTTTTCGGAGATCGACAGTAAAGTGAGCCCTCACTCGATTTTTCGAGGCGCACGTATACCACGTTTTACGGTAACAGCGGACTAGTGGATCATAATCTCCGGCTGCAAGATGAGCATAAACAGAAGGAAAATGCTAGTTTGCAGTGATCACTTCATCACAGGTAAGGGCTTACTAAAGGTTTTTATGGTGTTTTATTGAACAGTTATTTAGAAACGCAGCTACAAAAACAGCAGGTAAACAGTTTGATACTGTTTTCATGTGTCCTCACCGCAAATAGCTTTTAGAGTGCTAATGTTTTTAGCAGTTAGCTCAGTGTTGTAACGTGGCATTAATACCTTAATAAAATCAAACAAATGTACCAGAAATGTGAATTTAAAAAGGCTTAAAACGTTAGTTATAAGTAGATCCTAGCACGTACTCACCGTTAGCATTAGCTATCATTACGAGTTAATTACGTAACTAAAATAGCACATCTCACGAGCATAAACAAGACAATGGACATTTAAAGCTTCTCCGGATCTCTAAACTGTTAACCAACCTGAAATAAAATAGGCTTTCAGACTCATGAAAGGCTTTTGGTTTGCAGTGTAATATGAGATTTGCCACACGAGATAGTTTGTTGTGTCGATCGCTTCAGCGTTGGGTAAATCCTCCAGCGTGTATTAAAAGTCCAACTTTTAAAATTAAATGAGTCATAACCTAAAGGAAGATATCGTGTCTGTGCCAGCTCGTTTAGAACACTCACTTTCATCCGTCACGCTGTGTTTTATAGTAGAGCAAAACACTTCCTGTCCACTGTTTGAGTTCAGTGGCGCTCAAAACCTGTGCTCCAGTGATTTCACCTCTTTGCTGCAGCACTCTGCTATTTTATGGTGGGTAAATCCCTCTGAGCTTCTTAGTTCAAAAGTAGCTCATGAGGTGAAAAAGTATGAAAGCCAGGCAGCAGTTTTTCTGCAGGATTGAGCGGAGATGCAGGAAGATCAGAGACCGACAGGACAGGAAAACAATCAAATAAAAAACAAGAAAAGAAAACAAAACTAAGAGCTTGAAAAGAAAAATGTAGGTAGATTTATCCCCACTGTACACATTTAACTGATTAAAGCAGTTATTTATAAGTATGTAATACACTGCTCACAAAAATGAAAGGAACACTTTAAAAAAACACATTAGATACATCAGATCTCAATATGAAGTTGGATATCTATACAAATAACGACAGGGCAATGTCTTAGGAACAAAAGGATGCCAAGTCTTTTAATGGAAATAAAAGTGTTCAGCCTACAGAGGGCTCAATTGTGTAGACGCCCTAAAATCAGAGTGAAATGAAGATGTGGCAGGCTAGTCCATTATTTCAAAAACGTAATTTCTGCAACTCAAAATGCTTTTCAGTATCTTGTGTGGCCCCCACGAGCTTGTGTGCATGCTTGACAACGTCGGGGCATGCTCCTAATGAGACAACGGATGGTGTCTTGTGTCATTTCCTCCCAGATCTGTGTGAGGGCATCCCTGAGCTCTTGTACAGTCTGAGGAGCAACCTGGCGCCACCTAATGGACCGAAACATAATGTCCCACAGATGTTCTATTGGGTTTAAGTCAGGGGATCGTGAAGGCCATTCAATTGTTTCAATTCCTTCATCCTCCAGGTACTGCCTGCATACTCTTGCCACATGAGGCCGGGCATTGTCGTGCATTAGGAGAAAACCAGGACCTACTGCATCAGCGTAGGGTCTGACAAAGGGTTCAAGGATTTCATCTGGATACCTTATGGCAGTCAGAGCACCATTTCCTAGGCAGTAGAGGTCTGTGCGTCCCTCCATGGATATGCCTCCCCAGACCATCACTGACCCACCACCAAACCTGTCATGTTGAACGACGTTGCAGGCAGCATAACGTTCTCCTTGTCTTCTCCAGACTCTTTCACGTCTATCACAGGTGCTCAGGGTGAACCTGCTCTCGTCTGTAAAAAGTACAGGGCGCCAGTGGCGGACTTGCCAATTCTGGTGTTCTTGAGCAAATGCCAGTCGAGCTCTACGGTGCTGGGCAGTGAGCACAGGGCCCACTACAGGACGTCGGGCCCTCAGGCCATCTTCATGAAGTCTGTTCCTGATTGTTTGGGTAGAGATATTCACACCAGTGGCCCTCTGGAGGTCATTCTGTAGGGCACGAGCAGTGCTCAGCCTGTTCCGCCTTGCACAAAGGAGCAGGTATCGGTCCTGCTGATGGGTTGTGGACCTTCTACGGCCCTGTCCAGCTCTCCGAGAATAACCGCCAGTCTCCTGAAATCTCCTCCATGTTCTGGAGATTGTGCTGGGAGACACATTAAACCTTCTTGCTGCAGCACATGTGGATGTGCCATCCTGGAGAAGTTGGACAACCTGTGCAACGTCTGTAGGGTTAAGGAATCGCGTCATGCTGCCAGTAGAGATAATTACTCAAGCCAAAACTAGCACGAGTGGAAAACCAGCCAAAAAAGATCAAGAGGGAGAAACTTGAAATGACCTCCACATGTTAAACCAGTCCTGTTTTGAGGGTTTTGTAATTGTTGCCACTTTAGTGCACCTGTCGTTAAGTCCATGAACACCAATACAGCTGAAAGTGATTAACAATGCCCTCAGCTGCTTAATCAACCAGAAAACTATCAGACAGGTTTAATTGATTTCATGCCAGGCCCAATAAAAAAAGTGTTCCTTTAATTTTTGTGAGCAGTGTATATTTGATACAATTCAGATCACCTTCAAAACCACCCAGGGTTGTATCAGGGTTTTTGAGGGCAAAGGCAAATCGACTTTTGGATTGTGTAGCCTACAGAACTAGACTGAGAGACCATTTAAAGGCTTTTGCAGGTGTTTTGAGTTAATTAGCTGATTAGAGTGTGGAACCAGGTGTCTTCAATATAGAACCTTTTCACAATATTCTAATATTCTGAGATACTGAATTTGAGATTTTCATTAGTTGTCAGTTATAATCATCAAAATTAACTATTATTCCTGACCAGTACATTAGCCTAAATCAGACTAATTAATCACAATATGTTTCCAGTAAGAGCCTTACAAGCTATTGTAGTTTAGTCTGAGTAGTAGTTTATATTTTTAGTTTTAAATATTTGAAAGTTTCAGTCTTTAGCCTCACAGCTACTCCATAATCTGCAGACCTTCCTCATCATGCTGAAGGTTAATGCTAAAGGCTTCTTCTGTGCTGAATGAAAGTTGTTCCATGAAGACAGGCCGGACTGGTAACCAGTGGCGGCTGGTGATTTTTTTTTTTGGTGGGACGAATTTTTTTAATCCTTTTTTTACATCCAAATTGGGTTTGAATGAAGGCAACTGGGCTTCTTTGGTTTGCCAGTTGTCATACATTTATTTATTAAAAGCCATCAGTCACAATAACAGTAAACTGTGTGCAACAGGTTTAATCTGCATATACATTTTCAGTCAGGGATCGACACGTTTTACTCTCAAATGCACGATACCCCAAAGAAGAACGTCTGCTTCAGTGAGCTCCACAGGCTCCAGACTTCTTCAGGACATGAGGATCCCTCTCTCTGACATCAGAACCCACCAAAGAAGACGTCAACACTTTCAGCTGGAACCAGGTGTCTGCCGCTGCTTTCATGGAGCTCCCAGATGTGGTGGATGTTCTAGAGAGAGAAGCAAGTCTTTTAGAAAGCTGCAGTCTTCATGTCATGATGTGTAAAGTAAAATAAGCTGCAGATTCATCAGGCTGAAATCAAGAATTACATGCAGGAAACCTCAGAAAAAGTTACAGTGTTTGCATTAGTGTTGGTAGGTGATAAATAAATGTATCACTAATAAATCACTTTAATATGAATTTTATTTTGATGGCCTCTCCATCACCCAGCCAGCTGCAGCACTCCACCAGTCCACTTACCAGCTTTAACTCCATCACTGACTGGACCGGCGGGTTCCACCAACCTGCTCATGGCTCAGCTCAGCACTCATGATCAGTCCCTCTGAAAACATTAAGATGATGGACATAAATGCAGTGGCAGCAGTGTGACCTGTAACTGGTCTAGTTACTGTTCTACAGCTACTGATGATATCCCAAATGATGCTGCTGTCTGATCTATAACTCACATGGCTGTCTCAGAATAAAAACAGCTTCTCTCTAGTTGAGAAAGTTTAGTAACTCCTCTTTACACACGAACATTATTGTGTCTCATTAGAATTCATTTTAAACTCAGAAATCTCCAAAGAATTTACAAAACTCTAAACAGATATTTATAACTGCGCTGAATATGTAAAGAAGCTAAATAGGCCCTTTTAAACACACAATGACCGGCCGCTAACTAGCTAGCTAGCTGCAGTTAGCCGGTTAACACAATTAACTAAAACTGACTATGGTAAAAATCATAGTTGACTTATTTTGGTTCGAGGCAGTCAGCTAATGCTTCACAATGCCAACATGTTGTAATTTCATTAACTTACTGGAGGAAAAACACTCCGAAACGCCGAGAATCAACTATTGGGAGCTCCATGGCCGACGTTACTTGAAGCCTATAGAAGTGTCCGAACTCTGTATCTGAGCGGCGCTGATCTCGCCGTACAAAACACCAGCCTTGGGCTGTAGCTCTATCGCCCTTCGGGCTTCCGAATCGATGATGATGAATTCCCGTTGCTATACATTTGAATTTCTTGTCAGTAATTGGCTGGCTGCTGCACTCAGGCTTGGGCGATCATTCTATCGCCTCGCCTCCCTCCGCCGCTGTGGACACGTGACAGGAAGTATGTCAACGATTCGGCCGTGTTAAAAGTATGAACCTTATTAAACTACAATTAAATGCAGATTACACACAGCACTTACAGTCCATATGGTGTATAGATCATTCATTTTAAATTTTACGTTTTTCAAATATATTTTGGTATTCCTATCTTCTTCCTTTTCCTGTGAGACTGGTGGAACGGCGCCCTAGCGCCCCCTATGGACGAGCCGCCACTGCTGGTAACTGTGGCAGAGCTGCAAGGTTTTGACATGCTGCAGATGTTTAAAGTGAAGACATTATTTCCAACACACACTCTTAAAATGAAATGTTGAATTTACTTAACCAAATTATGTCAAATGGTTCCACTAAACATAGTTGCTTAAATCTAAAGAGCAATATTAATTTACTTTAACATAACATGTATATTACTCTACATTTAAGCAACTAGATTTAATGGAGGGGTTTAAGTATCTTGGGGTCTTGTTCACAAGTGAGGGAAGGGTGGAGCATGAGATTGATAGATGGATTGGTGCTGCGTCTGCAGTGATGCGGACATTGTACCGGTCTGTCGTGGTGAAGAGCGAGCTGAGCCGAAAGGCGAAGCTCTTGATTTACCGGTCGATCTACATTCCTACCCTCTATTGTCACGAGCGTTGGGTAGTGACCGAAAGAACGAGATCACAGATACAAGCGGCCAAAATGAGTTTTCTCTGCAGGGTGTCTGGACTCTCCCTTAGAGATAGGGTGAGAAGCTCAGTCATCCAGGAGGAGAAGGTCTTGGGTGCAGCTTGTAGGATGGGGCGGAGAGTGGGCACTGGGCGGGCACAACCATACCAAAGGTGCCATTGCTTTCCGGAACTGAAGGGGGCGCTATTTCCTATGTCAACTGCGGTGTCTGAGTTTTGTTTTTGTTTTTGTTAAAACCAACTAGTTACAACTAAATTATTTTTTGTTCATTCGTTTTACTTTTATTCCACGTTGTTTTCAACACAATATTTTTCAAATATTGTTAAAAAAATGTTATTAAGAAGCAATTTATTTTTTCAAACATCGTAGTTTTATTTCTAGCTTCCGATGCGGAAAAGGGCTAAAGGGCCATTCCAAATCATTTTTCTATTTCCTGAGTCTCTTTACTCAGCTCTAATTTTAAAACTACAATACTTAAACGTTTCAAACCAAGACTAGATTATTCTGCATTAACAGCAGTGTCCTAAAACCCCAGTTTGTGATTTATGATCCCTTTACTTAATTTGTGAGATTTTATTGAAAAGCATAAGCTGTAGTTTTTTGGAATCTTGACCACATTAGAACTGGTCCAGCTCAAAATCTACAATATTTAAACACTTACAACGAGACTAGATTATTCTATTAGGGCAAATTAATTTGTGTCAATATTTCTACACTAGATGCAGACATAGGACAGAATTAAAGAAGCCTTAAGCAGGATTCAAGTTTAGACTTGTGTGTTAATGTATGGGTGAGTTAGTGGTTGCTGCAATAAAACAGGTTCTAGTTAAACAAAATAAAAAGTGTAAAACTTCAAACATTTTTATTAATCAGCTTTTGTTGTAGTTCAGAGAAATGCAATCTCTCTATTTCTGCCCTCAGCTGCAAAAGGAGCTCCTCTCACCCTGCAAGAAAAGACATTCAGTTATGAAGGATGAACCTTTTCTTATTTTTTTTTACATGAATAACTATGTTCATCTTTCCTTAGTCACTTATTCTCTTACCTCTCCTCCACCTGGCCACGCTCACTGTGTCTCAGTCTTGGTTTTCCAAACCATTCATCAATTATAAATGACATGTTAAACAGCTTTTTATTATTTGTTGGGAAGGTAGTCCACACAGAAGGGGTCTCACTCCCAGAAGGAACAACAGCAGACATTGAGGACAGCTACAAGTACCTTTGAATCCCACAAGCAAATGGCAACCTCAATGAGGCCACGAGGAAATGAGCCAAAGCCAAATATGAGTAAGAAGTCAGCTCAGTGGCAAGAACAAGATTCAGGCAAGAAACAGCTATGCCTTGTCAGTAATCAGATATCCTGCAGGAATAATAAACTGGCCAAAGGAAGAAATACTGACCACAGATGTTAAGACATGGAAACTCCTAACCATGCATGGAGGGTTCCACCCAAAGACTGAATATATAAGAGGTTCCACCCCAAGTCCAGCACCCAGACTGTACATTAGCCATAAGGCTGAGGACTAGTGAGTGTGAGAGCCACTGTCCAGGATGAAACAGCCAAGATCCATAAGTACTTCAAGGATAAGGCCCCATAGATGACATACTCTGTGAATGTCTCAGACAATGGTGAACAGGAGGTGCTGGAAATACCATCATGGGAGGACAAACCCCTACATGGGATGTACCACCAACAGATAACTGAAGTGGCTGAAATCCTATATGGCTAGAAAGAGCTGGTCTGAAGGACAGCACACAGGCACTCATCATATATATATATATAATTACAATTATATATAATTTTAATGATGGTATTTTTTTTAGAACCATTGCATAATGATGTTTTTTAAAATGTATGTGGCATCAACCATCCTGAGGGACTGAAGATGTAAATTAGTCCTGGCTATAATCTTGTGTATTTTCAAATGTGTAAAAAAATATGTACAGTACAAATAAACTAGGGCTTCATATGGTTTCTGAGCTGGACCAGTTCTAATGTGATTCAAATGCAAAAAAGGTGCTGAAACTAGCCTTTATTGGGCTTTCACAAATCAAATAAAGGTCT